>OZ007579.1:12749575-13197075 GCA_963931925.1 Onchidella celtica | reverse complement strand
TCTATCATGCACTTTGTGGCCCTTCGTTAGGTCGGGATAGAGCGCTACATTTCGCTTCAAGTTAAACAAGAAATTAATGCAGATGAACATCATAATACATTATATTAACGGAGTTTGTTTATATGCCTGTGGACTCAAAGGGCTTTAAAATGAAATAGTTACAAGTCTCTCTCGCTCTCTCTCTCTTTCTTTCGTCTCTCTCCCTCCCTCTGTATCTCTCTCACATTCCTCCCCCTCTCTCTCTCCCCCTCTCTCCCTCCTCTTTCTCTCTCCATCACTCTCTCCCTCTATCTCTCTTCTCTTCTTTCTCTCTCCCCCTCTCTTCTCCCTGCCTCTTTTTCTCTCTCTGTCTTTCTCCCCCACCCCTTCTTTCTGTCTGTCTGTCCGTCTGTCTCTCTCTCTTTGTATTATGCGCTTACAAATTTACTTTCATACAGCACAAAACACACAATGAGCACTTAAGACAATACTCAGTAAGTAGATATTTCCGATGCATGACTAATTTTAGCTCTGTTTTTGAATTGCTCAAGTGAAGAAACATCCCCCAATCTCTCCGGGCAGCAATTCATATTAGCATAAATTACTTGAAAGTAACCGGGACAAACAAGTCATTGTTTTCAAAAGTATGACATTTCATTTGATGCAGCTTTGATTCTCAACTCTAAATCTGTATGTTGTTTTTGAACGAGTTCAAATATGGAGAAATCACGTGCACATGATTTTTTTATTTTTTTTTTGCATTTTGTATTTTGTAAACTTATTTAATCCCATTTTGGGAAATTTGCCTTTGTGCCATTGCAGCCCAGTTACAACTGGGGCAGACACGTCGTCGCCACAGTGCAGCGGCGGTCGGCGGGTTTTTGTTGGGGGGGGGGGGGGAGGGGGTAGATAAATTTTTATTTGAATTTTGTCCGGGCAGGGGCCTGTTCGGCCTGCTCTTCTCGATTTCCAACTGCCAAGATATCTTTAACATGCACAACGTGCACACGGGACCTCCAAATTTTTCGTTCTTATCCGAGAAGTCTAGGTGCACGATCCTACCCACCATAGGATCAGGGGCAAGAAAATGTGAGAAAAATCCCAAAATTCCAACATGCCCGCACCGACCGGGATTTGAACCCGGTACCTTCGGCATGAGAGGCGAGCACCTTGCCTCTATACCACCGTGTCCCCAACCCGATAACGCCCATATTGTGCCCTAGGACAAATCAAGACGACAGGCAGAATAAGAGCAGAATGATAGGACAGTAAAAGACCTTACCAGAAGCACCCAATAGGTGAAGGGGGGGAGATCCCCCCACATGTGTGGCATGCAACTGCCAACTATGAACAAAACATTGTAACTGAATGTGAAGACTTCATGCGTATCCGAAGAATGCATGAAGTCTTCACATTCAGTTACAATATTTTATTGATAGTTGGCAGTTGCATGCCACAGTGCACCCGCAGTGCATCTTGTCATTTCTGAAAGAGGTCGGACCCTACAAGTTGATTTAACGGACTTTTATCATATTTATAAAATCCATAGACATACTTTACAGTACGGGCCTTTTTCCCGTTAGACATTTAATACGGGCCTTTTCCTGTTAGATCTTTAACTTCGCTTTTACCTGATCTTACCAATAGGCATCTGAGGGCTTAGAGCTCGTCCAAAGAGAGAATGAAAAAATGAAAAAAAAACGTGAGCGGCCCAAAGTGGCCGTTATCTTGCCGACGTGCCGTTAAAGCCAAACTCAAACTCAAACCCACGAAGTGAGTTACATAATATACACTAAGAGTGTGCGAATATTATTGCATGTTCCTAATGCGTCTTTGCAATTAATGCAATTTTGTCTGTGTGTTACTGATGTCAGTCATTGTGCGGGCTGATGTGTAAGACTGCTGGAAATAGATAATAATATTATTTTGAGAGTGAGTAAGTGAATGGGTGGCCTATTTTAGACTTGTTGCACTCCGTGACCTTGGTGTTCTGTGTATGGACACGACGTGCACAACTAGTTACAGTTTACGTCTCTGGCATGACACATTTGTATTCTATTTATCAGTGCTGACAGCTGCAATTTTAATACATTGTATGTGGATGAGTGTGAGAAAGTGAGTGAATGAGTGCGTGAGTGAATGAGTGAGTGAGTGAGTGAGTGAGTGAGCGAGTGAGCGAGTGAGTGAGTGAGTGAGTGAGTGAGTGAGTGAGTGAGTGAGGGAAGGAGTGAGTGAGTGATTGAGTGAGTGAGTGAGTGAGTGAGTGAGTGAGTGAATGAGTGAGTGAGTGAGTGAGAGAGTGAGTGAATAAGTGAGTGAGTGAGGGAATGAGTTAGTGAGTGAGTGAATAAGTGAGTGAGTGAATAAGTGAGTGAGTGAGTGAATAAGTGAGTGAGTGAGTGAGTGAGTGAATGAGTTAGTGAGTGAGTGAATAAGTGAGTGAGTGAGTGAGTGAGTGAGTGAGTGAGTGAGTGAGTGAGTGAGTGAGTGAGTGAGCGAGTGAGTGATTGAGTGAGTGACAAAAACGGTCTTCTGTATCTTTCTGTGTGTGCTTTGATGTATATTGTTCTGTTACCCCTGGACGATCCGGACATTTGATGAACCGGGGGATGGTTGCTGTCATTTAAGACATTATACATTTCTTTACACAAGCATTTCAGTACAGATGGTCAGAACTGAGAAATGCCGTATCTGTCATGTAGCATGTTTTCTTGAATGTTGTTAATTTTGTCCTTATCACATTCTCTGGTATTGTCTCCCTATGCTGTATTACAATACGTTATTGTATCGAACAATGAAAGCAGTGTTTTATCAACATTAAAGAATCTTAACTTGCGTAGGAAGTCCATTCTCTGACTGGCTCTTGAATAGACAATTGAAATATTTATGTGTGTGCTACTGCTAGTCTAGATTGTGATGGATATGACATGCCCAAATACAATCATGTACTTGTAATGTTCAGCTCGCTCAATCTCTTGGTTATCAATGCTTAACATTAATCTTAATGGCCATGCTCTCTCACAGGCAGTCCCGGGGGCGGGGTGAGGTGGGGGTGGGGGTGGGGTAAGGCCAAGCCTATAAAAGCGTATCCGGGAGTACAGGAGGGGGTGAATACGGAAGGTTATTGATTTTTTTTCTTTTGTATTTTGTGTACTTCTTTAATCCCATTTGGGAAATTTGCCTTAGTGTCATTGCAGCCCAGTTACAACTGGAGCAAACACGTCGTCGCCACAGTGCAGGTCCGGCCGGCGGGGTTTTCTTTTGTGGGGATGGGGGGAGGGGGTACGGGTCGGGAGAGGTAGGGATACATTTTATTTAATTTTGCCCAGGCATCGGCCTCTTCGGCCTGTTCCTCTCGAGTTCCAACTGGCAAGGTACTTTTAACGTGCGCAACGTGCACACGGGCCCTCCCAGTTTTTCGTTCCTATCCGAGAAGACTAGGTGCTCGATCCTACCTATCATAGGGTCGGGGACAGGAAAATATGAGAAAAATCCCAAAATTCCAACATACCTGCACCGACCGGGGATCGAACCCTGTACCCCCGGCACGAGAGGCAAGCTGCATGCTTGCCTCTACACCACCGTGTCCCCAATGGTCCTTGAATCTGAAACACGGAAACTTTCATTTTCCCGAATGAAACACATTTGACCTCTCGTTGTGATTGTTGTTTGTTTTTTTGTTTGCTGTTGTTTCCTGGCGTTGTATTTCTTCTTGACCCTTTACAATCTTCACGCGCAGCCACGTGGACAAAGAGTAAACGACCGGAAGCGTACACGCGCGAGCCGGAAGTGGCTCTTCATTTCCACTTGGCGGAGGCCACAGTGGTCAATGGGCTTGGCAGCGTGTTAGAACTTTCAGTTTCACTGGTGTTATTACGATGATGTGCGTTCAGTTCAGTGACTTATTAACTACTAGCTGAGTTGCCCGGCCCTGCCCGGGATAAATCGATTTATTAGTTTCAGTTCTGGGTGATTATTATGGACCTGCTTCATTTTGCCCGTTCCTTTAGCTTTATTTTTATTTTTGTTTGTTTGTTTTTTGATACGTTTTACTGCTCTCCCTTTGCGCGTTGACATCCTGCGCATCCCGTCAGCATCCGTCAAATGGCAATGATTTGCGCACGGGTTAGTTTGTTTGTTAGTGAACACATCGCAGGAAGTGATAACGTCATGTGTAGGCGGAAGTGGGCTATTATTAGAAACATACATCACTATCTTATTGATCGTAAATTTCGGATCAAACGCTCTCGTGAATTTAGGCTTCAATTATAATCGCATTTACCGAGTAACTCAGAAATAACAAACGGTTTTGTTTGTGTATAGCGATACGAACAATGTTCGCTATCCCATGATTCTTTGTGCCAAATTTCAGGTCGGTGCGTTGTGTAGTTTCCGAGTCCATAGGACTATTAGGGGTTTTGTTGTAGCTTTATTATATAGAGATGGGTGAGAGCCGGGGTTCGTGGGGAGGGCTGCATCCATACAGTAGATACCAAGCCCACATCCCAAAGTTAGTCCCACGAAGATTTGTACAAGATTTCCGTACTGCTGGTAGAATGACTGCAGGAGTGGATTAGCTACAACATCCAACCGATAGTGTCGTCCCATCGTTCTAACCAGCGCATCTACGTCATGCGGACGATATTCTTCACTATGTGCAAATTTGACGTCAGTCGTAGGTCGGTTCTCCGTAAGGTTGCTGGTGGGGTACTCTCGATTTGGCGATTGTTTGCACCCTTTCCTTTCTTTCCCCATGTAAGCTTTTCGAACGTTTGGCTTTCCCCTCCCTCCCTCCCCCCCCACCCCCAATTATCCCGCCCCGTGCATGAGGGTACGGCTGTTAGAATGGCCCGTACAGCATACCCACGTCAATACGACATAGATTTTTTATAGGATTTTCGCAGGGTTGGTAGGATTACCATAGGCGCGGGTTTCCTACATCAAACCGACGTTGGCACGATGTCGTAACCAGATAATCTACGTTGGATCGACCTGAATCCTATGGTGTGATTTCAACAGGGTCGGTGGCTGGGATGTATGTCCATGATATGGCCTTGATGTCCTAAAGTTTTGAGTGCTTGCCTGTCTCATTAGAAAATCTATCTTGTCAATTCATTACGCCAGCTGAAAAGCATACTAATACTCCCCAGAGACTCTACCTCCTCCATGTACACATTTCATACGCTGGGGGCCAAGTCTCCCCCCCCCCCCCAAAGGCCCCCCGCCCTTTTGAGCAACTTATGTATTATATTGATGAGCTCCTAAAATACCGTTCTAATGTCCCTGGTTTCTGTTTTTGGTGCTTTTTTATTTTCATTGTTCATTGTGATGTATCCGTACGGCATGAACTGAAACATGATTGTGCTAGCAATGATAATTTCCTCATTAACAACTATAACAACAACAGTAACAATCATGAATGCAGTAAGGTAAAATTAGAATCACTTTTTTAAAATCCAAAGATGAGGAAAATTCACGTTCACAGAGCATTTTAAGAGCAAGTACACGATACACGTATCTTATGCGCCATTGCATAAACATAATATCGTAACTCAATAGGGAACGGGTTTGAATGACACAGTTACATTTAGATTTACGTCATGGGACATTCGAACTGTTCAACGCGGCGGTTAAGCACAGTTATGGACTTTATACACACTTTTCATGTGCAGCTGATCTTTGTGCCTCGAAACACTCTTACAAAGTCCATAACAACCGTGCTTAACCACCGCGTTGAACAGTTCGAATGTCCCATGACGTCATCGGTAAATTTAAATATAGTAACTGTCTCATGAAATCCCGTTCCCTGGAGCAGGCTTATTAGTAAACTAGATGACCTACTGGGCATTGCCCAGAATAAACAATCATGTGATTCCCCCCCCCCCCTCTAGTAATAAATAATAATAGTTCGTCCATCAGGTATGATGATGACCTTAACAACACCAGAGGAATAAAGAACAGAAATTGTTGAGAATTTCAACACATGGACAATAAAAAGAGCTAAAGGACACAGAGGACAGAATGGAAAGACTGTTCTTTCATGACTTATGGCTTCTCATGTGACTGATAAGTCCTATTTTTGCCCTGCAGACCCTTCTGCATAAATGACAAGAGTGCTCCGTTGGTTCAGTACCACTGGGCCTTTTCTTGCGCCGTTCTCTTTTTTTGATAGCCTGCTGGACTTTGTCAGCTTCCCATGCTTTGCTGCCTCTGGTAAGGGCCGCCCTCCAATTTGCACGATCAAGCGAGAGCTTTTCCCACTCACTCACATCAATGGCAAAGGCCTTCAGTGATTGCTTGAGAGTGTCTTTGTAACGTCTCTTTGGGGCCCCAACATTCCTCGTTCCATTGGAGAGCTCAGAGAAGAAGATTTGCTTAGGGAGTCTGGAGTCGGGCATTCTGACAACATGTCCTGCCCAACGTAGCTGAATTTTTTTCAGGTGGCAGAAGATGCTCAATTCCTTGGCACGATTGAGGACCTCAGTGTCTGGAATTTTATCCTGCCATTTGATCCTTAGGATCTTTCTAAGGCAGGCCAGATGAAAGTGATTTAGCTTTCTGGCATGCGATTGGTACACTGTCCAGGTTTCAGCCCCATAGAGTAGGGTGGGAAGGACCACAGCATTGTACACTTTCAGCTTAGTGTCTGTGCGAATGCCGGCAACATCCCACACTCTCTTTCGAAGCCTGCCAAATGCAGAGCTGGCTTTGCTGATTCTTGAGAGAATTTCAGTATCAACACGAGCCGCGGAAGACAGTGTACTGCCAAGATAGGTGAAGTTCTCCGACACCTTCAGAATACTGTCATGGACTTTGATATTTGGGGTCACAGGATACTTGTCGTCTGGAGTAGGCTGATGGAGCACTTCCGTCTTCTTTGTGCTTATTGTGAGGCCAAAATTGTCACAGGCACTAGAGAACTTATCAACACAGTTTTGCATGCTATCCTCATCGTGTGCCAGAAGTGCACAATCATCAGCAAATAGTAGGTCACAGACTTGAGTACTTTTGGTTTTGGTTTTTGCCTGAAGTCTCCTGAGGTTGAATAGACTGCCATCAGTTCGGTACTTGATGCTTACCCCTTGAGGAGGAGAGCTAAAGGCTTCTTGTAGCATTGCAGAGAACATGATGCTGAACAGAGTTGGGGCTAAGACACAGCCCTGTTTTACCCCATTTGTGACAGCAAAGGGCTCTGAAAAACTGCCGTTGCTTTTGACTGCAGCTTGCATGCCATCATGAAACTGGCGCACTATTGTGATGAATTCGGGTGGACACCCAAACTTCGCCAAAATTTTCCAGAGGCCTTCACGACACACTGTGTCAAATGCTTCTGTGAGGTCAACAAATGTGATATACAGCGCTTTATTTTGTTCCATGCATTTTTCCTGAATCTGTCTGGCAGCAAAAATCATATCCGCCGTTCCCCTCTCTTTACGAAAGCCACATTGGCTCTCGGGAAGCAAGTCATTTGACGAGAGGTGATCAAGAAGGCGATTCAGAAGCATTCTTGCCAATATTTTGCCAGCAATTGAAAGTAGAGAGATTCCCCGATGGTTGTCACAGACTTGGCTGTCCCCTTTGTTTTTGTACAGATGGATGATTGAAGCATCTTTGAAGTCCTGTGGCAGCTTCCCTGCTTTCAACATATGATTGAACAACTCGGTCAACCTTTCAATAAGCTTTTCTCCACCGAAGGCATACACCTCAGCAGGAATTGAATCCACGCCTGGTGATTTGTTAAAGGACATCTGATTTGTGGCAGTTCGGGTCTCATTTGCTGTGAATGGCTTGGCAAGAGCTGCATTAATAGGAGTCTGAGGGAGGCGGTCAATGGACTCAGTATTTATATTTGATGGCCGATTTAGCACACCTCCGAAATGTTCTGCCCAACGCTGAATTATGGCATTCAATTCAACAATGCGTGTTGAACCATCTGACGCAAGAAGCGGCGTAGTGCCAGAGCGGGATGGTCCAAACACAGCTCGGAGGCTCTCAAAGAACTTTCTAGTGTTGTTTGTGTCGGCATATTTCTGAGTTTCTCTTACTCGCTCTTCAAGCCAGTCATTTTTCATTTTCCTCAGCTTCTTCTGGAGTACACCCTTACATGCACGCAATGCATCAGCTTTTGCTGTGGAAGAGGGGTCCCTGCAGTGAGCTTGGATGAGACTATTTTTTTCTTTGATGAGCACTTTGATTTCATTATCATTATCATTGAACCAGCCCTGGTGCTTGCGGACAGGAAAACCAACTGTGCTGCTGGCGCAAGAGTGTACAGTCGTATTTAGGTCAGTCCAGCTCTGTTCAATGTTCTCAGGGTCAAAAGTCACGCAATCCAATTTTGAGGAGAGTTCTGATGAGAGCTCGCTCTGTTTCTCAGCTGAGCAGAGTTTTGAAACATTTAGGCGTTTAGGTGGCGCTTTCCCTTGAGGGCGTCTATTGCGCCTCAATGTTAGTCTGAGCTTGCAAACAATGAGTCTGTGGTCAGTTCCACACTCGGCACCACACATCGCCTTTGATACAAGGACATCCTTTCTGTCAGTCTTCCTCACAATGACATAGTCTATGAGATGCCAATGCTTTGAGCGGGCATGCATCCATGACGTTCTGTTTCTCACGGGGAGACTAAAATTTGTGTTGGTAATGAACAGGCCAAATTCAGCGCACAAAGTAAGTA
The DNA here is from genome assembly GCA_963931925.1 of Onchidella celtica. Taxonomy (NCBI): domain Eukaryota; kingdom Metazoa; phylum Mollusca; class Gastropoda; order Systellommatophora; family Onchidiidae; genus Onchidella; species Onchidella celtica. The sequence goes on along the minus strand of OZ007579.1, from coordinate 13,188,422 downwards.
AGCGCAACCCATTGTTATTGCATGAACCAACTCCATGAGGGCCCAAAACATTTGGCCACGCTGAGATTTCGGAGCCAACCCTAGCATTGAAGTCCCCCAAGAGAATCAGCTTATCAGCTGCCGGGACAGAGCATATGACAGATTCTAGATCAGAATAGAACTTGTCTTTGGCTTCATCTGGGTTTGTCATGGTGGGCGCATATGCGCTAATGAGGGTGGCTGACTGGCTTTTCCCAACTGGGATCCTGAGTGTCATTAGCCTGTCATTTATTTCAATTGGCATGGACTGCAAATTTCTGACAAGGTCATTTTTAATTGCAAACCCAACACCATGCTGTCTCGGTTCGACTGCACCCTTGCCTTTCCAGAAGAAGGTGTATCCACCACTGAGCTCTTTGAGTTGGCCACTATCAGGGAGTCTGGTCTCACTGAGTGCCACTATGTCCAGGTTGTACCTGCTGAGCTCAATGGCAATAAGTGCAGTGCGTCTTTCCGGGTTGTTTGAGTTGTCCTGTAGTGTGCGTATATTCCAGGCTCCTAGCCTGAGTAAGCTGAATTTCTTTTTGTTTCGACCGCAAAAAGGGATCCCCACTGGTCGCGGTATACCAGTCAGGGTGATGTGAAGTGGGCTTTCTTTAGGGCACCTTTTCTAGCCCCTTCCTCAGTTGAGGTGAGCAGTGCTATCCTTAAATAAGGCTGCTCAGCTACTGTGGGTGCTGCCTCCCCACGCCTCCACTTCAATCGACGATGAAGCGACCATAGCCCACAGCCACCAACGTGTAGGTCTGTGCTAACAGCTTCCAGTCTATCCAAACCTGCTGCCACCGCACTCGCCCATCGCCGTTGGAATTTTGAGAGGAAAGAAGACGAGACAAAGATGAAAGAAGACGAGGTGAGTGTTAAGACTGGCGCAAAGAATTTGTTTTTTAGTGAGAAAGAGCTGCGCAAACATCAGACTCACTCTCTCGCCTGGACACAACTTATCCAAGTGGCAAGACAGGGTCAAGACGACTGGAAATGTATCCAGGTGCAGGAGGATGCCAGAGGGACAGTCATATTGCCTGACCGGCTGCCTGTAGGCTACTCCACAGCCTCGCAGTCCCAACTGACTAGGGTGAAAGACCCAAACCAAAGAACACCAATACTGGTGGATGCTCTGTGTCACGATATCCAGGCCAGAGTGACGGTATATTGCCATCTGCCCTATCAATCAACCACTGGCCTGCTGCCGCCAGCTTCGAAGCTGCGTCCGAGAAGTTTGCTCAATTCTTCGTCTGTGATTTAGGCAAACAAGCCTATGACCACACCGCTACCGGGGGCCAATGTGAAGGACTCAAGTACTGAGGGTCACATTGTGCCCTAGCATGTGGCCGTTGGGTTAGATGAAACCTCCTCCGCCCTGGCCGTTTGCACCGACAGGTGCACGCCCACTGATACCATGCTAGCGTACCAGTTCATGAAACAGGTTGTACTGGATTACATGTTACCAGTAGCAGATTTTTCTGACCTGACACCCCCCTCTAGTATAATAAAAGTAATAAACTACAGTCTTGCCAGGTCTTGCTTCAGAACCCATGCGCACCACAACACTACGCACCAAACTGAACGCTTGATACAGTTACTTTTTATGACATGCACGGTACTATAATTATATTACGAAACAAACACGCAAAAATACAGATGTTACATAGCAATAAACATTGTTATTTTTAAAAAATACATGCTTGAAGTAAACAACTTTTAATTATAGCCATCATCTTCCTTATCTCAATTGCCACCTTCCTGCCAAATGTAAGGCCTGAAGAGTGTAAAGTTTGGTCAGTTAGTCATGCCAAAGGTTGCAAGTTAATGAAATATATAATAGATAAAGTAACATGCCATGGAACCTTAGTCAAATATGGCATATATCTACCTATTCTGTCTTGTTAAGGTGAATTGAGAAGGACAAAAGCGATCTTCTGTATCTTTCTCTCTATATACAACAATGGCTAAAGTTTACCACTGTCTTTCAGGGAAATAGGGGGCGGGTGAGGGGGACTGGAGGCTAAAATATCGAAGAAAATCTTATATTTGAGTATCTTTAGGTTTTTGGCATGTTTGCATCAGGCCGACGTCGGCTCCATGTTGTAAACGAGCGAATCTAAGTACAAACGAAGTCATTCCTATGTATAAACTTTGACGTCGGTCCTACTCATCGGATTTGGGAAAGAGGTGAGTTGCATAGCACAATAGCAGTTTTACCAAGGGGCTAAGTTATCTTGAAAAAAACAAACATAGTTTATTTTATTGCCGGGGGGACATTGTAACTATAGTGTGAATAAATAAAATGGTATGGCATGTTGCTCAATATGGCATGTTTCCAAGTCCATTTCACAGCTTTAGTTCTTGTTTGTTCTATCTCCATTCTCTGAAAAACTGGAGATGTTTTGGCACGTAGAAGAGGTATACATAACATTTTTCTCGTGTTTTCAAGTCCCTGGTCCTATTGGGGGGTAGGATCGAGTAGTTCTTGGAAATTGGATTTTTCTCATATTTCCAAGTCCCTGGTCCTATTGGGGGGTAGGATCGAGTACCTAGTCTTCTCGGATAAGGACGAAAAAATTCGGAGGGCCCGTGTGCACGTTGCGCACGTTAAAGATACCTTGGCAGTTGGAAATCGTAAAGAGCAGGCCGAAAGGCCGCTGCCCGGGCAAAATTGAAATTAATAGATTAAAATTTATCCATATCACCCCCCCCCCCCCCCCCGCCAGAACAAGAAATAATAAAAACAAGTAAAGTGAGGTGTAAATGCCAAGGGCAGCGAACCTCCTAAAATAAAGACCTCAAATAGTATACATAACAAATGCACACTTTGACACTCATTTAAAAACGCGTTGTGGCACTTATTAAGCTGTTTCAGTGTTCCGATTTGTTCCAACTCCTTATCATAATAACGAAAGTCGCAAATGTTTAACGTCGAATTTCTCAGTTGTGCAAAAAGTGGAGCTAGAACAAAAAAGAACTAAAGTCGCGATTATGGTCTGTGGGTTGCTGGGAACCGCCCCGTACGAGCGTAATACAAGACGACCTGGCTAACTTCAACTTTAAGGGCATTGCACCCGGTGACCCTATTGCGCACTGCATGGTCATAGGGTGTACAATCTGTTACAATTTCGGGTCTTTCATAAAGTAAATATGTTCATTTTTTCCCCGGTGGTGGGGAGGGAGGGGTGGGGGTTGTCCCCAACATCTGAAAAGCCTACATGAGTTGTGTTGTTTTTTTTTCGGAAGGGGGGGGGGGTGGAACAGGAGTCAGCAGGGGCGTCTTGGACCCTTGGGCAAAACGAGGGTTTTTCTTCCCTGTTTCAAAAACCAATGTAAAATTTGCATGCATGGGGGCCCCTAAACCCTTGGGGCCCCGTGGGCAACTGCTTAGTATGTCCATGCTTTTAAGACGGCTCTGGTTGTCTGTGATGCGTGCTGTACGCTATTGTAACGAATTTAAAGAAATTTGTTCAGCACTTAAGTTATTCTGCGATACGGACATGAGAACCTACGAAGGGACGCAACTAAGAACTTAATAATAATTCTATTCTTTCCCTTGAAATTTCTCCTTCTCAGTGGCGTCCCGTGGTAAATGGCAGTGCCGCTATGCTTGAAAGTTTCCAGAGATTTATTCACACTAACGATATCCATACTAAATTCATTACCACAATGTGGAACAACATTAACGTTGACACCAGGAAATGTGAGAACATCACAATCACATTCAAAAAATAGGCTCAAAACTGAATTGTTTGGGGCTATTTTCTTTGAAACTGACCTGATGTCCCTTTTGGTCTCTGGGGTTTGAGGATGAGAGTAGATTGAGGTGTTTGTTAAAGTGTGTGAGTGGGATCGGGAGCATAATGAATTGATCCTATTATGTTAATCCTGTTTCTAATTTTAGTTCAGCACCTCTGTGGATTTGAGCTCTAATTATTACATTACAAAATGTATTACAGCCCAAAATCCAGAGGGCCAACGAACTCCAGAAATCTTATTATAAAAAAAAATAGTGGCGGGAGTAATTCATTGTGGTGCAATTTTACCCCTCTTTTTGCTCGATGCTACAGCCTAAATGACAGTTTCAAAATTAATTTTCTTAGGTGTCAACTAATCCTGCCCAATCGCTTTTCTATCGACCAATTATGTTGATTAAAGTTTTAGATATTTTGAAATAAAAGTTGTAAAAATGTAAAATACAATGATCTTTGTTTGGCTCCCAGCAGTAAGCCCACCGCAACGGGAACGATGTATTAATACGCGTTCAATTCGGTGCGCGCAGTTTCCCTACCAAGAAAGAGTGCATAGTGCTCCGTAGAATAATATGGGAAGCTTTCTAGACCAAAAAAAGAGAGAGAGATGGCACTGTGGGTTCACAGGTTTATCCCGGATAATGCCGGGAACTTCATCTAGTGTAGATAGATATATTTAGACCAGTGTGAGCTGAAATGAAATATTGTCAAAATTGGGCAAAAAGAAAAAGTTGTATGTAGCAAAGTCCCGTGTTTTGTAAAGGAGATTAATGGCGCTACTTATTGTGGCCGTGGATGTCTGTGAACGCCTCTGTTTATCTAGTATTTGCCACCGCTTCTACTACTACTATTTCCTGTTGCACCCACTGGTGCTTAGGGCAGCAACAAAGGATCTCCAGCCCTGTCTGTCCTGGGCCATCTTTGCGAGAGTTCCCCATGAGTGATTGAAGGACTTCATCTCTGCCTCGATCGTTCTCCGCCAGGTTGCCTTAGGTCTGCCTTGCTTGCGCTTCAAAAACCGCTTCTAACACGCCCCAAAAAGTAATCCCGTCTGAAAGGGCTCTAATGCGTGTTTACCTTAAACGGGAAAACGGTATATTATGTGCACTCATGGCACAATACTTCACACACTAAAGTACACCTGTGCACCCCGTGGTTTACACTTCACCAATTTTGTTCCGTATATATATATATATACAAGACCGGATTAAGGGAGGCATCATACTAAGACCGGTCAGACACAATCAGCTGCTGGCAAACAAGAAGTGCACACCATAATTTCCTATAATTATTTTCTTTGTAAATCCTGGAAGTCCCATTCATACTAAGCCCTGTCAGACACAGTCAGCCTCAACCATTATTTCTCGAGTGTACATTTTGCTGACAGCATCTGACTGTGTCTGACCGGGCTTAATATGAGCGCCTGGGCCACTCCAGATTGGGTGACATCTCAGACACGACGCTAAAATCCGTGACAAATCACCAGAACCACTCGCCGACCTCAGTTTATTGCATTATGATTGGAACTGACAAAATTTACGTAATACATAGAAAGGTCAAATGAGTTGTATCTCTGGAGTAAATACACGTCATGGCTGGCATTAGCATTGCATTTATACGTAATACATTGTATACATGACATGTAAATGCATCCCAACTAAATTCCAAGTCTGATTTTTAGGTTAGTCGGTTTATAAGTGACATAGCTATGTTGCTACGTTTGGTTTACTTTCCATAGATAACACTGGCTGACTCAACAAGTAATAAATTATTTACATAAAAAAGTCGAACTCCTTATTATATGTTTGAATAGGGGGAGGGGGAGGGGGACTTCCGTCGCGGGAGTGGGAACAAATTGTCATTCTAAACAGCCCCCCCCCCCCCAATATAATTATAAGTCCCATTAAACTCACAATATATCGCCACCATTTTCACTTCCTCGCAAAAAAAAAAACGACAATACAATTTATGTATAGTTTTTTTTCACTTTTGGTATTCTCAAGCCACACGATGCTGACTCATGATAAGAGAAATTAAAAAAAAAAACAAAAAAACTTTCAAAACGTTGCCCAGAGTAATAAAAGGGGCGAAATAGATTGGGAATCCCGGATTGTAACATACAAGCGTAGTTACGTTATCTCCGCTGAACGGGAAAACCCAGATTTACGCAGTCCAGGGTATTTGTTTAAAGAAAACAAAAGTTTGGTTCATTGTTACATTTTCTGCAATGGGACTGAAGGATTTGGATTATTTTCACGATTTCCTGTAAAACTGATCTGAAAAAAAAACAACAACAAAAAACTTAATTATAGCTCTATCCTAATTATAATGCCGTTTAGCTATGTTTCGGATTCGGATTCCTAGAAATGTTGCGAAGGAAATGCACCACAGCTTCAGAATATTTTGTTTTGTGTCTTAATTACTTTTCAAAAACAAATAAAACTCCAGTAATTGGCTCCCCAAAAAACCTTGCTTATTCCATTACTTTCCTATGGGAAAGTTTCACAACTGATTGTCCATTCTTTTTTTAAAAATATATAATAAGGACAATGTCGCCAGATTACCATATTATCATATCTATGTAATAAAAAGAAACTCACGGGAATTTTAACAAGTCTAGTGCCACGTAGATAGCTCGGATTTGCCAGAATTTTTACAAGTGCCTTTCCTTCGACCTGCAGAAGTTTGTTTTTTAGATTTAGAGATTTGAAATGGTGGGGAAGTATTTTTTTAAGTTGTTTGCTTTGTGTCGCTGATTAATCATCTCCGGCCCATTTTTTCAGTACCGCATAATCCATGACGTCATGGCTTCCTGCATTGTGTTCACTACAAAACACACTGTCCAGTGAGCAGATTATTGCCATTTCTGGATACTCTTGGCTTCGAGAGCTGACGGGGTGCGCAGGGGCATCGACGCGCAAAGGGGGTGCAGGGAGACGTGATCGAAAGCAAACAAAGAAACAAATAACAACTGAATAAACCTAACGGAACGGGCAAGGTGAGGCAGATCCATTCTCATTATCTGGAACTGAAACTTATATAATATACATACTTACCACGAGCACAGCCGGGTACCTAACCTAATAATTATAGATTTATTCAAATATTTGACAGCCCTATTCATATATTATCATAACTTCAATATAAGTATGGCCTCGATTTGAATTAGACAGCTGAGTATTCACACTCAGAATTAGTCAGAGATGAGAGAATTATATTAAATACATAATGATGTATGGTAAAATAGTGCGTTAGTGACATCTGCGGGCATCATTAACATACTCTTTCTACCATAAATAATTAATGTTTGCGGGTGGACACATTTTGTGCAACACTGAAGTAGGCAACATAGGGGCCAAAATAAGCTTACTGCATTCGGTATGTCCTATTAAGGAACAGAGAGGCCAAAATAGGGCCAATGTAAGGCCAAACAAGTAATTAATGTTGTCCTACCGATAGTAGGGGGGCCAGCTTGCTCTATGTCTTCAAATAAGCGTTGAACCTTGCACTAAAAAATATACTCTTGTTTGTTGTATTTTCATTTAAAGTGATCCCCTGGGAATAAGAAACTGCCGGATATATTTGGCTAGAGGGTGGCATTACGTGTGTAGACGAGATTTTGTCCCCAATTCTATTTAGATATTAATATAGCTCAATTTTAACGGGGGTGGGGTAAGAAAATAGTCACTATTTTCTTGGTTTTCTACCGAAAGCTTTGATACTCGACACACTTACTCTCAGATAGACAGACCAGGAATTGAAAGCTTGAAATGTATTACTATGACGGCCTGTGCAGGATGCTGTAGTGTTTGTGCGTCTTTTATCAGAAATTTCACATAAATCCAACAGTCAGTTTTCGAGAAAATCGATATTTGATACCTATCACTTTCAAAACGAGGCACCATAGTTAACGTAAGTACTGTCCAGTGACCAGTGTTGGAATAACCATTAAGCAAAATAAGCACGCGGTTAGGGTATCAAGAGAAGGAGGGAGCAGGACAGAAATTTTTATTTTCCGGAATTGCAATGAACCGTATGGCGCAAAACTGCAAATGGTGCAGCTGAACCAAGGTCCGTATAATTATAGTGTATTGCTGTTGCCCCCATAATAAATGAAACTATTACAGCATTTGTTGACATAAAGCACTGGCTTTTTAAAAACATATTTCTGTTTCAATAAATAAAACTGCCCTGCATCAATACATATCATACTGTATATGGGGCCACCAACATCTTTTAAGTGCTTGGGGCTTTTATATATCTTAATCCGGCCCTGTCAGTGACAGGGGAGAAAATGTTCTAAAACATGATTTAAAAGATGAATTTTTAACCTTACTTTTGTCCATAGCTGAAAAAAATAAATTGCCCAAGTTGCCAACCTTGTGCGGCCAAGGCCGGTGACATCAATTTTTCAGAAATGTGTATTTTCTATAGTTTTCCAGGGGCAGTACACGCTCCAGACACTACGTTAATATTATAAGACTAACCATTTGCCGTACAAAAAAGCCTTGATATGACACGGTAACTCGTACCTGGTAGAATTAGGGTCCATACAAAGTGCAGTCTAGTACCCACTCCCCTTCCTCTTTCTCTCCCCCCCCCCCCCCCCCACTAAAAACGTGTTGTTTAGTACCTACCCTCCTCCTTTTCCTCTTCTGCCCTCAAATAACAACTACAACAACTAATAACGCCGTGGAAAAAACTGTTACTTGAATCTAAGGTTAAAACGGTAGGAAAAACGCTCAATATCAGGCTGATAATACAGCCCAAGAAAGTTGCAAGAGCCAGCTGGGCAAACTGGCATTTTTGTCGGTCGATCAAGGATGATTTGGGCCAAAGGTGACATTTTTTTACCCATCAAATTAATGATCCCTCAGTAGCTCTACTACATCTACGACTTGCTGTTTATTAAGCAAATACCCGATTGGGTTAAATGTGACTCCATGTACCCAAATCCGACTTAACTACATTTTAGGTTAATGCTAATAAAAATGTAAACCATGGCAACAACAATAACAACAACAACAACAATAACAACAACAACAACAACAACAAATCTAATAAAGTTATCAAAAATGTTTGCTGAGAGAATTTAGATATTAAAAAACACCCGTGCCAAGTTTCAAGCAGTTCACACTAAAATTGTAGACGTCGATTATATGGATCATTACTTAAGTTATCCTACTTAGTGAAGACCAAAATTCAAGATGACGACCGTTGCCACGGTTACCATAAGTACTGTGCGATTGTTTTCCCATTATTTTTTCCTAATTGAACCATCCTTAATTCGATGGTGATGAATAGAACTATCTATCTGTAAGGGTTTCCAAAATCACTTCCAGGATCCCCGCTCCCCTCAAACCTTGCTCAGGGCCAGATTAATAGGCCGTTTATGGTCGTTGCTTACAGTTCTCTGATAGAAGAATAATTATAGGTGTAAATGCAGTGTGATTTATGCTATTTTTTGGATATGCGCTGTGCCATTTAAAAATATTTTTTTTTTATCTTTTCAATGGTTCATCGTATGTTTCTTATTTGATGTCTATTCAATAATTGTGTGTGAGTCATTGTGAAGCATTTCCTGCATGTCTTTCATCTAAACTCCCATTATCACTTTACCTTTTAAGCATGAGATTGAATTTTTTAAACTTTCTTATTTTTAAATAGGGATGAAAATGAATTATTGTTACATGCTCTTTTTTTGTAGTTAAATGTAAACTTTAGAATGTGAATAAAACTTGTGTCATATTAAAAAAATATATTATACTGATCCTGTCTGTGTAAAACCTTGAATGTGATGGTGTGAGGCGTCTATGGCTATGTGTAAGTTGTTGTGTATACCTGAAAAGGCTGAATTATCCTAGTGCACCCACCCACCCCCCTCCCCCCCTCCCAAAAAAAGAAAAACACCTGTAGTCGCAGGGCCCAACTGGCAGCAGCTGGCCCAATACATGACGTATTGATTTAACCCTTTCAGTACCAATGAAGTATGGCTGTGATTTTTATAGGCTATGTTAGTTTGTGAATTTGATTATATTGCTTATTCTGAAAGGTAAATGGGAACTTTTAAAGCATAATTCATGAAATGTCTAAAAATTGGTAATTATTATTAGACAAATTCACAGTCTACATACAAAGATTATACACGACAAGATATGCAGTCGGCATTCAAGGAGTTAAATCCAGTCCTTCAGTTCAGAATGACGAAGCTGATTTTACCGACCCCTCCTAGTCCTAGGGGTCTAGAAAAACTCGGGAGTTGAATCTACGGAAGCCATTAATATGTGTGGAATTTTACGTAAATTGCAAGTCATGGTGACAGTAAAAATTTAACGGGTCTTACACAAGAGTTAAAAAAAGAAAACTATGTTGCCGATTTAAAATAAAGTAAAAAATAATAATCGAATTTCTGTACTCCCTTGACTTCCCACGCCTTTCTGCATTTGATTTTGAAAACTCGCAGAGCGGTAAATTTAATAATATTGTGTTGCATTTGACGCTCCTCCACCTCTCATAAAAACTAGAAAAGAAACATCTGACCAACTGTACATCATAAAGGTATCTCGTTGCCTTCAGCGTATGAAAATCGTATCTGAGAAATCGGGGGAGGGGGGGGGGGGTCTCTGTGAAGAGTAGGCCTACCTATGTTTTCTAGACGGGTAACGAATTCAAGTTTTTGTTTTTTCTTAGCACAATAAGAAAGATGTCAATGACAGGCTGATTCAATTGGAACAGTCAAAGAGTCCGTAAAATGTGATTTGAAATTTCAAAATATCAGGGTTTTTTTGTTATCATGGACAGTTGACATGGCCGTACGTGCGTGCGTGTGTGTGTGTGTGTGTGTGTGTGCGTGTGCGTGTGCGCGTGTGCGGGTGTGGGTGTGCGTGTGCGCGTGTGCGTGCGTGTGTGTGTGTGTGTGTGTGTTGCACTTGGCTATTCTCCACTCCTCATAAAAACGAGAAACAAAACTGCTGACTCACTGTACATAGAGATATCTTGATTCACGTCGCAGCAAAAATAACTGGAGAAAATGGAAAGAATAACTCTTGTGTGTGTGTGTGTGTGTGCGTGTGTGTTTGTACGTGTGCGCGTGTGTGTGTGTGTGTGTGTGTGCGCGTGTGCGTGTGTGTGTGTGTGCGTGCGTGTGTGCGTGTGCGCGCGTGTGCGTGTGCGTGTGTGTGTGTGTGTGTTTGTGCGTGTGTTGCCCTTGGCTCCTCTCCACCCTTCCCAATAAAAACGAGAAAAAAAAACTACTGACTAACTGTACATAAAGGTACCTTGATTCACGTAGCAGCAAAAATAGCTTGAGAAAATGGGAAGAGAAAGCGTGTGTGTGTGTGGCTGTGTGTGTGTGTGTGTGTGTGTGTATGTTTCGGAAAAATCTTGTGATTTTGTTATAAAGCGGGACATACACGTTGGCATCAATGGCTCCAGGCAAGACCCAGGGCCACCACCGAGGTTTGGTTGGTGTTGTATTATTTGTACTAGCCGCCCCGCGCAAGATAAATCTTGCAGATCCTTCGTACAAAGCCCAACTGTATTATCTAGATCTAGGCTACAGTAAAAGCAGCATTTGGATTGGATGCAATGACCAATAGAAGTTATGTAGGAATGTACAGATGTGACTACGTTTGATATTCCACCGCCAATGTATAAGGAGAAGTTAAGGACATAGTTTCCGGTCACACTTTTCGGTTTTATCCGCTGAAAATGCGTCTCTGTTTTTGCGGCTCAAACATTTTTAATATAAATAATCGTAAAGACTGATTTCGGTTCAAAATGAATGTGTCCACGTAACTCTTCGTCAAAACTTGATTCAGTACACCAAATATCATAATTTTTGATGACGTAGTCGCGAAGTTTTAGCTGCTTACAGGTTCCTCCTCTAGCTCAATTATAGTAAGAGATAAGATTGTAACTTATGCCCACACACACGCCGTCCGCGACCACGGTAATTTTTGGTGCGCTCAGACTGCATTCCACCTCTCACCTGGCTACTGTACCATATTTTTCATCTGTCGCTCTCTTGCCCACTCACAGGATAAGTATTTTCATTTATCGAATTCTTTTTTGTTACATGCAGTGGCATAATCGTTGACTATAATAGTTCCTACAGAATCTTCATAACTCTATTTAATTTATTGAATCTTTTTTGTAACGTGCCGTGGCATAGCTCTAACCCTTTTTTCGGTTCTTGAATTTTTAAAAATTGAAAGTGATAGTGAAGCCTTATGGCGGCTGAGAGAGAAAAAGGAATTGGTGGACTTTTATAAATAATAAGAAACCAAAAGCCTCGACAGCGACAGATGCAAAAGGCAGGCCGTTTTCTGTTGATTTTGCCCACACACGCTGGGAATTTCGTCCGTTTTGCAAATTGGATGTCCGAATGTGGGCCTTTAGAGTGAACCTGTGCATGTGGCATGTTGCATGTGCTGTCTGGCCTTTCAACCGTATGTCGTGTGAGTGTGTGTGTCGTGTCTTTCTCTGTGTCCATGCTTCTGGTAGGGTCTTCTGTCCTATCATTCTGTTATATTCTATCTGTTGTCTTGCTTTTTTCTAGCACAATGTGACCGTTGTCGTGGCGACGTGTTCTCATCAAACTCAAAACCGTGTCCAGGTTTATTTACTGCGTATGAGTGCGCCAAGCGTGCGTTTCTCCATCTGTATTGCAAATCTGTGACCTGCATGGGCGTATTCGGAATGTGTGTCATCAGGGGCCATTTCTTGAGTAGGTATGCTCGACCTTTTTTACCCCTCCCTCCCCACTCTACGCTTTTTCATGCGCGCTTGGCTTCAACTCCCACCCTAGACACATCCTCAGGTACGGTTTTCATGCTGAATGCATAGCCCCTCCCCTCCCCTCTTCCCCCATCGTGAGTGTACGTACTTTATAGATGGCCCCTCAACGCCAACCCCCCCCCCCCCCACCCCCGTTTCTGTAGTTTGTCGTAGTTGCTTATGTACGTGAGGGCATTTCTAGGTCCTGCATTTCAGTACATACCACATGTTCGAATTCGATGATTGTATCATATCCATATCAGGACTTGTGTGTCCTTAGTTTTGTGATATGTGCACGCCCCGTTTGTAGTAACTATACATGTGAGAGTATTTCATTTGCATTACAAGGTGTCTCAAAGAACAAAAAAGAGGTATACAATTACAAGCTATAGTTCAAAGTTGTTAATATAATGCCACCGTACCGTATTCCCCTCCCGCTCCCCTCTCCATACTGACTCGTTCTGTATCGCCCTGTTTACTTATAATTAAAAAAAACCAAAAACGTCGTTTGGCCCATAATAATTCATTAATTAGGTCTGAATGACTGGCCGCTGTGATAACAGGAAGGTTAAAAAGTTTTGCAAAAGTTTACTTTTTACCGAATCGAAATACGAAGCATATTGTGAGTGTTTGGTGTGAAATTTGTTTTTTGTTTTTTTGTTGTTGCTGTTTTTCTATTCTTTTCTTTAAAACCATTTTGGACAAAATTAAATTAATTCGATTTCATCTGAAAGGTGAATAACTAAATCATTTTTCTTTATGAAAATATTTTTTGGCGAATGATTGGAGGAGATTCTAGATTTCAATTAGTAATATACAGAGAGGCGAAAAGAAGTATCCGCTTAGTAAAATGGGCATTGTATCCATTCTAATCGACAGAAAGCACTCAAAATTGACACAGACTATATTTTTTATCTGTCTAGAGAGCATGCAGAACGTCAACGCCGCAGTTTAAACAAAAAGTTAAATTTAAAGGTTTTAAACTGACTTACCCCACTTTCGCACAGTCAGTAGCGTGTATGTCCACCATGAGCGTTGATGCAGGCTTGACATCGTCTCCTCATTGACCTGACGAGTTGTCGAATAGTGTTTTGCGGCATGTTAGTCCACTCTTCTCCCAAAGCAACACCCAATTGCTGGAGATTGTTAATGTCTCTTCGGGCATTCACTCTACGTCCTAATTCATCCCAGAGGTGCTCTATTAGCGCTAAATCTGGGGAATACGCTGGCCAAGGCAAGACGTTAATGTTCTGTTCGTGGAGGTACTGCTGGCAGACTCTGGCAGTATGCGGACGGGCATTGTCATGCTGAAAAGTATGCACGTCTGGATGTGTTTGAAAAAAAGGTACCACAATATTCTTTAATGCATTCCTGTATTCTTCTCCATTGACTGTGCCATCAAAAATGTGTAAGTCGGTTCTGTATCTCTCGGATACACCATCTCACACAATTAAGCTCCCTCCTCCCCATCTGCCCACCTCCAAAACACAACAGTCCGCAAACCTCTCTCCATCTCGTCTCCAAACTCTAGTACGACCATCAGCTCTGCTCAAACAGAATCTGGATTCGTCTGAAAAGCTCCACTGACGCAATGTCCACCGAAAGTGCCTGTATATTTGCTCAGTGCAGTCGGGCACGTCTCCGGACAGCAGTGGGCCGACGTAGGGTCTTCGTGCATGAAATCCAAAAGCATGTAGTCTCCGGCGTACAGTTCTGGAACTGACATTTCCTTGCCTCCCCTGGAACTCCTATGAGGTTCTGGCCGCCGTTTGGAAATGGTTGCGCAAGTGCATTTATAAGCATCTGGCGATCATCATGCATGGTGGTCACGCGAGGTGTTCCACTCCCAGGTCTGTCGGCTGATGTCCCTGTTGCTTGAAAGCATTCCCTCAGCATATTGATTGTGCGATGGGTGCAGTTGAAGACAGTAGCAACTCGACGGGCAGAAATTCCAGCCTGTAACATTCCCAAGGCCCTTCCACGCCCCTCTGCGCTTAATCTCGGCATTGTGAGGAACTCAAAAATTTGGTGTTTTTCTGCAATAGAGACAATGTGGTGTGTAAAACTGAATGACAATTGCCATAACCCAATTTTGTCAAAAAACACGTGGAGAGAGAAAAACAAATGATTTGTAAACAAATCAACCCGACGCTTAGTTCGACGCCTGGACTAGTACACGGTCGTTCACCAAATCTACACACTTTTCATATTATAGCAATTACTAACAGTGTAAAACTGAGTGGATCCGATTTCCTCTCCGTTCCGGCTTGTCCTCAGCTTGACCTTTAGTCCCAGTTGCCGAATCACCGTAAGCGTCTCAATATTTCATCATCGCAGACTGAGTGCGTCAGTTTCCCTTTCGTGTCCCTTCCCTGCCACTCCCAGTTGCTGAATCGATCACGAAGGTTTTATCTGGCAATTAAAATTTCTTCCAGTTTCCTTCCAGCAATTTCATTATTACACACGACCTAGCTAGCTACGCCTTCAGTTACAATGGATTTCGTTTCACAAAACGAAGCTCTTATTGCTGCGGTTCAAAAAAGACAACCTCTGTATGACAAAAGTGATGACAATTATTCAAATCGAGTGTACATCACAAAAGATGATGATATTCACCGAATTCCTCTCTTCGTTGAAATATACTGTGAGTCCAGTAACGTCTTGTATGACGTCTTCTTTTCACCCAAAACAAAAACAATAGTTGCAAAGTCTCCATTGTTCTGAGATTAAAAGACTGGTGTGTCCCGTCAGTTCTTACCTCCAGCCCAATGTTCACGAGCGGAGAGCAAGCGGAATCAAAAACGTGCAGCATTCGTTTTCCTGCCATTTTACGCCCATTCGGTTAAGGGTTGCGACACGAAGAGGAATCTAAATCGGACCCACTCAGTTCACACGTTAAGGTGGATACTTTTTTTCGGCTCTCAGTAATAATGGCAGTTTTTATATGAAAGGTTTTTGAATTGTTTAGAGTTACTTCCCCCCCCCCCCCTCCCCCTTTTTTTTTCCAGAACTTTTGAATTTTTTTGTTTCATTCTTTACCATCATTTGTCACCGATGACACAGCGTTTCACTACAAAAGTAAATAAGGTTATGCAGTTGTGTAATAATTAATATTAATAATTGTTGGAAGTTATTTACGATCACTTACTTCCCTTTCGCTGGGAAGCAAAATGGATATGTTTTTTTTTTTTTCAGAACTTTTTTGTTTCTTTCTCTGCAATAATTTAACAGTGATGACAAAGCGTTTCATTTTTTAATAGAAAATTTCCAGACACCTTGAATGTGCTCTTGCGTCGGATTTTTATTTTTATTTTAACGCATTGTGCGCGTTTGCATATAGTAGTACCGGAGAGTATAGATGTATTATATATATACATCTATACTCTCTGGTAGTACTAACAAGTACACACGTATTCAGTTACACATTTGTGTGCGTGTGATTTTATGTATTGCTTTGTTGTAACTTGTGTGCTGTTGATTGTGTAGATTCTATTGTGTGTACGTGCCCAGCCAGTATCCCGACCTCAATCTGATGTACATTTACGTAGGGTTGGTAGGATTACCGTAATGGCGGGTTCCCCATATCGACGTCGGCGCGACTTCGTAACCAGCGGATTTACGTAGGAACGATGGCATTCCTTGTACAGACTTGACGTGTCCTACATGTAGGATTCCGTGCTGGGTGTGCCACGTTTCCTAGTTTTGAACTCGTGTTTATTTGCGCCCAGTGTGCCCTTTCGTCGTGTGCGTTCGAATGTGCGCGTGTTCTTTGTGTCCATTTTGAAATGCCAGTAAGCCGACTAAGCGTATGGACCATGTCTCGTCTTCTCTACCCCCCCCCCCACCCCCCTCCCCCCTTATCTGAAATAGCCAAGAGGAACAACTCTGATGTCAATAACCTAACACCAAGACTTATCGACCGTAAACAATTTTGCGTTGTCTGAAGACGACCAACCGTCCGGTACTATCACAGATGCGATAGTTTTAGTAGCCTAGACTGCACACAGTCGTTTTGATGTTTGTACCGGTCTAAATTTAATCTGAATTACATTTTTTTGTTCTCTTTTGGGGGCTGGGGTATTTTTTATTATTTTAAATTGCATCAAGCGCATGTGCATTATTAATACTATTACCTTATAGGCAGGTTTCACGCTTGTGGCCATCATAGGTCACCTGAAGTTTGCGCTGCCACAGAATGGACAAAAGTGTTACAAAATGTTGTTCTGGGCTGTTTTTGGTTTGTGTTGGTTCCAAATAAACATGCCAACCATTTTAAGTTGCCGTTGTCCGAGTTACTGATTTTAT
This sequence comes from Onchidella celtica, assembly GCA_963931925.1. Classification (NCBI taxonomy): domain Eukaryota; kingdom Metazoa; phylum Mollusca; class Gastropoda; order Systellommatophora; family Onchidiidae; genus Onchidella; species Onchidella celtica. The sequence continues at coordinate 13,171,563 of OZ007579.1, read as the reverse complement.
TTTATTTTTTTAAGGAGAGCGTTAGTGACTTTTCGGATGCATACAACATCCCAGTTTTATGGTATCCCAAAGAAAAGTCAAATATTTTATTGAAAATCTTTTGCAACCTCCCAGAAATGGGTTCTTTTGCAAGAAAAATGCCGGGAAAAAAAGAAAATCGTATACTGTTGTCAAACAGACGGTTGTAATGGAAATCTGCCTTTGTTTACTTCCTGTCTAGTGGAGGCAATTGGTTGATCCGAACTTTCGCTTCTGTAAATTTGCTACGGAATTAGTTGTTTTTTGCAATTCGGATCTAATTTTCACCTGGACATTGAAAAAAAGCACGATTTTGCGTTGTGTAAAGAAATTGGTCGGTTTTACAAGAAGAACATTTTAGTATTTTTGGTCGGAAGAATTCACGCGACCCGCTATTTTTCCGACACATAGTACCGTACGATTTCATGTTTCGGCATTTTGTTGCTCTCGACTGCAGACGGCCAGCACATCGTTTGTGCTCTGAGAAAACACTTCGGACCACAACATTTTGAATCCTCAGTTTGGATTCGATAGCTGTTGGGTAAGTTTGCATTTATAGTTATCATAAATCTGTCTATCCGATACTGATCGCATTGTCCCGATCACTCTAGATCTAGTCAGCATCGGGTTTACCCGCAAGCTCGTCCGTGCCTATAGTTCAAACGAACAGAATCTGTCATGATAAAATCGGAAATTCTCCAGTTTGCTGGTCTTAGTTTGTGAATGATCTTCATATTAGAATGAGTTTAGGTTTTATTTATGCCGACTATTTATGTTCTTCCTGTCATTACATTGTATTAGTATTAGTTTTGTACATAAGATGCAGATCTAGGTTTTGAGATTACCTTCTTTTTTTTTTTTGTTCTTTTTGAAATTGAAAACAAAGTAATAAAATCTGATTTTGGATACTGGAGCCGCCAGATTCTTTTTCTTTTTTTTATTCTTAGAGAAAAATGTAGATCTAGATTAAATCTAGATATAAGGGCAAGAGCACGCTTGCCGACCTCACTCTCATGTCTGTAACAAAAGTACAGCGTATATTATTTGGTTCAGAGCATGGCAAAGGGGTTGCAGATGGGGAATCCCGCGTCCTCCGCCAGGCCATGGACAGAGCTGTTAAAGCCAAATACAAAACTTGGCAAAACAAAGAACAAGTTATATTTTGCAACCCCCTTGTAAGGAAAAAGTGCAACATAAAAACACAACACAAAAAGACCATTAAACAAACAAACCATACTAGAAATTCAAAAGGAATTAAAATGGGAGAAAATTCAAGTTTTCCGATTATATCAAATCTTTCGCCAGGTCAAACAAGAAACAATTGAAACAAAAAAAAAAACAAAATTGAAAAAACCCGAAAATGAATTAAGACAGCTTTCAGATGGGGGGGGGGGGGGGGGGGCTTTGGTTACTTACTACCACTTTTCTCATTTCAGAAACAAGGAAAATTCATCAAATACAGAGTGTCAGCAGCTACATCATAAAGTTCAGATCCTTAGCATGGTTTTATTGTGCTTGCAGGTGTGAAAACTTCACATTGTCTATGAACAAGGCCCACGTGGGTGACTTTGCTGTGCACTAACTGAAGCAAATGTAAGTTGTTGGCATTACCGTTTAAAATTTCTAAATTTAACTTGGCAGCTTAATACACAACTTCAGTACTCGAACCACTATTATTTTATGCAAGGTGACTAATTGTCTTTCTCTCTGTAAGAATTCTGAACATCGTCATTAACCTTCACGGGGTTTTCATCATAAGCCATTTTTCTCAGAAACAAGTTTGGCCTCCTAGGAAAGTTCAAGCTATGGATTCTCCAGTTCAAGCTTACCCCCAAACTTCTATGGCCACTGCTAGTCTATGAGATTCCACCCTCAACTGTGGAGGGGCTAAAGGCAAAGATAAATCGCTACACAAGAAAATGGCTCGGACTCCCTCCATGCTTAACCGATGTCACACTTGCATGCAAACAAGCAAAGCTAGTACATGTTGTCACGAGTGGAGTGAGCGATAGTTAATAATTACGGGGGGAAAGGAGGAGAGTAAAATTAACGCACGTAGACAAGTAAGTTAAAGCGTGCATGTTGTGAGTGGTGGGGGGGTCTGAATGAGGCGAAAGCGCTGTATTACTATCACTGCAAGTTAGAAGGTCCTACTGAACGGACGCTAGTAAGAGCCCAGCGGGCGAACATAAGGGGAGCAGTCGGAAGACGGATGAGAGTGTTTTTTCCAGTGATGACTGGTAGGTAGAACGTTGACTGATAATTATGATTGATGTATTATATTATATTCGTCTATTACCATGATGTAAATAAGTATATGTGAGGAATGTGGAAGTCCTTGATATTGGATATAGCAATGTGCGCCATGAGCGATAGATGAAAGTGAGTTCATGGATTTGTAGCACGAGTGAGTATTGTGTACTCCGATGGAGGTGTGTTACCGTAAGATGTTTGGTGAGTGAAAGGTGAACTATTGTGTGTACGCTTCATGGGTTGTAAGGAGAGGTGGAGTGAATAGAAATGGTAGGGTATTATACCAATGTAATGTTATTCTTGTAGGTGTCGGGGACGGGCCAAAGAGCCACCTCGCTGAGCACAGGGGATAGGCCAGCATAGGGCCGGAGGCCACACATAGGCCAGAAGTGAGGCTGTCGGTGCAGGACAGTAGAGGCACATAAAGTCGTGGCAGTCAGGCCACGGACAGGGACGTAGATATGAGCGTGAATGTGATAATGTACTATTGCCATGTTGATGGGCTCTTGAAATGATAATGTGCTATTGCCATGTTGATGGGCTATTGAAATGATAATGTGCTATTGCCCTGCTGAGGTGCTAGTGGAATGCTAAGGTGTATGACAATAGGAAGGTGATATTGAGAGACTGCGGTGCCAGTGAATTATTAATGTGCTATTAAGACCCTGAGGGGAGAGGCTGAGGCCGAAGTGCCTTTAGGAGTAACTACCGGGTTGTGGATCTGAGGGAAGAGTGCATGTGAGAATAAGGCCGTTGTACGGCAGTTAATTTCAATAATATAATGTATGTAATTGCGCTATTATCTGTATAATTATGTTTAAATAAATGTGTGAGTCTGATGGGTTGTTCTGTTAAGTGTTAAACTTGTTCGTTCGTGATTGTTGTCCTGTCATAACTTATTACATCTCCCAGTCTGGGATTTGTGTCATTGGGGGCTCGTCCGTTGTGACTCGTCCATTTTCGTAATATTTAGTTGTAGTTAGTTAGTAGGGATTTTTCAGTGGGCATATGTTACTTTAGTTTTTGTCCACGTAATACTTATCTTGTGGTAGGAATTTGTGCTGTCTTTGTTCGTGGGATGAATGGAAATTTCATGATGGTATGATTTATGTATATTTATGAATATGTATTGATGCATGTACTGTTATGAATATGTACTAATGTGTATTTGAACTTTCCAGAGTGTGTGTGCCAGCCTGAGGAGTCAAGCGGCCAGAGCTCCGATTAAGGGGAGGAGTTAAACTCAAAATTCGAAGTTAAGTGAAACTGAAATTTTGTACCCTGGATTGGGGGCTGTTCCTTTAATCTGTCTTTTTCTCTGTTTTTGCTGTTTTCGTTTGCTGTGTTGAACCTAGTTTATCCTTTAAAAAAAAAGGTGTGATAAACTTGGAACTTCGTTCATCACGGTGAACAGTCTGTAGGGCTTTGTTAGTGTTTAGTTGTAGCGTAGATATCTTCTCTGTTCTGCAGGAAGACGTATTCTCTTGTCCCTCTTTCTACCTATCTGTAGATACGTTCCTTTTTTCAGACTCTGTTCTTGTTCGTACCTTATAGTGTAATCGGCGTAGTTAGGTTGCATTTTTTTTCCCATTATAGTTTTTTTTTAGGTCTTTGTCCTAGTCTGGTTCGTTGTCCTTGACGTACTTGTGGTCCTTCTACTGAATTTCCTTATTCTTGTCTTTTCTACTCTTTTTTATTATTAATAGTGCTATACATTTAATGAATATAGAATTAGTTAGGAAGTAGGTAAATTTCTGAATTGTATTTGAGACAATTCGGTATTGTTATATCTGGTGTGATCTCAGGTCTCTGGTCGTGTCGTTAGTGATCATACCGACAGGTTAGCCATTTTCATAATACATACCGTAACCATAAATCTGTGAAATGGCGGAACTCCAACAACTAATGAAGTTGGGTAAGGAACTTGGCCTTGAGGGAGAGGAGCTACGCGGCTGGATTAAAGAACAGCAGGCGGATTTGCGCGATGAGCGTGCTAAAGATAGAGAGAGAGAAAAAGAGGCTCAAGAGCGTCAACAAGAAAAAGAGGCTCAAGAGCGTCAACAAGAAAAAGAGGCTCAAGAGCGTCAACAAGAAAGAGAGGCTAAGACTCAGGAACAGGAAAGGGAGTTTAAGTTAAAGGAGTTAGAGGCTCAGCAGCAGGAGATGGAGTTAAAGTTAAAGGAGATAGAGGCGCAAGTAAAGATCGTAGAATTGGAAATCAAAAAGAATGCGCCAACAGAAACAGTTGAGCGGCAGGTACACAATAAAGGTGGCGTTAGGATTAAGCTCCCTACGTTCGACGACCGGAAGGACGACATAGACGCCTTCCTTTACAGGTTCGAACTGAACGCACAATTGCAATGGGGGGAAAATAAGGAATTATGGTCCACGTACCTGGCGTCTCTATTGCAGGGGCGAGCGTTAACCTACTTTAAAGAGCTACAGCGCGAAGACGTGCAAGATTACGATAAGCTGAAGGCTTTGCTGCTTCGCCGATTTGCGCGTACCGAGGAATATTTCCGGGAGCAGTTTAGGCGAGCACGTGCGGATACCAGGGAGGACTTTGCTGCCTTCGTCGCGAGATTAACGGAATATTTCGCGAACTGGGTAGACTTGGCGCATGTTGGCGCGGATTTTACTAAATTAAAAGACCTAATGATCCGTGACCAGCTGTACGCGTCGTGCCATAAAGATCTGGTGGCTTTCCTGAAAGAAAACGAACCCGCGACGGTGCAGGAGGCGTCTAAGTTGGCGGAAGCATACCGTACGGCACATCCGTCCAAACCAGTGGCGAGGGCGTACGTCCAAGATGCTGGGTACGTCGCCGTTGTCGAGGGGTCGCCGACAGGACATAAAGACAGGTCGCGTCAGCGTGGTGCCTATAGTGGGCAAGCCCAGGGGCAGCGTAGGGGCTATCACCAATCACCTGCATATGGATCCGGTAAGTTTGACCGAGCAGGAGGGCTAGGTCGCGGTAATGGCCGGGGGCGATTTGTGACCTTTGCCGATGACCGACGGCATAGGGACTTTAGTTCCGGTCGCGATGGGTCACGGGGACCCAGGCCTAGTACAGCACAGGGAGCGGAGTGTTGGACTTGCGGACGCGTGGGTCACTTTTCACGCGAGTGTAGGGCCGCGAAGTGTTGGAACTGCGGAAGAGCAGATCACATCAGCGTGAATTGCCCTGCAGGTAGGATAGCGGCGAACGTGGGCAGTAGCTCCAGTCCATGTTCCCCTAATAAATTTCATCATGCGGCTGCGTGTGTTACATCGGACAACGGAGGCGGACAGTATTCTAAGTGTCCCAGTTGTGGGAAGTTATTATCTTCCGGTGTTTTACCTTGTGGGAGAAAGATCCCCGTTATAAATTCATGTCATACAGGAGGTGGTCTTAGGGTTTATCCGGGGTTTGTTGGGGACGAACCGGTCTCGGTCTTACGAGATACAGGATCTACCGTTGTGGGAGTGCATAGGGACTGCATTCGGGATTCACAGCTTACAGGTGAGACTGTCCCGTGCATCCAATTTTCGGGGGCCATTGAGAAATTACCCATCTCAAGAATAGTGATAGATACACCTTTCCTTAGCGGGGAAGTCGAAGCAGTCGTTGGTTGTTTTCCAGGCGCCCAGCTCATCATTGGGAATGTATCACGGGTAGTTTCCCCTTCCGAGGAGACTGTGCAGGCATGGTCTCAATCAAAAGGTATTGACCTTTGTGCCGCGGTCGAAACATGTCGACAGGTAGCTGATAAGGATAAGATTAGACCTTTGGCGACGCCAGCGGTCAACCTAGATATCACGCCAGAGCGCTTGGCGAGATTACAAAGGGAGGATCCATCATTAAACCCATGTTTTGGGGAAGCGCGAACCGAGAAAACGAGGAAATATAAGAACGGCTCGTCTTCCTTTGTTGTTCAGGCGGGCATTCTGTTCCGTAAGTATGTAACGGTGGCCTCCATTTTAAAGCAGGTCGTTGTGCCAGCGTTGCTGATCGCAACAGTATTGCATTTGGCACATGATGTCCCATTAGCGGGTCATATGGGGATAGCTAGAACCAAAGAAAGGGTTCTTAAAAATTTTTACTGGCCACCGATCCACAGAGATGTACAAGTGTATTGTAAGACATGCAGTGCGTGCCAAAAGACGACGCATAAGGGGCGTACACCCCAGGCTCCTCTTCAAAAGATCCCCACGGTCTCGGAACCGTTTAAAAAGGTTTCGATAGACCTTGTTGGCCCCATTCACCCAGCGACCGATAGGGGGAATCGATTTTTCTTAACGGTCATATGTAATGCTACGAGATGGCCAGAGGCGGTTCCTCTGCGGACCATAACGTCTGAGGCAGTCGCGGAAGCGTTGTTTGCAATTTTCGCTAGGGTAGGAATACCAGAACAAATTTTGTCTGATAGGGGCGCGCAATTTACTTCGGAGATGATGAAGGAATTGTTCCGCTTATTCAGCATACAACCCATCACTACCACCCCTTATCATCCGCAGGCTAATGGCATGTGCGAGAGATTGAACTCGACGTTAAAGTCGATGCTGCGTAAGGTAGCTGCTGATCGCCCTAAAGATTGGGATAGATATATCCCTGCAGTATTATTCGCGTACAGAGAGGTACGGCAGGAGTCAACGGGATTCTCGCCGTTTGAAATGATGTATGGTCGTAGTCCTAGGGGCCCAACTGATGTTCTTCGGGACATGATGACGTCGCCATCATCGGGAGACGATGAGCAGATTTCGGTGTTTCAGTACCTTGTTGATTTAAGAGAAAGATTATCTTCAGCGCGCACTATAGCAGAAGAAGCTTCTAGTATCGCTTCGAAAAGAGCAAAAGACTATAAAGATAGAGGTTCCAAATTGAGAATTTTTAAGCCAGGAGACAAGATCCTATTGTTGTTACCTACGGACCATAATAAGTTATTGATGACATGGAAAGGTCCTTATGTTATTGAGCGAGTTGTTTCAAAGGTAGATTACGCTATCCACATTGATGGAGCGAGTAAGGTTTTCCATGTTAATATGCTACAGAGATTTTATGAGAGACCACAGTATCTGTGTGCACAGACAAAACCAGAGGAGACTGTCTTCTCTATTGCTTGTACGGGGGTCGTAGACCAGTTGGACTGTGACGTAAGCGACACCGAGGCGCAGGAAGAGTTACAAATTCAATTGCCGGAGTTAACTCCGACACAAGGTTACAGGGACGTAAAAATTAACCCTGACCTTACGAGTTCAAGGAGTAGGGAACTTAAGACCCTGTTAGCGTCATTCCCGGATGTTATTACGGATTTGCCGGGTCGCACTACCGTGATCCAGCACCAAATAAAGTTGACTTCGGATAAGCCAGTAGTTCTTAGACCTTATCCGCTGCCTTTTTCTTCGAGAGATAGAGTTATAAAGGAAGTTGAGTCAATGTTGAAGTTAGATGTGATAGAACCATCAACATCGCCGTATTCATCACCCATCGTCCTCGTGAAAAAACTTGATGGATCGGTGCGGTTCTGTATTGATTTTCGAAGATTGAACACTATTACGGTAGGCGATAGGGAGCCTATTCCGTTTCAGGAGGAATTAATAGCTTCATTGGCCGGGTCCACGTGGTTTTCCAAGATAGATTTAGCGAAAGGTTATTGGGAAATCCCTCTTACTGAGGAGTCTAAACAATACACGGCGTTCCAAACGCCCATTGGATTATTCCAATTTAAAGTCATGCCATTTGGGTTGGTAAACGCGCCAGCGACGTTTGCACGATTGATGAGACTGGTGTTGAAGGACATACCTAATGTCGTGTCATTCTTTGACGATATAGCATGTCATACGTCGACATGGTCTGATCATATTCAGACACTAACAGTAATTTTTAAACGATTACGTCATTTTGGGTTAACTGCTAAACCCGCAAAGATGGATTTGGCATGTCCAGAGATAGTATTCTTAGGACATATCGTGGGTAGAGGTGTTCAGAGACCTGAAGTAACAAAAATTGACAAATTAGTAGGGTTGCAAATCCCTAAAACAAAGAAACAAGTCAGAAGCTTAGTCGGAATTTTAAATTATTACAGAAAGTTCATTCCAAATTTTTCCTCCTTGTCATCTTCTCTTACTGACCTTACTAAGAAGGGACAACCCGATAAGGTCCAGTGGACGTCTGAGTGTCAGACAGCATTTGATAATTTGGTGACAGCATTATCATCGTCACCCATTCTGATATTACCCGATTTTCGATCTAATTTTATCCTCAGAACGGATGCGTCGGACTCTGGTGTCGGCGCTTGTCTTCTACAGGAGAAGAACGAATGTCTCCATCCTGTGTGTTATGTCAGTAGGAAGTTATTGCAGAGAGAAAGAAAATATTCTGTGATAGAGCGTGAGTGTCTTGCCATTGTGTGGTCCGTCCAGAAATTAGGACGTTATCTCATGGGACGAGAATTTTGTATCCAGATAGACCACAAGCCACTAACGTTTTTGTCAAAGAATCGTTCGTCCAGCCCACGCTTGTCTAGATGGGCATTGGCTTTGCAGCCGTATACCTTCGTTATTCAACCAATTCCAGGAACCAGCAATCATATCGCCGACTACCTTAGTCGAGCCTAGGGGAAGAGTTCAGGAGCTTATACATCGGAGGACAGGAACATTGACAGGATCTGTGTGAATGAGTCGACTTTAAAATATTGACATTATAAATATGATATGAAGAATGGTTGATAGGTTGATTGGTTTTTGATTCTGTATGATGTAGTGTGTTTAGTTAGCTATTGATGATGTGATACATATATGCATAGTGCAGGGCATATTGATCCCCATAATTTCCCCTGATTCCGGTATTTTATGTGCTAGGGGCATTGGTAGGTCATTTTTATGTAGGTATTGCTCACGCTCACTCGTTGACAGTCATCTTGATGCGATTTGAAATTAATTGCATTAATTTTTTTGGGGTAGGGGATGATGTCACGAGTGGAGTGAGCGATAGTTAATAATTACGGGGGTAAAGGAGGAGAGTAAAATTAACGCACGTAGACAAGTAAGTTAAAGCGTGCATGTTGTGAGTGGTGGGGGGGTCTGAATGAGGCGAAAGCGCTGTATTACTATCACTGCAAGTTAGAAGGTCCTACTGAACGGACGCTAGTAAGAGCCCAGCGGGCGAACATAAGGGGAGCAGTCGGAAGACGGATGAGAGTGTTTTTTCCAGTGATGACTGGTAGGTAGAACGTTGACTGATAATTATGATTGATGTATTATATTATATTCGTCTATTACCATGATGTAAATAAGTATATGTGAGGAATGTGGAAGTCCTTGATATTGGATATAGCAATGTGCGCCATGAGCGATAGATGAAAGTGAGTTCATGGATTTGTAGCACGAGTGAGTATTGTGTACTCCGATGGAGGTGTGTTACCGTAAGATGTTTGGTGAGTGAAAGGTGAACTATTGTGTGTACGCTTCATGGGTTGTAAGGAGAGGTGGAGTGAATAGAAATGGTAGGGTATTATACCAATGTAATGTTATTCTTGTAGGTGTCGGGGACGGGCCAAAGAGCCACCTCGCTGAGCACAGGGGATAGGCCAGCATAGGGCCGGAGGCCACACATAGGCCAGAAGTGAGGCTGTCGGTGCAGGACAGTAGAGGCACATAAAGTCGTGGCAGTCAGGCCACGGACAGGGACGTAGATATGAGCGTGAATGTGATAATGTACTATTGCCATGTTGATGGGCTCTTGAAATGATAATGTGCTATTGCCATGTTGATGGGCTATTGAAATGATAATGTGCTATTGCCCTGCTGAGGTGCTAGTGGAATGCTAAGGTGTATGACAATAGGAAGGTGATATTGAGAGACTGCGGTGCCAGTGAATTATTAATGTGCTATTAAGACCCTGAGGGGAAAGGCTGAGGCCGAAGTGCCTTTAGGAGTAACTACCGGGTTGTGGATCCGAGGAAGAGTGCATGTGAGAATAAGGCCGTTGTACGGCAGTTAATTTCAATAATATAATGTATGTAATTGCGCTATTATCTGTATAATTATGTTTAAATAAATGTGTGAGTCTGATGGGTTGTTCTGTTAAGTGTTAAACTTGTTCGTTCGTGATTGTTGTCCTGTCATAACTTATTACATCTCCCAGTCTGGGATTTGTGACACATGTACAACCCCTTAAATCCCTGAATGAGGAATACAATGTAGGGAAGGCCCGCCTTCATCTAATGTTCAAGGGTTCACAAGATGAAGCGGTAAGAAACACAGAACCTGAACTGAAAATAGATCGAAAGTGGAAAGTGAGAGAAGCAGTCGCAGCAGCAGAACACTCCCTGCAGATAAAGGAAATCATCGGAACCACTCAGTCGTATAGAAGAGGATTGGGCGAACATTCATATCCGCCGGTGTCTACAGCAGGACCCAAAGAAAAGCGAGGCATGGTACTTCAAGAGATCAGATGCGAGGAAGACGAGAAAAGAGTTCGGAAAGCAGTGCAACAAGGAGGGCAAGGTCAGGGGACAAACTGAGAGAGGGCTTTGCAAAGAGCATATTCATGGAACGACATCTGGCACATGGCGCCTATGAAGCTGGCGTTCAGTATTCGCGCTGCATGCGATGTCCTTCCCACAAAGACAAACCTCACTCAATGGAGCAAAGAGACCAGAGATGAATGTCCGCTTTTCAGAGGGAAACAGACATTGCAACACATTCTGTCTGAGTGCAAGGTCGCATTAGCTTGTGGAAGATACACCTGGCGACATAATCGTGTCCTTGAAATTCTGGCAACGACCATTGCACCAGAAGTAGAAAAGGCAAAGAAGAAGTCTAACAAACCCAAAACAAACTTGGAAGGATGGAATGATTATCCCAAGCTGGTAAGGACCTCCGATATGAGACCAGACATTGTACTAAGCTCAAAGGAAGCTCAGACATACGTCCTAATCAAGCTAACGGTCCCGTATGAAACAAACATTGAGGAGCAGCGTGAATACAAAGTGGCCAAATACCAGGATCTCCTGAGGGATCTAAGGAATGCTGGAATGAAGTCAAGCATATTCGCCGTGGAAGTAGGAGCAAGGGTATTTGTCGTTTCAACTATGTACTTTCTTCTGAAGAAACTCAATCTAGGTGGCAGGAAAATTAGAAGTGCTCTTAAGAAAATAGCAACAACAGCGGAAAATGCTTCCTGCTGGATTTGGTGAAAAAGAAATGAACACTAAATTCATATAGTCTAAAATTATACCATATAACCAGTGGCACTTTGGCAAAATAGATAAGACACCTGCACAGAAAAACAGAAACCAGAAAATCCAAAGAAAAACCTGGCGACGAGAAAGAAAAAAAATGTGAGTGACGAACGCCGAGAGTCCATGAACTCAATGTGGCCGGGGGTTCTAGAAGATGTCAGGAAGTTAAAGGCCGAGAGTCATGAACTCAATGTGGCCGGGGGTTCTAGAAGATGTCAGGAAGTTAAAGGCCGAGAGTCGTGAACTCCGTGTGGCCGGGGGTTCTAGAAGATGTCAGGAAGTTAAAGGCCGAGAGTCGTGAACTCGGTGTGGCCACGGGGGTTCTAGAAGATGTCAGGAAGTTAAAGGCCGAGAGTCGTGAACTCCGTGTGGCCGGGGGTTCTAGAAGATGTCAGGAAGTTAAAGGCCGAGAGTCGTGAACTCCGTGTGGCCGGGGGTTCTAGAAGATGTCAGGAAGTTAAAGGCCGAGAGTCGTGAACTCCGTGTGGCCGGGGGTTCTAGAAGATGTCAGGAAGTTAAAGGCCGAGAGTCCTGAACTCGGTGTGGCCACGGGGGTTCTAGAAGATGTCAGGAAGTTAAAGGCCGAGAGTCGTGAACTCCGTGTGGCCGGGGGTTCTAGAAGATGTCAGGAAGTTAAAGGCCGAGAGTCGTGAACTCCGTGTGGCCGGGGGTTCTAGAAGATGTCAGGAAGTTAAAGGCCGAGAGTCCTGAACTCGGTGTGGCCACGGGGGTTCTAGAAGATGTCAGGAAGTTAAAGGCCGAGAGTCGTGAACTCCGTGTGGCCGGGGGTTCTAGAAGATGTCAGGAAGTTAAAGGCCGAGAGTCCTGAACTCGGTGTGGCCACGGGGGTTCTAGAAGATGTCAGGAAGTTAAAGGCCGAGAGTCGTGAACTCGGTGTGGCCGGGGGTTCTAGAAGATGTCAGGAAGTTAAAGGCCGAGAGTCGTGAACTCGGTGTGGCCACGGGGGTTCTAGAAGATGTCAGGAAGTTAAAGGCCGAGAGTCGTGAACTCGGTGTGGCTACGGGGGTTCTAGAAGATGTCAGGAAGTTAAAGGCCGAGAGTCGTGAACTCGGTGTGGCCACGGGGGTTCTAGAAGATGTCAGGAAGTTAAAGGCCGAGAGTCGTGAACTCGGTGTGGCCACGGGGGTTCTAGAAGATGTCAGGAAGTTAAAGGCCGAGAGTCGTGAACTCGGTGTGGCCACGGGGGTTCTAGAAGATGTCAGGAAGTTAAAGGCCGAGAGTCGTGAACTCCGTGTGGCCACGGGGGTTCTAGAAGATGTCAGGAAGTTAAAGGCCGAGAGTCATGAACTCAATGTGGCCGGGGGTTCTAGAAGATGTCAGGAAGTTAAAGGCCGAGAGTCGTGAACTCAATGTGGCCGGGGGTTCTAGAAGATGTCAGGAAGTTAAAGGCCGAGAGTCGTGAACTCCGTGTGGCCACGGGGGTTCTAGAAGATGTCAGGAAGTTAAAGGCCGAGAGTCGTGAACTCCGTGTGGCCACGGGGGTTCTAGAAGATGTCAGGAAGTTAAAGGCCGAGAGTCGTGAACTCCGTGTGGCCACGGGGGTTCTAGAAGATGTCAGGAAGTTAAAGGCCGAGAGTCATGAACTCCGTGTGGCCACGGGGGTTCTAGAAGATGTCAGGAAGTTAAAGGCCGAGAGTCGTGAACTCAATGTGGCCGGGGTTCTAGAAGATGTCAGGAAGTTAAAGGCCGAAACAACTAATGAAAGAATCCACTCTTCCTCTGAAGATCGTCATCTGCCTCGCTCCACCTAAGGAGTTTCTTACCACTCTTATTTTTCAAACAATGCTTAATTACGTTTATTCACTTTGTGCAATCCTAGTCTTTCATTTGTTAGAGAAAAACAGACTGTCTTACAATGCTTTCGTCAGGTACATTTACAGTCTGTGATTTGAAATTGTAACTATATTATATTTATAATAATAACAATAATAATAATGATAATAATAACTTATTATTTCGTGATATTTTTTTAGTTTAAGACATGTTGTCTTCAACAGGAGGTTGAGGGCTGACTGCAAAGGAGGAGAGCAACCTCAACCAAACAAATAAGGGAAAGATCTGGAAATACCTCAAGAAATTAGCTTACTCTGATACCAGTCCTGTGAATGGATAATGTGTTTTAAACAGATTTCAAATAGTTGCTATTTAAGAATATTCTTCATGCCCTTCATACCCTGCATGCATCATACCTGTAATGACTATGAGTGTAAGCATAATATGAATTAAAATGTACATGTTGATAGGGAGATATCTAAATTGATGTTGCAATACATTAAAAGCATTGTACTCCTAATTTGAATACTTTTTTCTGTAAAGTGTTCATCCATTAAAATGTATTAATGTGAACAGCTTAATTAACATTCATTCAGTTTTAAAGGTTCAGTTCCTATAAAATGATGCTGGTAACTGACTTCCTCATAAGTATTTGATGTGTTGGCTTGTATGCGTTATATTCAACATTAAAAACCTATTTTCTGAGAGAATTTTTAAATCTTTTCTTATCTTTTTCCTCCTTCATAAGCATGTCCTGGTCTAGTTGTTATGTTCCTATGTGTTTCTGGTGCATTTATATGTGTTACCAGAGGGTTTTCTGTTCACTCTACAAATTCTGAATTTCCAAGGGCAGGTAACTTCAGTGCAATATTATGAAATATAGGTGAGTCTCAAGCTCAATTAATTATCATTTTTGGGATCCCCAAATGATTCCCTTCCAACAGGTATATAATAATCCATCATTGATTCTACATTATTTTTCAACATTTTTGGGATAAATGCAGACCACAAGCGTGAAACCTGCCTTATCGTTTCTATGCCCCTGTACATGTCGCCGTTTTTGTGAATGTTTTTTTCTTTTCATTTATTTATCAGGGGCCATCTAAAAAGTACCTATACTCAAATTTAGCAATAACTCTGTGTCAATCCCCCCCTATGTACACTTCGCTGCACCACCACCCCCCCCCCCCACCCCTTGTACGAGCGCACTGGCATTAGAATGGTGAATAGCCTTGATAAGAGTATTAAGAGCCCTCATTAAAAAAAATTCAAACCGAAGCGTCTCTTTGCAATGGATCGATTCATCAGATTCATAGCCAAGTTCGAATTTACTATTTAAATGTAATCTTTCGCTTCATCTTGTTGAAAAAAAACAACAACATAACCCTCTAAAAACGTATTGCCATAGTTGAAAGGCGCAAATGCAGTAGCCAGAAGGCCCCCGCCCCCGCCCCCCCCCCCCATCCCCCTTTGCCATTTTATCGTGCACTGGGAGCAAAGCCACTCTCCGAGTGCACGTACTTTTACTTCAAAGTCAGTCTAATTTTTAAATGCATGTTTTGTTACCACATCGTCCCCTCAGAATGACAAGGTTCTATTATTATTATCCACTTTTTGGCTGAACCGAATTACACATTACCATGCACACTACATACTACTTTGTACTTTTACAGGCCATCTCTATTGTGTATCAAAGCATCAAGCGGATTCGTAAGTAATTTCTAGGTATTGCTAAAACAGAAAACCGTGACATCTCTAAAAGCTATGGGCATAAAAAAAATTATGAAACTTTTCTATCATCAGTTTCTCAAAAGTTGTCAGAAGGAGTTAGAACTTCATCATTTAAAGAAGGGTGCGATATGGTTTAAAACTGACAATGATGAAACAAGGCATGATTTATTTTTTACGTGGTGTCTGGAAATAGTGGAAAGAAAATTAAATGAGCGTTAAGTCTGTGTGATGTGCCCGTGTTATGTAACTACATGTAGTTAAGCTGAAAATCCATACAGGTGGCACCAAAATGACCCCGAGACGTCATCGAAACGACACCGAGACGACATCGAAATGACAGCGAGGCGAAATCGAATCGCGCTGATGCAAATCTCCGAATAACACGAAACGACCGCGAAACAACAAAACGACATCGATGGTACCGATACCGAGATGTATTTCACGACGGTGCCAGATGGATTTTCAACTTTTACATTTTCTGTATTCCTAAAAATCAAATCTTAAACTGTACAAAAAACAACAAAAACAGGAACCACAAGGACAGAAACGTCGTCGATGAACTAAAATAAAAAAGAAATCAAACGCGTGTTTACATCCAGTATCCAGAAAAATGATAAAACAAGCCCATCTCCTCCCCACTACTGCTCAGTTCAGTCTCCACATTGGCAAGTTTTGAGAACTAGTTTTGTAGTTTAAACTTTAAGTATTAGAATAACTATAGAATTTATTCCCAGAGGTGAGATACTTTCGTGATGTTGATAGAAATGATAAAATACACTGTTACTGTTATGCCTTTGGGTATCACATCAAGAGTGGAGATTGAATAAAGCTGTATTAGGGTGACGTCATGATGGGCCGACATTTCGCGACCGTATGTTCTGTTCTATCTCCATTTTCAGAAAAAAAAGAAAAAAAAACAACAACTGGAGGTCTTTTAATGTGTAGAAAAGTTATAACATGCACACTTTGACACTTGTTTAAAATGTGTTGTGGCACTTGTCAAGCTGTTTCACAGTTCCGATTTATTCTAACGCCTTATCATAACACTAAAGCCACAAACGTTTAACATAGACTTTCTCAGCTGTGCAAAATGTGGAGATGGAGCAAACAAGAACTGAGGTCACGATTTTTCTGGATGAGGATTTGGATAGATATAGCAAAAACTTTTTTATTCATGTGAAAATATTGCAACAATACGAAACAAAACAATATTAGGCCTACTGTAAGTCAGAAGTTCCCAACTTTTGTTTCAGGCCCGTCTTCAACATAGCAACTTCTTGGAAAGTATCATTTACCTGTGCCCTGTTTTGTCCAGTAATAAGTATAAAATATACAAATCACTAAATTAAAAACGGTTGTCAAAAAAAAATCTCTTCATCATAATTCACAAAACAGTGCTACTAGATACTTTCTTCTCGACTTCAGATTTTAAAAAAAATTATTTTAAAAAAATATTTATTCAAATCTATAATAGTGGTAATAATAATAATAACAATGATAGTGATAACAATAATAATAATAGTGATAATATAATGCAATGATGCTGATGATAATAATAATGACATGGTCATGATAATGATAATATATTAAAGATGGTGATGATAATAATAATTATAATAACCATAATAATAATAAATAACATTTCATACCGTAATACAAGCTCTTAACACTTCGCTGCCATTCGACCACTCATCACAACAATTAAATTTTCTTTAGGAAGAAGATGAGTCTCCTAGATGGGTGATCTTTTATTTTATATATAAAAAAAACAAAATGTAAAGGGACTTTTTGTCCCTTTCACTTGACTTTTTCCGCTTGCCTTCTTTTCCCGACGTCTAAAATAGACACTTACACGAGAGAAGCTATGAAAACTGCAGTGGTGGAAGCATAACTGGTGACGGAATGCCGTGGACTAAAATTAGAGAAGAGGTTCGTACGTCCCGACCACCCACTGATCCCAAATCCTATCCATAAATCTGTCCGTATCCCTAATCCTATCCATAACCCTGACCTTATCCCTAATCCTATCCATAACCCTGACCTTATCCCTAATCCTATCCATAACCCTGACCTTATCCCTAATCCTATCCGTAACCCTGACCTTATCCCTAATCCTATCCATAACCCTGACCTTATCCCTAATCCTATCCATAACCCTGACCTTATCCCTAATCCTATCCATAACCCTGACCTTATCCCTAATCCTATCCATAACCCTGACCTTATCCCTAACGATAATCTTATCCTTGACGCCAAGCCCAACCCGAGCCCTGTCCTTGTCCCTAAACCTAAAACTATTCATAAGCCTGTCCTTATACCTAGAATCCTGACGTCAGGTCAGAAAAATCTGCTACTGGTAACATGTAATCCAGTACAACCTGTTTCATGAACTGGTACGCTAGCATGGTATCAGTGGGCGTGCACCTGTCGGTGCAAACGGCCAGGGCAGAGGAGGTTTCATCTATCCCAACGGCCACATGCTAGGGCACAATGTGACCCTCAGTACTTGAGTCCTTCATATTGGCCCCCGGTAGCGGTGTGGTCATAGGCTTGTTTGCCTAAATCACAGACGAAGAATTGAGCAAACTTCCCGGACGCAGCTTCGAACCTGGCGGCAGCAGGCCAGTGGTTGATTGATAGGGCAGATGGCAATATACCGTCACTCTGGCCTGGATATCGTGACACAGAGCATCCACCAGTATTGGTGTTCTTTGGTTTGGGTCTTTCACCCTAGTCAGTTGGGACTGCGAGGCTGTGGAGTAGCCTACAGGCAGCCGGTCAGGCAATATGACTGTCCCTCTGGCATCCTCCTGCACCTGGATACATGTCCAGTCGTCTTGACCCTGTCTTGCCACTTGGATAAGTTGTGTCCAGGCGAGAGAGTGAGTCTGATGTTTGCGCAGCTCTTTCTCACTAAAAACAAATTCTTTGCGCCAGTCTTAACACTCACCTCGTCTTCTTTCATCTTTGTCTCGTCTTCTTTCCTCTCAAAATTCCAACGGCGATGGGCGAGTGCGGTGGCAGCAGGTTTGGATAGACTGGAAGCTGTTAGCACAGACCTACACGTTGGTGGCTGTGGGCTATGGTCGCTTCATCGTCGATTGAAGTGGAGGCGTGGGGAGGCAGCACCCACAGTAGCTGAGCAGCCTTATTTAAGGATAGCACTGCTCACCTCAACTGAGGAAGGGGCTAGAAAAGGTGCCCTAAAGAAAGCCCACTTCACATCACCCTGACTGGTATACCGTGACCAGTGGGGATCCCTTTTTGCGGTCGAAACAAAAAGAAATTCAGCTTACTCAGGCTAGGAGCCTGGAATATACGCACACTACAGGACAACTCAAACAACCCGGAAAGACGCACTGCACTTATTGCCATTGAGCTCAGCAGGTACAACCTGGACATAGTGGCACTAAGTGAGACCAGACTCCCTGATAGTGGCCAACTCAAAGAGCTCAGTGGTAGATACACCTTCTTCTGGAAAGGCAAGGGTGCAGTCGAACCGAGACAGCATGGTGTTGGGTTTGCAATTAAAAATGACCTTGTCAGAAACCTGCAGTCCATGCCAATTGAAATAAATGACAGGCTAATGACACTCAGGATCCCAGTTGGGAAAAGCCAGTCAGCCACCCTCATTAGCGCCCACCATGACAAACCCAGATGAAGCCAAAGACAAGTTCTATTCTGATCTAGAATCTGTCATATGCTCTGTCCCGGCAGCTGATAAGCTGATTCTCTTGGGGGACTTCAATGCTAGGGTTGGTTCCGAAATCTCAGCGTGGCCAAATGTTTTGGGCCCTCATGGAGTTGGTTCATGCAATAACAATGGGTTGCGCTTACTTACTTTGTGCGCTGAATTTGGCCTGTTCATTACCAACACAAATTTTAGTCTCCCCGTGAGAAACAGAACGTCATGGATGCATCCCCGCTCAAAGCATTGGCATCTCATAGACTATGTCATTGTGAGGAAGACTGACAGAAAGGATGTCCTTGTAACAAAGGCGATGTGTGGTGCCGAGTGTGGAACTGACCACAGACTCATTGTTTGCAAGCTCAGACTAACATTGAGGCGCAATAGACGCCCTCAAGGGAAAGCGCCACCTAAACGCCTAAATGTTTCAAAACTCTGCTCAGCTGAGAAACAGAGCGAGCTCTCATCAGAACTCTCCTCAAAATTGGATTGCGTGACTTTTGACCCTGAGAACATTGAACAGAGCTGGACTGACCTAAATACGACTGTGCACTCTTGCGCCAGCAGCACAGTTGGTTTTCCTGTCCGCAAGCACCAGGACTGGTTCAATGATAATGATAATGAAATCAAAGTGCTCATCAAAGAAAAAAATAGTCTCATCCAAGCTCACTGCAGTGACCCCTCTTCCACAGCAAAAGCTGATGCACTGCGTGCATGTAAGGGTGTACTCCAGAAGAAGCTGAGGAAAATGAAAAATGACTGGCTTGAAGAGCGAGTAAGAGAAACTCAGAAATATGCCGACACAAACAACACTAGAAAGTTCTTTGAGAGCCTCCGAGCTGTGTTTGGACCATCCCGCTCTGGCACTACGCCACTTCTTGCGTCAGATGGTTCAACACGCATTGTTGAATTGAATGCCATAATTCAGCGTTGGGCAGAACATTTCGGAGGTGTGCTAAATCGGCCATCAAATATAAATACTGAGTCCATTGACCGCCTCCCTCAGACTCCTATTAATGCAGCTCTTGCCAAGCCATTCACAGCAAATGAGACCCGAACTGCCACAAATCAGATGTCCTTTAACAAATCACCAGGCGTGGATTCAATTCCTGCTGAGGTGTATGCCTTCGGTGGAGAAAAGCTTATTGAAAGGTTGACCGAGTTGTTCAATCATATGTTGAAAGCAGGGAAGCTGCCACAGGACTTCAAAGATGCTTCAATCATCCATCTGTACAAAAACAAAGGGGACAGCCAAGTCTGTGACAACCATCGGGGAATCTCTCTACTTTCAATTGCTGGCAAAATATTGGCAAGAATGCTTCTGAATCGCCTTCTTGATCACCTCTCGTCAAATGACTTGCTTCCCGAGAGCCAATGTGGCTTTCGTAAAGAGAGGGGAACGGCGGATATGATTTTTGCTGCCAGACAGATTCAGGAAAAATGCATGGAACAAAATAAAGCGCTGTATATCACATTTGTTGACCTCACAAAAGCATTTGACACAGTGTGTCGTGAAGGCCTCTGGAAAATCCTGGCGAAGTTTGGGTGTCCACCCGAATTCATCACAATAGTGCGCCAGTTTCATGATGGCATGCAAGCTGCAGTCAAAAGCAACGGCAGTGTTTCAGAGCCCTTTGCTGTCACAAATGGGGTAAAACAGGGTTGTGTCTTAGCCCCAACTCTGTTCAGCATCATGTTCTCTGCAATGCTACAAGAAGCCTTTAGCTCTCCTCCTCAAGGGGTAAGCATCAAGTACCGAACTGATGGCAGTCTATTACACCTCAGGAGACTTCAGGCAAAAACCAAAACCAAACGTACTCAAGTCTGTGACCTACTATTTGCTGATGATTGTGCACTTCTGGCACACGATGAGGATAGCATGCAAAACTGTGTTGATAAGTTCTCTAGTGCCTGTGACAACTTTGGCCTCACAATAAGCACAAAGAAGACGGAAGTGCTCCATCAGCCTACTCCAGACGACAAGTATCCTGTGACCCCAAATATCAAAGTCCATGGCAGTCTTCTGAAGGTGTCGGAGAACTTCACCTATCTTGGCAGTACACTGTCTTCCGCGGCTCGTGTTGATACTGAAATTCTCTCAAGAATCAGCAAAGCCAGCTCTGCATTTGGCAGGCTTCGAAAGAGAGTGTGGGATGTTGCCGGCATTCGCACAGACACTAAGCTGAAAGTGTACAATGCTGTGGTCCTTCCCACCCTACTCTATGGGGCTGAAACCTGGACAGTGTACCAATCGCATGCCAGAAAGCTAAATCACTTTCATCTGGCCTGCCTTAGAAAGATCCTAAGGATCAAATGGCAGGATAAAATTCCAGACACTGAGGTCCTCAATCGTGCCAAGGAATTGAGCATCTTCTGCCACCTGAAAAAAATTCAGCTACGTTGGGCAGGACATGTTGTCAGAATGCCCGACTCCAGACTCCCTAAGCAAATCTTCTTCTCTGAGCTCTCCAATGGAACGAGGAATGTTGGGGCCCCAAAGAGACGTTACAAAGACACTCTCAAGCAATCACTGAAGGCTTTTGCCATTGATGTGAGTGAGTGGGAAAAGCTCTCGCTTGATCGTGCAAATTGGAGGGCGGCCCTTACCAGAGGCAGCAAAGCATGGGAAGCTGACAGAGTCCAGCAGGCTATCAAAAAAAGAGAACGGCGCAAGAAAAGGCCCAGTGGTACTGAACCAACGGAGCACTCTTGTCATTTATGCGGAAGGGTCTGCAGGGCAAAAATAGGACTTATCAGTCACATGAGAAGCCATAAGTCATGAAAGAACAGTCTTTCCATTCTGTCCTCTGTGTCCTTTAGTTCTCTTCATTGTCCATGTGTTGAAATTCTCAACAATTTCTGTTCTTTATTCCTCTGGTGTTGTTAAGGTCATCATCATACCTGATGGACGAACTATTATTATACCTAGAATCCTAAACCTATCCCTAACCCTGTCTCTTTCAGTGATCCCCAACCTATCCCTTACTCCTCATCCCTCATCCTAAGCATTACCCTTAACCAATGTCCTATGCCTAATGCTAAACTTACCCGTAATCTATGCTATCCTTAATCCTAAACCGATCCTCATCTTCCGTTTTTCTTAATCTCTAATTCTAAACCTAACCTCATCCTTAATTCTGTCCGTATCCCTGATACTAAACCCTAAACGTGTCCCTAAACCTTCGTCCACATCTAACCCTGTTTTTATTCCCAATCCTAAATCTGAACTTATCCTAAATCCTAGACCTATCCCTAGCCCATACTATCCTTAATCCTAAACATATCCTTAACACTGTTCCTTGCCACTAGTCTTAAAACCTAATCTTATTACTAACCCTGTCCCTTGCCCTTTTAGCCAGAAAATAAAAAGAAAATCATTAACAGTCTATAAAAAAAAAAAAAACTGTCCAGAATTGGAAGTGGTCAGGACGTACGTAATTCTCTCCGAAAAATTAAAAAGTCAACGCAATAAAAAAAAAACCGAAACAATTTTCGAATTCCTCTCCCCCCCCCCCCCCCCCCCCCAAACCCAGAAAAAAATGGACAACCTTGCTTCCCACCCACCATGATGAGTAGCTGAACTTGTACATACTCACAGACCGTCCCGCCCCCCCCCCCTCTCACTGACGACCTGAAACAATGACAGCAGATCAAGGCTGAAAACCAAGACCACACACACAGGCAATTGAGATAAGACAGACAGACAGACCAGAAAGCCAACGGGTGCCGGATATCACAATGAGATATGTGCAACACAATGTACATTACACCAGATTCAGCGAGATGCCTCGAGCTTTTCAGAACTGGAGTTGAGACTTTGTCAAGCCTTGTTGGGTTCGGAAGTTAATGATTTGTCACATCCTGAATGGGTTTACCCACCGCACCCCTCCCTCCCCCCCAAGTACTTCTAGGCAGTGGCTTTAAAGAGTCCCACCCTCCACCCCCACTTGCCATCTTAATTTTCCTCAATCCCCACCCCTCCCATTATAAACTTTCATGTAATAATTTTTCATCAAAAGACTTTTACAGTGGTAATTATTGACACAATTTACGAAACTAAATTCTTTTATTAATTGAAATCAAATGATAAGGAAAGAAAAAAAAAAACCTACTTCAGTGGATCATAAAACTATCTATACACAGTGAATACATTCTTTACCAGTTTGGAGTTCCTATTCTGACTGAAACAGAGCCGTTTTAACTCATGGGCGCACTAGGCAGTTGTCCAGGGCCCCCATGCATGCAAATTTACATTGGTTTTTGAAACGGGGAAGAAAATCCTATGATAAATTGCTTTGCCCAAATAATGTTACATGTAAGACTGTTCGGGACTGAAATTTCTCCCAAATTCCTCCCCTTAGGTTTGAATTCCCTCCCTTGGGAGCCAATGCCCTTACTCTGAGAATCATCGCTATGGAGATTGTTGCACGCAGCAATGGCGTGCAGAAAGGACGGACAGAGGGGACGTAGGCCCCGGCCAGCCATTTCAGGGAGTATCCAATCAACGAGTATCTAGGCCCTATACTTGAGACTTTGGGCATATAAATCAAGGAGTTGCCCCCCCCCCACCCCCACCCTCCCGGGCATGATGGGGCATCACCAAACCTCTACGCGCCACTGACACGGAGCCAACATCAGATCATACGGCTTGTTAACGCTTTGCAATTCGCGCATCTTTTTTTTTACCTTTGCTGAAAGCCAACGAGGGTTGTCTCAAAGACTGCATGATAGTGTCAACTTATTTACATAGACTTATTGAAAGAACACGTAACACCTTTAAGAAACGCCCGAAAACACACTTTTTACAATTGATGGAATGCGACCATGTCTGTTTCTGACCGTTGTCCCATATGCTTAGCATCTTCTTTGCACAGGCGAATTTAATATGACTTGAAGAAATTACTCTTTCAAAGGCATAGGCCTTATCTTTTGACGAGATAACGCGGTATATAAAATTAATATTTATTATTAATATCAATTTGCTTTAGAGACATGCAGCACCTTCTTTGTTCAAAGCTTAGACCACTAAGGGGGGGGGGGGGGTCCCAGTACGAAGCCTCGACCTGTGTACATTTTGAATTTAACAGGCTATCTGTGAGTAGGAATATCATGGTACATTTTGCTGTTCTACTGTTTAGTAATGGCTTTTTTTTACACCCTCATCCCGACCGCCAAACGAGGGCCCAGCAAGAGAAAATGTGGACTTTTGTGCAGTTTAGATTTGCCGACTCTCTGTGAGTGGGAAAATTATCTGCATAACTTTCCTCTCACCCTGCCTACTAAAGGAAAGCCCAGCAATACAGTGTGGACCTTTGTACGTTTAGCCTCAGCTGATTGAGTGGGAAAAGCACGTTACATGTAGCTGCTACGTTGTTTAGTCGTGGTTTATAAGTGCACCGTTTCTTTCGGTCCGTCTACTGAGCAGGGCCCAGCAATACGGAGTATGAAACCTTTGTGTGCATTTTGGACGTCCCTGCTTGTGAGTGCGAAAATCATGTCACATTTAGCTGGTACATTGTTCGGTCAAGGTTTATAAACGCACAGCGTTCTTCCTACCCCGAGTAACGGAGCAGAGCCCAGAGGTATAGAGTGTAGACCTTCGTGCGTTTTTAGTTTAGCTGGCTATCTCTGTGAGTCGGAAAAATCGTATCACATGTAGCTGGTACATTGTTTAGCCCTGGTTTATAAGTGCACAACATTCTGCCCACCCCGACTAACGAGCAGAGCTCAGTTGTACAGAGCGAGGCTGTTGTGCATTCAGTTTGCTGACAGGACCAGTGTCATGAGCAGACTTTGGTTATGACCGTTCTTCGTTTCTCTAGGGCCTCACTGTAAGGACTTTGGTGACGAAGAATAACACAGTTTGACATATTGATTTTGTCCATTTTCCCAAATTACCTGCACAACTTTTCTCAAACTTCGGCGACCAATTGGTAATTCAGCGGCGCAAAGTCTGGATGGTTTAGTATATTGTGCAGGTAAACCGCCAGCACAGCACCTGACCATGGTCCACAACGACAGAACGGACACATTCGCACCCACAGCGTACACGTCTAGACAGCCTAAGTATAAGAACACTCAACACATCATGTAACACTTTTCAGAAACGCCCGAAAACAAACCTTTAGAATTGACAGAATGTAACCACGGCTAAATCTAAAATGCACAAAAATTGTCCCTATCGAAGTTTTTCCATAATAATAATTATGTGGATCACTTTCTAATTTTATGAATATTAATTTAGTCTATGATCTCGCACCAATTCTGATCCGTTCTCCTATGGTGCGCAGCGGGGCTTGCAGTGAACAACAGTACGTCACGACCTAATGGCACAAGGTCACAGCCAGTTGCTGCCAGCAAAATGTACACCCAGGAAATTATGGCAGAAATTGACTTGTCTCTGACCAGGCTTCGCATAGTAGGGTCTTCCTGGATTTACTAAGAAAATATAGGAAATTATGGTGTGCACTTCGTGTCTACCAGTGGCTAACTGTACCGTTCCGGGATTAGAATGCTACCTACCCCTCCCAATGAACTCGTTCTAAATCTAACAGCTGTCACGTGATGCAAGAAGCACTTCCGTTGTTTACATCGCTCAACGCATTGTTCTGTAAACTAAACAGACAGCATGGGTCGCTATTGTGCGGCTAAAGGGTGTAATAACAGTGACACAGCAGGCAAAAAGAAAGCTGGAGTAACACTTCATGCATTTCCATTGAAAAGGCCCGAAATTTTAACAACAACGGCTCAGTTTGTATTGAAACATACGCCGGCTCCGCCATTGCTTACAATGTTATTCCTTGATCACGTGGCTAAGCCTTGCGCGAAAGAGAGATTTAGAACGAGTCCATTCTAGTTCCTGTGGCGTAAAAAGTTGACATCAACCATACACTTTGCGGGAACATTTTTATTTCGGAAAAAAAAAAAAAGTTTGTTGCAAAATCCAGTGTAAGATGAACTATTATTCCTAAAAATCCCGTATCTCTATCGTCTGCGACAGGAAACGAGAATGCCTCGCGAGTCCATATGAACAATAAAAGTGTCCCTGGATTTTAACGTCTCAAGTAAGCCAACGTCTGGGGGTGGCTCCGTGCCCTACTGCTCTCTGTAACAAAATTTGAAGATAATGAACTTAACATGATGCCCAGTCTCACCCCTTTTCAGACATTTCCAATTATAGT
Source organism: Onchidella celtica (assembly GCA_963931925.1). NCBI lineage: Eukaryota > Metazoa > Mollusca > Gastropoda > Systellommatophora > Onchidiidae > Onchidella > Onchidella celtica. The sequence continues at coordinate 13,145,674 of OZ007579.1, read as the reverse complement.
ACATTTATTCTCAGTTACAAAATTCTTTTCAGATCCATACAAAACAACGTTTGAGAATTTTACCAATGTGGTAAAATTTAAACGGAACAATTTAATTCTATTTGCGAAATTCAGGAGCTCTGAATACCAAAATGACGTACCCAAATAGGTCGTGATAGGCGCAAAATAGCCGTTATTGTGCCGACCCACCTTTAAACCCAAACTCAAACTCAAATATGCTCATTAATGTTTAATTTAAATAGACCGCCCCCCCCCCCCCAAACTCTGTGCTATTTCGTGTCTCTCGTGTCCCAGCGGTGAGACTTCTTGTAAAGGAACCACGCATGGGGGATGTCTAAAGGGGATTATTGAATTTACTGGCAAAATATTTGCCAATATAATGCCAAATTCCTTTTATTCTACTTGACAGTTTGATAGTAAACAATTCTTTGAATTAAAAACAAATAATTTTTTTTAAAGGACTAAACTGACACTACTTAGATTACATTTAGAAAACTTCAACAAAGCATTGCAAGTACTCTAGTTAATGATTCGCCTTCTCACTTAAAGACCTAGTCAAACTCCGCCCCACACTTGACCATTTGTACTTCTGCGCTCAACCTAGCTCCGCCCACACAAGGATGCAAAAATCAAGAGTGCATAGAATATAAGGAAAAAAAAATGTGCACGATCGTTTTCTAAAGAACTAAAGGGAACCCCGATCTAAGAGTATACTGATGGCTGTTATCGAACTGATGCACTGTAAAACCCAAAGTCAAACTCCCCCTCCTCCGTCCACCCGCACCCCGTCCCCCCTCCCCCCCCCCCAAAAAAAACCCGCCCTCGCCACGTTTGAACGTACGAACAATTTTGTAGGGAAGCACATATCCGTACAACATGCTGTAGGGATATGGACAGTGCATATCCGCACACAATTCGATGACGTAGAACACACACCAGAATGACCTTGTTAATTTGCATAGTTTTTAAAAATATGAATCGGCTTAAGAGCAAAACAATCCTACTTCAGCTGCTCGGAGATGCGTGATCTGCGCTAATAATATACTTGAGTGTACGCCGATCACCAATGGCTACCCCAGCCCCTTTTCGCCTGATTAGTCAATCTGACCACCGCCCATTGATACAAACTGACTAGACCCTCACGCCCCCAGGTCCATCTGACTATTCCACGTGTTGTCACTTTAAATTCGTGAACACCATAAGTTTTGTTTCAGCAAACCTTCACCGGTTGCGCTTTTGGTAAACATGTTGTACGGATATGCGCTGTCTATATCCATACAACGTGTGGTACGGATATACACTTCCATTTTGTAGGTAGCCTAACTTTCGTTCGCTCAGAAATCTGTGCCCTTCTTCCGAAAGTTATAACTTTAGAATTCTGACTGAATATTTTGGAAGATGGTATGTGGATTACTGGTCTTCGAGATTTTAATAGCGGGTAATTTGTGGACGCTTCTGGTAGGATCTCCTTCTGTTTCCTATTGTTCTGTTATTCTGTCAATAAGCTTGCTTTTTCCCGGCACAAAGTGCCCGATATTGTGTCGCCGTGCTTTCTCCAAGATAAAACTCAAAGTCGTAGACTTAAGCAAAATATTTTTTATCCCGTGAGAACTCGTCTTATTTCCAATTACCGTTTCCAGTTATCTTGATTTGACGGATAGGTTTACAGACAGGATTAAGGGTTAGGGACAGGTTTGATAATAGATTTGGGTTGGGGAAGGGTTAGTAATAAGATTTTCTTCAAGTTAGATCCTTTTAATATCTTTTCTGACTCTTGCCCCCATTAAACGGGTTCTAATGTATTTTCTGGAGGTAACCGGATTCGATAATCCTTCCCAAGTCTTGCTTCTTAAGGGTATGTAAAAAAAAAAAGAAAAAGTTTCAGACTTCCAAGATAGCAATTTAATGATTTTACAAATTGTCACCGCTCTACGCTAGTGGCATAAGTCATTTTTGACACTCTTGAAATATTGAGAAAATAATTGTTTCTTTTCCTGTCATTTAATGACTCATGCCATTATGATTCTATTGGATTATTACATTTTCCTATAGGCGCATTTCTTTTTCTCATCCGATAGTTCTCATGCTCAGGAATGAAATGAACCGTCAGTTGCCTTTTGGCATAAGTCTGACATAATATGCCATTATCGTTGAGCAGTGACGAAATAAAAAGTCGCCATTTCTGTTAAGAAAATGCACACTTCTGTTCACGAGGGCCAGAAAATCACGCTTGAATGGGGTGTTTTTTTTTCTTTTAAAGGACAACGATTTTCTTTGGATCTGACCAAGTCAGCAACATTGGATGCTGAAGTGATTCGAAGTTATAATGATGCGTATAAACTTGAACTAGTTGCATCAGTGGTTCTCAACTTTTTTTTCAGGAAATTGCCCCCTTAGGCTCCAAGTTTTCTTTCATAACCGGCCCCCCTTCTCTCCTCCCGCCCCACACCTAAAAATCCCTTATCAAACCCAACAGACAACATTTCACAAGAAAACCACAACTTATAATGTTCAGTTTTTCAAAGCATTATTAATTACTTACAAAACAGAAAGAATTCTTTATGAAATGCATTTTTTAAAAAAAGGCGTATAAAACCCACCTACGTGTGCCGTTGAACAACTCAGTGTCTGCCCCTGTATTTGCCCCCAAAACGTCTCCCTTCATTGTTTTCACCCCCTTTATCGCCCTTTTCTTTGTTTTCGCCCCCTGGGGATCAAAATCGCTCCCGGGCGGGGGGGGGGGGATCACCCTCGCTGAGAACCACTGCTTCAGAGCAATATTTTGGGTAAAATGTTAGAAGATGATCAACGAAATTGGCCTCTTTGAAGAAATTCACGTTGCATATGGATTTACCATTCAGGATATCTTAAGGTCATGGAAAATCTCAGAATGCAATACAACAAACAATGGTTGTTTTTTTTTTTTTGGGTAATATTTTAGAAATAATGATCAACGAAATCCGCCGGTTTGAAAAAAATCACGTTGCGGATGAATTTACCATGCAGTACATAACTCACTATTTTCTCTATACAGCTTTGTAATTAGACTGCGGGTCCTCTAACTACAACCATCAATTTTCCAGATATTATAAAAAAAACCCACAGAAATGACGTCACTTCGAGTCTCCACATAATGGCGGACGTGCTGCGCCGCGGAAAATACAAGTCAAGACTCGCAGATTTAATATTGTACAAATATTTCATTTTCTACCATTTTTTTTTTTTAATCTGTTCAATTTTCTATTTTTTGTCTGTTGTTGTTTTTCCTGAAGAAGGTGTTGAACCGAAATATTGATATTTTTGTCTTCCCTCTTTCTTCGCATCGTTTGGGTATTATTTCTAACACGAGGCTTTGCTGCATACGTTTTTTTTGTTTTTTTTGTATCGTTTGGGTATTATTTGTAACGCGAGGCTTTGCTACATATAACTTTTTCTTTTTGCCAATTTTTGACTCATTTTTGAAGAACATTTCAGAAGTCTGAGGGCACGAATTTCTAAACAAACTAAACTTTAGCGATGGACAAACACATTCAAGGACTTGACAAATCTTAATAATACCGAGCCGAAGAAGACTCGACAAAGCCCAAGTCCAGTTCTGAAAGAACCCGAGACATCTCGCTGAACCCCATGCAATGTACATCATGTTACACACACCCCACCATGATACCCGACGCCCTTTGACTCTCTGCCCCCTGTCTGCCCCACCGCAATTCCCTGTGGGTGTGGCCTTGATTTCCAGACTCAACCTGCCCCATTGGTTCAGATGGTCGAGAGGGTGGTGAGAAGTTATATCAGCATGCACAAGTTGAACAACCCATCAGGGGTAGGGAGGAAGTATCCATGTGTTGTTGTTTTGTCTGAGAGGGATATGGGGGGAGAGGAATTCGAAAGACAGATTTATTTGGGTTGAAGTTGCTCTCTGACTGTTTGCCTGTGGGGGAGGGCGGCGGGTGGAGGTGGAATAGGGTGTAAGGTGGATTTTGGTATGAGGGAGGTAGGGTGGATTAGGGTGTGGATGGGAGGTGGATGGGGTGGATTAGAGAGTGGAGGTGGATTGGGGTACACAGGTGTGGGTGGGATTGGTTTGGGTATGGGGGATGTGGGGTGGTCTGGGTATGTGGGTGGGAGGTGATAGTGGTTTGGGGGGTGGGGGTAGATTGGGTATGGGCGTAGATTGGGGTGTGGGGGTGAGTGGATTGGGGTATGGGGGTGGGGGTGGTTTGAGGTATGGGGGTGGTGGTGGAACAGGGTGTGGTGGTGGGAGGTAGGGACGGATTGGAGTAATGGGGTGGGAGGTGGAGGTGTGGGTGGATTGGGGTGTGGGAATGTGGGCGGGCTGAGGGTGTAGTGGTGGGGGGGGGGGGAAGTTCTTCTCTTACTAAGACTTCTTCTGCTGCAGTTTTCATAGTCCTATCTACCCAGCCAGCAACCTTAAGCAAATCCAACGCATACGACTGAGGTCAGTATTTGCATAATATAGTAATGACATCGTTTCTCCCTCGATCCGCTGGTGTACGGCATCACGGCGACATGGGTCTGATGTCACTAACCCTCCCCTACGATCATTCTACTAATCCTATGGAAATCCTACACAAATCTACGTTGGACTGACGTAGGGATGCTGGTTGGGTATTGCCGTGTTGCGGGAAAAGACGGTATATTCCAGTGTTGGTAAAATTCACATTTCAACATCATTTTTAGCAAGAAAAGTGTTCTATCTTTATAACCGGGTTTCTAATTTTGTATGACAAATAGATTCTATTGGACATCACAGAATGGAAATTGTCTAAATCGTGGAAAAGAGTTCCGGACGTCCCGATCACTTTGGATTCTTGCAGTTCTTTATATATTTTCTTTTTGTTTTCTGGTTGAAAGGGTTAAGGGTAAGGTTAGGGATACGATTAGATTCAGAGTTAGGAATAGGGACAGGGTTAGGAAGAGGATTAGGGTTAGGGATACATTCAGGGTTAAGATAGGTTTAGGGTTAGAGATAAGTTTAGGTCAGAGGTAAGTTTATGGTTAGAGATACGTGTAGGGTTAGAGATAAGTTTAGTTGTGGAGATAAGTGTAAGGTTAGAGGTAAGTTTAGGTTTAGAGATAAGTGAAGAGTTAGAGATAAGTTTAGGGTTAGAGATAGGTTTGGTGTTAAAGGTAAGTTTTTGGGTAAGAGATAAGTGCAAGGTCAGAGATAAGTTTAGGGTTAGAGATAAGCTTAGGGTTAGAGATAAGTCTAGGGTTAGAGATAAGTGTTGGGTTAGAGATTAATTTGTAGGATCAGAGGTAAGTTTAGCATTAGAGGTAAGTTTAGGTCTAGAGATAAGTTTAGGGTTAGAGATAAGTGTGGGGTTAAAGGTTAATTTAGGGTTAGGGGTAAGTTTTGGGTTAGAGATAAGTGTGTGGTTAGAGAAAAGTTTAGGATTAGAGGTAAGTTTTCGATTAGGGATAAGTTCAGGCTTGGAGGTAAGTTTAGGGTTGGGGATAGGTTTAGGATTAGGGATAAGGCCAGGTTAGGGATAGGTTTAGGATTAGGGATAAGGCCAGGTTAGGGATAGGTTTAGGATTAGCGATAAGGACATGGGGATAAGGATGGGGTTAGGTGTATGTTTATTATTAGAGGTAAGGACAGGATCAGGGATATGTTTAAGATTAGGGATAAAGACAGGATTAGGAATAGGTTTATGGTCAGGCAGAGGTTTAGGGTTGGGGACATGCTTAGGGCTAGGCATAAGGACAGGTTTAGTTATAGGTTTAGAGTTAGGGATAAGTACAGGGTGATGAATATGTTTAACATTGGGGATAGAGTGGTCTTGACTGTGTGGTCTGGACGTACGGAACTCTTTCTTAAATCACTGCACAAAGGGACTTTTTTTTTTGCATCCTGCAAAATTTCATTTTTGGTCTATACAGTCTTTTACCATGGTACGGCAGCCTGTCAGTCCGCGTTACTAGTACTGTAAAAGTAACATCCTAGCCGGCAAACCTACCGATATCCCTCGCGTGGGACCGACGTCAAATCTGCAGATATGAAGGCACGATATCGTTACTATGAGATCGACTGGTTACCACATCGCCCTGACGTCTGTTTGATGTAAGGAACCCGCCCCTACGGTGATCCTACCAACCTTATAAAAACTCTTACCAACCTACAGAAATCCTATACAAATCTGCATCGGACTGACACAGGGATGCTGGCTGGGCTATCCTCGTTTGTTATCCAACCATCAACCAAAAACAAGTTCAGATTTGTTTCTGGGTAGCAAATTAAGGAAATCCTGTTGCCTTTATCAACAAATTAAGAAAAATGAAGGACAGTCAAATCCAGACATCCTCAGTCTGGAGCCATCCACAAAACTATGTACGGTCCCAGGTTGGGGGGGGGGGGGGTTGTGTGCTTCCAGCCTACCAAACGCGTACACGGTTAAGGGGTGGGGGTCTGGAGAGCATAGTACACGTTTCAGCTATGGCAATTCGAAAGTTCGATTTGTGTATATATATATATTTATTTTTTTGAAATAACGAAATTGTTAGATTATACGTATTGTTTCAAAATCTTATAAAACAGTGCAATAAATTATGCAAAATGCCATTTGAAAACTGAAACCAAACGTTTGAAAAGCTTGCGCGGGGATGCGGAGGTTTGGGGGGGGGGGGATAAAACTTTTCAAATCAAACATACATACTTTATGGACCCCCCTCTCCCCCCCCCCCCCCTCCGAGTTAAATCGCGACCTTTGTTCTTGTTTGTTCTATCTCCATTTTATGGAAAACAAACGGAGAACTTTTAATAAGTAGAACAGGTATAAGAAATGCACACTTTGACACGTGTTTAAAATGCGTTGTGGCACTAGTTAAGCTGTTTCACTGTTCAGATTTATTCTAACTCCATACTAACTAAAGCCGCAAACGTTTCATGTCGAATATCTCAGTTGTGCAAAAAGTGGAGTTGGAACAACAAGAATTAAAGTCGCCAAATGTGTACAACCCCACCGATATTCCAGCGCTCTTAGACCCGGTCTGACCATAGTCCACATGTAAATGGAAGTAAATGATTCAGCCAGGCCTTTTTGAGTTTACACAATCCCAACAGCTGACGTGAGTCGTGATCTGAAGTAGTTGCTGGACCTCCCGATGTTCATCACCTTTGGACCCGGTCTGAACATTGCCCACATGTTTTGTTTCCCAGTGGATGATTCAGACAGGGCTTTTGGGGGCACAAACTGGTTTACACAATCCCAACAGCTGACGTGAGTCGTGATCTGCAGTAGTTGCTGGACTTTCCGTTGGGCAGTGCCTCCTGTTTCCTCAACATCCAATTCTCGAGACGCCCTGTAATAGTAATAATAGCAATAATTAATAATAATAATATTATTATTATTATTATTACGCAGCAGTTATATAGTGTTTCATCCCGTTAACAACCAGACTCTAAGCGCTTTACAACTTTATATCATAATTATAATCACAAACAATACACGGGCATACTCAGTAAAAAAAACAAAACATGGACATTCAGAGTGAAATAAAAAAAAAAGACTTCAGCTGATGTTTAAACGTCATAAAATTTTCAGTCTCTCTCAAACACAGAGGCAGAGAATTCCAAATCTGAGGCCTTTGAAAGAAAAAGATTTTTCACCCATGGTCTTAAGGGAAATCTTAAGAAATTTTAATTTTTTTGTGTCAGTTGATGATCATAGTCATTAATTAAAACAATAAGACAGGCAACTGAAATTTCTTGGGCACATCTGTCGCCTCAGGAGCCTGGAACATCTAGCAGTCACAGGGAAGATTGAAGGCAGGAAAAGCAGGTGTGGACAGAGAAAAACTTTCACTGAAAGTCTTAATTCATGGACAACAAATAAACGTCACAACAACAACAACTCCTTGGGGTTGGTTGACGACAGATCCGAGCGGAGAGCCATGATCGCCAATGTCTGTTCCAGACAGGGCAACTGATGATGATGTGATGATCTAAGATGCCGTGATGGTACATGGGGAGTCAAAAGATCAGTTAAATAACTTGGCGCGTTTTTTTGTACATACATTTGTGACACATGGTGGAGAAAGGATGTAGGTGGAGAAGTAAAAGGTGGATATTAGAAAAGAGAGGGGGAAAGTCATGGATGGGGAAGACATCAGACAGAAAGGAATGGCAAGTCACTGCTGTCGGAAGGCTAAATCCCGCAGTGGATTGATAATGCCTAGATGAAAAGGTGAAAAAGGTGAAAAAGATGAAAAAGAACCTGGTTTGATAATAGGTTTGGATGGGGTTAAGAACGGATTTAATAATAGGTTCGGATGTGGTTGGAAACGGATTTTATAATAGGTTTGGATGGGATTGTGAACGGTTTTGATAATGGTTTTTGGGACCGAGTTGGGAATGGAATTAATAATGGATTTGGAAGGGCGTTGAGAACAAGTGTAATAGTAGGTTTGAATGGGATTAGGATTGTTGGTAATAAATGGGTTTGGATGGGGTTAGGAAAGGATTAAACAATGGATCTGGATGGGGTTAGGAAAGGATTAAATAATGGGTTTGGATGAGGTTAGGAAAGGATTAAATAATAGGTTTGGATGGGGTTAGGAAAGGATTAAATGATGGATTTGGATGGGGTTAGGAAAGGATTAAATAATAGGTTTGGATGGGGTTAGGAAAGGATTAAATAATGGGTTTGGATGGGGTTAGAAAAGGATTAAATAATAGGTTTGGATGGGGTTAGGAAAGGATTAAATGGTGGATTTGGATGGGATTAGGAAGGACTAAATAATGGGTTTGGGTGGGGTTAGGAATGGTTTTACTAATAGCTTTGGGTGGGATTAGGAATTGGTTTACTAATAAATTTGGATATGATTAAGAACGTGTTTAATATTGTTTGGTTATGGTTAGGAACCGCCCGTGCAGATGCGGGGCCCTCTTGCAGAAGAGGGACAGCAAAGAATACATCTGACGTGATACTGCGTGTTGTAAGAGGCGACTAAAGGTGCAAAGGTCCTGGTCTCCCGAGAAGAGCCAGTTGGCGGTGGGCCAACTACCCACCCTGTAAAAATAAACCAGTTACAGAAACACAAGCAAATACTTTAAATCAGTCTTTTATCTTGGGAGAAGGGGGAGCATCTGCACCTGTAGATTCAATGAAGGACAATGGACAAAGCCGAAAGGACTCCACTGGCCCGACTGCTCCTTCATCAAACAAGTCACTCCGGATTGCGTCGTGGAATGTCCGCTCCATGTATGAAGCAGGAAAGAGTGCCCAGGTTACAATGGAGATGGGGCGATACAGACTGCACATACTTGGAGTTAGCGAGACCCGCTGGATACAGTCCGGACTGAAACAACTTAATTCTGGGGAAAAGATTTTGTATTCTGGAAGGGAGGACAAAAAGCATACAGAAGGAGTAGCGATCATCTTGAGCAAGCACGCCCAGAGGTCACTGAGGGGATGGGAACCCTACGGAAGGAGAATTATATTGGCATCATTTACTACAAAGAACAAGAACATCAACATGAACATTGTGCAGATATACGCCCCAACAAATGAAGCAACCGATGAGGACAAGGACGATTTCTACAACCAGCTTCAGGAAATAGTTGACACATTGCCAAGAAAAGATGTGAACATTATAATGGGAGACGCCAATGCCAAGATAGGACAGGACAATACAGGGTATGAGGGCATTATGGGGTGCAATGGTTTGGGACAAATGAATGAGAATGGAGAGCGGTTTGCAAGTTTCTGCGCATTTAACAGCTATGTGATTGGAGGTTCAGTATTCCCACACAAGAGGATCCATAAGGCCACTTGGATTTCACCGGATGGAGTAACTGAAAACCAGATTGACCACTTTTGCATCACCCGACGATTCAGACGCTCACTGGAGGATGTCATAGTACAGAGAGGAGCTGATGTTGGATCTGACCATCACATGCTGCTGGCAAGACTCAAACTCCGCCTCAAGAAACAAGGTACCAGAGCAGGAACAAAGAGGAGAAAGTTTCAAGTGAGCCTTCTGGATGGAGACAAGAAGGAAGAGTTCCAGCTGACACTGAGGAATAGATTCAAACCCCTTGTTGACCTCGAAGAGCCAGTAGATTTGGAGACTCACTGGGCTAAGGTAAAAGGAGTATTTACATCGACATGTCAGGATGTTCTTGGGGAAAAGAAAGTGGAACACAAGGAATGGGTCAGTCAAAAATCACTGGACTTGATAAGGATAAGAAGAGACCTAAAAGAACAGGTAAATGCAAGTCGTACAAGAAGCTCAAGAGTTGGTAACCAGGAAGAGTACCGAGCATCAGCTAAAGAGGTCAAAAAATCAATTAAAAAAGACAAAGAGGAGTTCATAGGAATGTTAGCAGAGAAAGCAGAGAAGGCAGCAACAGGAGGACACACGAGGATCCTCTACCAGACTACAAAGACTCTTGCTGGAAAATATGGAAAACCGGAAGTTCCTGTCAAGGATTACAACAGGAAGGCTATTTTTGGAAAGGAAGCTCAGGCAAAAAGATGGATAGAACATTTTAGTAGCCTCTTGAACAGACCTCCACCAAGCAACCTACCCGACATTCTACCCGCAAGAAATGATTTACCGATCAGTTGCGACCCTCCGACTAAAGCAGAGATTAATGATGCCATAAAGCAGTTAAATCGAGGCAAGGCAGCTGGACCAGACCAGATCCCACCAGAGGCGCTGAAGGCAGATGCTGCTGGGGCTGCAGAGGGTCTGCACTCACTATTCTCGAGGATTTGGATCGGAGGCAAGTTTCCAAAGGACTGGAAGGAAGGACACCTCGTGAAGCTTCCAAAAAAAGGGGACCTCAGCAATTGTAGTAACTACAGAGGAATCACACTTCTCTCCATCCCAGGAAAGGTTTTCAATCGGATTATTCTCAAGCGAATACAGAATGCAACAGACCCAAAACTTCGTGAGGAGCAAGCTGGTTTCAGGAGTAATCGATCAACCACCGACCAGATCGCCACGCTGAGAATTATAGTAGAGCAGTCGCTAGAGTGGAACTCCCAACTGATAGTGAACTTCCTTGACTACGAGAAGGCCTTTGATAGCGTCGATAGAGAAACGCTGTGGAGAATATTGAGACATTATGGAATCCCAGAGAAGATGGTGAATCTTATCAAGAGCATGTACGAGGGGACAAGTTGCAGAGTCGTACACGATGGTGAGCTTACTGACAGCTTTGATATCAAGACTGGTGTTAGGCAGGGTTGTTTGCTGTCCCCATTTCTGTTTATTCTGGTGATTGATTGGCTTATGAAAGAAACCACCAATGGAGGAAGAAATGGCATACAATGGACCCCATGGACACAGCTGGACGATCTAGATTTTGCAGATGACTTGGCACTATTGTCGCACACACACGACCAGATGCAAGCAAAGACTACAGCTCTAAACAAAATTTCAGAATCTATTGGATTGAGGATACATCCTGCGAAGTCGAAGGTCCTAAAAATTGTTGCACCCCCAAGCGAACAAGTCAAAGTAGGAGATCAACCACTGGAAGATGTAGAGTCCTTCTGCTATCTTGGTAGTATCATTGACAATAAGGGAGGAACAGAGGCAGAAGTCAAAGCACGAATTGGAAAGGCACAGGCATCTTTCACGTCCTTAAGCAAGATTTGGAGAACCAAGGATATATCTCTAAAAACAAAGCTGAGGATATTCAACTCGAACGTGAAGTCAGTCCTGTTGTATGGATGTGAGACTTGGAATGCGTCCCAGGCCTGCATAAAGAGAATCCAAGTTTTCATCAACAGATGTTTGAGGAAGCTACTTAAGATCAGATGGACAGACAAGGTCAGCAATGAAATTGTTTGGAAAAGAACAAGACAGAGCCCAGTCAGAGAGGAAATTGGTAGGAGGCGATGGAGATGGATCGGCCACACTCTCAGGAGGCCAGGAAACAGCATCGCGAAGAAGGTATTGGATTGGAATCCCCAGGGCAAGAGATCAAGAGGAAGGCCGCGCGGAACGTGGAGAAGAGCCAGAGAAAATGATGTGCAACGAAGCGGAAAGACTTGGAATAATGTAAAGAGGCTGGCCCATGATAGAGAGGGATGGAAAGTGTTTGTTGGTGGCCTATACCCTGATCCAGGGTGAGAAAGGCAATGATGATGATGGTTAGGAACAGTTTCAATAACATGTTTGAATGGGATTAGGGACAGGCTTAATAATACTGCCATGCTAAGACAGAACGATGTAATGGATAAAGTATAAAAAGAGAACTTACGTCGCTCTGCCTTTGCACGGCAAAATAGGTCTGGATGAGGTTAGGAATGGGTTAACTACTATGTTTGGACGGGGTTAGTGACGGGTCATATAATTGGTTTGGATAGGGTTAAAAGAACGAGTTTAATAATAGGTTTGGGTGGGGTTAAGAACGTGTTTAATATTACGTTTGGATATGGTTAAGAATATGTTTAATAACAAGTTTGGGTGGGATTAGGGGCAGATTAATAATACTGCCATGCAAAGGTAGAGCGACGTAACTGATAAAGTATAAAGAGAGCACATACGTCGCTCTGCCTTTGCACGGCAGAATAGGTTTGGATGGGGTTAGGAATGGGTTAATTAATATGTTTGGATGGAGTTAACAATGGGTTCAACAATACGTTTGGATGGGATTAAGAACAGGCTTAAGAATAGGTTTAGATGGGGTTAAGAACAGATTAATAGTAGGTTTGGATTGGGTTAATAGAACAATTCTAATATATTTGGATGTTTTTAGGAAGGATTTAATAAATAATAGGTTTGGATCGGGTTAAGAATAGGTTTAGTAATAGGTTTGCATGGGGTTAGGAATAGGTTTAATCATAGGTTTAGATAGAGTTAGGAACAGTTTTAACAACAGGTTTGGATGAGGTTAGGAACCAGTTTAATAATAGGTTTGGACGAGGTTAGGAAAAGGTTTAATAATAGGTTTGGACGGGGTTAAGAACGTGTTTAATATTATATTTGGATATCGTTAAGAATATGTTTAATAAGAGGTTTGCATGGGATTAGAACAGATTAATAATACTGCCATGCAAAGGTAGAGCGACGTAACTGATAAAGTATAAAGAGAGCACATACGTCGCTCTGCCTTTGCACGGCAGAATAGGTTTGGATGGGGTTAGGAATGGGTTAATTAATATGCTTGGATGGAGTTAACAATGGGTTCAACAATACGTTTGGATGGGATTAAGAACAGGCTTAATAATAGGTTTAGATGGGGTTAAGAACAGATTAATAGTAGGTTTGGATTGGGTTAAGAACAGATTAATGAGATTTTAATGGGGTTAATAACTTGCAGATTAATAATATATTTGGATGTTGTCAGTAAGGATTTTATAAATAAAAGGTTTGCATGGTGTTAAGAATGGGTTTAATAATAGCTTTGGATGGGTTAGAAACAGATTTAATAGTAAGTTTGGATAGGGTTAGAAACAGATTTAATAATAGGTTCGAATGAGGTTAGGAATCGGTTTAATAATAGATTTGGATGAGTTTAGGAACAGGTTTAATAATAGGTTTGGATAGGGTTAAGAACGAGTTCAGTATTATATTTGGGTATGGTTAAGAATGTGTTTAATAATAGGTTTGGGTGGGATTAGGGACAGATTAATAATACTGCCATGCAAAGGTAGAGTGACGTACCTGATAAAATATAAAGAGAGCACATACGTCGCTCCGCCTATGCACGGCAGAATAGGTTTGGAAGGGGTTAGGAGTGGGTTCAATTATATGTTTGGATAGAATTAAGAACAGGTTAATAATACGTTTGGATGAGGTTAAGAACGGACTTGATGACAAGTTTGGCTCGGGTTAGGAACAAGTTTAATAATAGATTTGGATTGGGCTAGTAACAGGTTAATAACTTTGGATGCGGTTAGGAATGGGTTTAATAACAGGTTTTGGATGGGATTGAGGCGAGTTTAATAATCGACTTGTATGCGGCTAGGAAAGGGTTTTACAACAGTTTTGGATGAGGTTGTGAGGTTAAGTTTGACAGAAGGTAAGGGTTCTTATGGGGTCAGGAATGGGTTTAATAACAGTTTGGGTTGGGGTTAGGAATGAGTTTAATACATACAATAGACTTGGATAGGCAAGGAAAATGTTTAATAATAGGTTTGGATAGGTTTACGAACCTGTTTAATAATTATGTTTGGACAAGGTTGAAAACATGTTTAATAATAAGTTTCAATGGGATTAGGGATAGGTTTAACGATACCGCCATGCAAAGGCAGAGCCACGTAACTAATAAAGTACAAAGAGCACATAAATTATGTCGCTCGGCCTTTGCACGGCAGAATAGGTTTAGATGGCTTTAAGAATGGTTTTAATAATAGGTTTGGATGATGTTAAAAAGAGGTTTAATGACAAATTTGACTGGGATTAGGAACGGGTTTAAACATAGATTTCTACTGGGTTGATAACAGGTTTAATAATAAGTTTGGATGCGGTTAGGAATGTCTTTGTACGGCAGAATAGGTTTGGATGGGCTTAGGAATAGGTTCAATAGTAGGCTTGGATGGGATTAAGAATGTTTTAGTGATAGCTTTGAATGGGGGTTAAGAACGTGTTTAATGATAGATTTGGATTGGATTAGGAACAGGTTTAATATTGAGTTTTAATGCCGTTAGGATTGGGTTTAATAACAGGTTTGGATGGGAATAGGGCGGGTTTAATAATATACTTGGATGCTGTTAGGATAGGATGTAATAGCAGCTTCGGATGGGGTTAGAAATAGATTATATAATAGGTTTGGATGAGGTTAGGAATAAGTTTGATAATAAGTTTGGGTGGAGTTACGAATGGGATTAATAATAGGTTGGATGGGGTGAGGAATAGGTTTAATAATAGGTTTGGACATGGTTAAGAACCGGTTTAATAATACATTTGGGTGGGATTAGGGACAGGTTTAATGACACCGCCATGCAAAGGCAGAATGACGTAATTGATAAAGTATAAAGAGCAAATACGTCGCTCTGCATTTGGACGGCAGAATAAATTTCGGTGGAGTTAGAAACGGGTTTAATAATAGATTTGGATGGGGTTGAGAACGGGTTTAGTAATTGATTTGGGTAGTGTTAAGAACGGGTTTAATCACAGGTTTGGGTGGGATTAGGAAGGGTTTAATAATAGATTTGGGTGGGATTAGGGACTGATTTTCTTTTTCTCTCTTTCTCTCTCTCTTTCTTGTTTTACTATTTAATGAATTTTTGACGTTTCTGTTTCCGTTTCCATGTATATGAAAACACGGCTTTAGTCTGATCAAAACTAACATTTCATATCGCAGCCCGCATTTTACAACTTTGTCGTACGCTTCATAGTGTGTTATCTGCCTAAACCTCTCATTTTAACAGTTCTTGATTCCGTGGTTCTCCAGACAGCGCTGACTGGGCTGGGAGATCCTCGCTGATCTCACAAAAATAGATCCAGGCCATAAGAAGTTGACGGATGGGAACGGCAGTTGGCCCTGACCTAACCCCCTTCCCCACACACGAACCTCCACACCTCCACCTAGTGGAGGTAAACGCGAATGGGGGCTTTGAGAAAGACAATTGACAATCAGAGACAAAAGGCACGTGTGTGTGTGGTCGGGGGGGGGGGGGGCTTTACAACAAAATAAGGGGGGAGGGGAGAGTTCCATTTGAGTCACACAATAAGGATACCATACGGACACGACTTTAGGAGGGTCTGTGAGCGTGCGGTCTCAGGGGCGCCGCCCCCTATCGAGTTAGTCCTCTTGGTGAATGTTTTTATAGTAAATGCTCGGCTTGGCGATTAACACTCGGAGCATAAAATATGTGCCGGGCTAAAGTTGTGTAATTCATTTGGTTACTCCTTCCCCCATTGCCATTGTGGCCTACGATTTTGAAAGGATCTACAACCCCCTAAGAGACGCAAAGGGGAAAGGGGTTGGTGAACAAGGATACTGCAAAGCGAGTTCAGAAGTAGGGGTGGGAGTGGGGTGGGGGAGGAGTCTTCAGCACAAAATATCTCAGGAAAGATTCGCAAATGCTTAAAACAAAAACTCTTAATGAACAGTTTGCAACGGCGGCCTACATTTCGTGACTTTAGTTCTTGTTTGTTTTGTCTCCATTTTCTGAAAAGCTGGAGATCTTTTAGTATGTAGAAGAGGTACAACAAATGCACACTTTGACACTTGTTTAAAATGCGTTGTAGCACTTATCAAGCTATTTCACAGTTCCGATTCATTCTAACGCCTTATCATAATACCAAAACCCCAAACGTTTAACACTGAATTTTTCAATGTGCAGAAAAGAGGCGTTGGAACCAGCAAGAACTAAAATTGCGATTTCCCATCTGGTCTTCACCTATGACCAGATTTACACTGGCCTGCCTTCATCTATCAACATGCATGGGAAGGTGTTCCGCCCGTCCGCGCCAGTCAAGAAAACACAACTACCCCAGCCCCTTTCCGCCTGATTAGTCAATCTGACTACCGCCCATTGATACAAACTGACTAGACCCTCACGCCCCCAGGTCCATCTGACCATTCCACTGCAGGTTGTTTAAGCTTATATCTTAATCATATTATGTTTGTTAACTTTTTGGTAAGTGGCGCGGACGGGGGGAAGACCTCTCCATGCATGAATCCTCAGCAATGATCAAATCAGTACTAGGCTAGAAATGAAAGCGCATGCATGAACTTACCTTGTAGAAACTTCATACTCAGCATATTGGCTTTCAACTTCTTACCCAGTCAGCAACTCTATGGACATCCGATGCGTAGGACTGACGTCAAGTTTGCTCCTAGGAATAACATCGTTCCTACGTAGATCGACTGGCACGGCATAACGCCGACGTCAGTCTGATGCAGGAAATCTGCCTCTATATGATAATCGCACCACACCTAGAGAAATCCTATACAAATTTAAATTGGATTCTTGAACCGGCACCCATGGTAAGCCTACCATCTCCACAGGGAAGGAATTCCGTACGAGATCCGCACTGTTGCCGACAAAGCGCCAAAGACCAGAAACTAACACTACCAGCCCAGCCCCTTTTCGCCTGAGTAGTCAATCTGACTACCGCCCATTGATACAAACTGACTAGACCCTCACGCCCCCAACATTGCTTTTTTTCCAATGACAATTGGATAAACTAACAAAATTAATAAGTACCGAAAAAATATATAGGGTTTTTTATCAAAAAGTGCGGATCTCGTAAGGAATTCCTCCCCTCCACAGAAATCCTACATGAATCTTATGTCGCATTGAAGTCCGCAGGCTGGCTGGACACCGACGGCAGATTATCAGCTTCGTATTTAATCCATGAAGACGTCAAGTACACATGATCAACTGCGAAAACCTTACTCCCTGTCTCCCAGCCATGTTGTCGCTATGAACTGACCGGGTTCTTTCCGCGTATCTGCTGCCGGCCTTGGCTCAGACTGAACTATCAGTGAATCCCGTGAGCCACTTGGAAAAAAAACTGTCCATCGTTGATACCAAAAGCAAGAAACCACACTTTAGTCCAATGGTTCTCAAGGTGGGCGAAACCTAGGACGATTTTGATTTCCGGGGGGGGGGGGGGTGAAAACGAAGAAAAGGACGACAAGGGGGCGAAAACGACGAAGGGCAAGGTGGGGTGGGGGTGAAAACATGAATGAAATTTGGGAAGACATTCCCTACCTATTCACCTTGCATAGGTAGGGAAGATATCCCCTGCCTATTCACCTTGCATAGGTAGGGAAGATATCCCCTGCCTATTCACCTTGCATAAGTAGGGAAGATATCCCCTGCCTATTCACCTTGCATAGGTAGGGAAGATATCCCCTGCCTATTCACCTTGCATAGGTAGGGAAGATATCCCCTGCCTATTCACCTTGCATAGGTAGGGAAGATATCCCCTGCCTATTCACCTTGCATAGGTAGGGAAGATATCCCCTGCCTATTCACCTTGCATAGGTAGGGAAGATATCCCCTGCCTATTCACTTTGCATAAGTAAGGAAGATATCCCCAGCCTATGCAATCCCTATGTGCAAAGTGCATGCAGAGAAGATATGCCTTGAGTCTTCACTTAACTTAGGCAAGGAAAATATTTTAGTCTCTGCATATTTTTTAGGTCGGGAAGATATTTCTTGTGTAATAAGTCTACTTTGCTTAATAATAATAATAATGTATAGCATTTATATAGCGCATATCCATTTAAAATGCTCTATGCGCTTTACAGAAACAACATGTCAACCACAGAGCAGAATAGAGCTGCCTGCGAAGCGCTCAACACACTACACTGCTTCTTTCTCTCTCCCTGTCTCGCTCACTCTCTCTCTCTATCTCAGAGCAAATTGTAACGCAGCCTGTTAGGCGCAGTTCACAACTCACAACAGTTCACAACTCACAGCAGTTCACAACTCACATCAGTTCACAACACACAACTCAAATAATATTTTGAATATTTATTAATAACAATATATATTTAATAATGAATAATAAATTTTGTTGTTGCTGGTGGAGGGGGGGGGGGGGATGATATGGATAAATTTTAATCTATTAATTTCAATTTTCAATTTTGCCCGGGCAGCGGCCTTTCGGCCTGCTCTTTACGATTTCCAACTGCCAAGGTATCTTTAACGTGCGCAACGTGCACACGGGCCCTCCGAATTTTTTCGTCCTTATCCGAGAAGACTAGGTACTCGATCCTACCCCCCAATAGGACCAGGGACTTGAAAATATGAGAAAAATCCAATTTCCAACATGCCTGCACTGCCCGGGTTTTGAACCCGGGACCCTTGGCATGAGAGGCGAGCACCTTGCCTCTAGACCACCTTAGGCAGGGAAGATATTCCTTTCTTTCTGTGCTTTGCCTGCTCTGTTTGCGCTGGCTATGAAACATTATAATTATAGGTAATGATCATGTATCACACTCATCATCCGGCGGTTGGACGCCAAATCAGCGCCTATCCCCATTACGACCTATTGGCGACAGTAAACCTAACCTACCTCTGTCAAAATAATTTTGGCAAAAAGAAAAAGCTGTAAGAAGAAAGGCGACCCCATAGATTTTCTGTTGTTCTTACGCTCCTTCAATTTACGTGCATGTATGAGGGGACAATGAATTTGATAGGCTTTAATTTTAAGCCCATAGATCTAGAGGCAGAATGTAATTACATGTATTATTGTAATTGAGCATGGCACCTATGAAAAGTCCAGAGTGGATCTATTGGGAGAGGCGAAAGGGGAACAAGCTGCTGTTTCCTGCCTACTTGGGAAAACATAATAGGCCTACAGTAAAGCACATCTACACGAAGAATACACAGGTATTTAATTTGTTGAGGCACTTGTAGGTCAAGCATTCCAGGGAATTTCCCAGCCAGCACCCCTACGCCAATTCGACGTATTTGTGTAAGATATCCCCGTAGAGTATGTAGGATTACCGTAGGGGTGGGTTCCCTACATGAAACAGACGTCGATCAATGCTGTCAACAGCGGATCTATAAGAGAACGATATCATTGCTTTGTGCAAACATCCTATACAGAGGACTACCTTTGGGTTGCTGGCTGCAGTGATGAAACTTCGACTACGCAGTAGTTCGACGATCGAACCCTTCACATTTCAGTTCATTCTCCACAAATTACACGGGAGAGGAGAAACAAAAATTTTGAAACTATTTCAAGCTAATATTTGCTTCTTTCCAGTTCAGTATCGTCCACGCAGATTTCTTTTGTTTGTTTTTCAATTTTGGTGAATATCAGTAAAGAAATCGACCGATTACCCCCCAACCCCCACCCCCCACACCCCAAGTTCAGTAAGCGCATGGTTATGTTATAGTCCATGCAGCCGCACCACGAGGTCCGCTTCCATCTTGACCTTCTCTGCTCGGAGTGGGCGATCGAGCAACGAGGTAGTTTACTATTCTATCTCTTTGGTCTAGGCCTTCCCTCTGTCTCTTGTCTTTGCTGACTCGCCGACTGACTCGAATGATTTTGATTCATGTAGGCTCCTGTCGTCGACTGACTCGAATGATTTTGATTCATGTAGGCTCCTGTCGTCGACTGACTCGAATGATTTTGATTCATGTAGGCTCCTATTGTCGACTGACTCGAATGATTTTGATTCATGTAGGCTCCTGTCGTCGACTGACTCGAATGATTTTGATTCATGTAGGCTCCTGTCGTCGACTGACTCGAATGATTTTGATTCATGTAGGCTCCTGTCGTCGACTGACTGGAATGATTTTGATTCATGTAGGCTCCTGTCGTCGACTGACTGGAATGATTTTGATTCATGTAGGCTCCTGTCGTCGACTGACTCGAATGATTTTGATTCATGTAGGCTCCTGTCGTCGACTGACTCGAATGATTTTGATTCATGTAGGCTAACCTCCTGTCGTCGACTGACTCGAATCGCGATTAGCTCCTGCCGCCACTGGCTCGCCGACAACTAATTCTATTCAATATCGCGAATTCGCGATCCAAATCAAATGCACTAAATTTAGAGCAATAATAATTCCACACGTTTGGTGATGACGTTGCACACTATCTTCCCTACCTATGCAAAGTGCATAGGGAGGGAATATCTCCCCTCCCTATGCACTTTCTTTTTTTTTAAGTGCATTTGATAAAGAATGGTTTCTGTTTTATAATGAATAATCAACACGCATACTGTCATTAATAAGACTTTGAAAACCTTACGTCATAATTTGTGTGTAGTCTGTCTTCTTGTGAAATGTATCTATTGGCTTTGAGTAGGGGAAGTGGGGGGGGGGGAGGGGGCTCGGAGGGGAGACGCTGGTCAAGAGGCAAGGTGCGGGCTTCTCATGCCGGAAATACCGGGCATGTTAGAATTTTGTAAAATATTGGGGAGGGGGGGGGGGGGGAGACGCTGGTCAAGAGGCAAGGTGCGGGCTTCTCATGCCGGAAATACCGGGCATGTTAGAATTTTGTAAAATATTGGGGAGGGGGGGGGGGATTCCTGTCTTTGATCCTATCGTAGATTGGATAGAGCACCCAAACTTCTCGGATAAGGAGGAAAAACTCGGATGGCCCGTGTGCACGTTTCGCACGTTAAAAGTGACCTTGGCAGTTTAAAGTCGAGAAAAGCATGCCGAACAAGACCGCTCCCCGGGGCAAAAAATTCTAAAGAACTAATCCTTACCACAAAAACACATAAGATAAAGACCTAAACATAAAAAAGTGTGTGTGGGGGAGGGGGGTGTGGGGAGGAGTGAAAGAGAATGTGGAGCCTGAGGGGGCGATTGCCTGAAAAGGGTTGAGAACCACTGATTTAGGTTTAATCTTTTTTTTTTTATGCCCGGTCATTAACCCCTTTCGTCCTAAGGCTGGAGAGTTCTGATTAGAAGTTCATATTCATGGTTGTTCCCCGCGAGCACCAGCCGAGTTTGATCGGCCAGTTGGCTGGATGGTGACGTCACGACATTAGGTTCCAATGAGACCTCGCGAATCAGCCAACTACTTGGATCTCATGGTGACGAAACGGTCACCACATCATCTTCACCATCAACATCATCAACATTATCTTTATCATGGTCTTCACCATCATCATGGTAATGAGTCAGTGTTTACACAGATAATCTAAAACACAGCATGAAATCCACAGTCACATATTCAATACTTTAATGACGTGTTGCTACCATTTTATTGTTTTATCAAAATAGAAAACTCACGCCAGTCATGATTACAAAAAAAAACACAAAAAAACCAGCTCGTACTTACATCTTATGATTGGATATTATGTACACACTGTTTAAAAAAAACCACCTGAAAATCTACTAGTACTTCTCGCTCACGTTTGTTTACACAATGTTAGGCAGCAGTAATGTATTCACTCTATGACATAACCACGTATTAAATTTTTATGTGGAAGGCATTTATTTTTTGCTCATGCAGTGTTTTCTTGTAGTAATTCCACGACGTAAGCAAGTATGTCATGCCTATCTTAAATTTGGATTTTGTATACCACACTGTTAAACATTCTTTTTAAACTTAAACTCACCCACGCACTTATTTTCGTTCATACACTGTTTCGTTGGCGATATTGTATTAGCTCAATAGCGTAGGCACGTATCTCTGTCTCAAGTTCGGATTCATGTGCATAATGTTAAAAATAAGAAAAAAATAATTGAAGTTCATGTACGCACGTGTGTGTATGTGTGTGTGCGTGTGTGTGTGTGTGTGTGATAAATATATGAAGAGCCCAATGGAAAAACCGGCCATGTCACGTTCTTGCTTATTTAATGGTTATCGCCCTTTGAGTAGGCTATTTGGTTGGACTTGACGGGCGGACTTGTTGGACTTGTCTTGCAAGTGTGTGTGTGTGTCGTTTGAGTTCAATCATTTGTTGAATTTTTTAGTTCTGGGGCGTGAACAGATTAGTTTGCGTCTTTTCTTTTTTTTTTGCTGAGATAATTGTCCTGCTAACGCGGTATTCAGGTCGATAACTGACGTATTTTCACATTATATACATAAAATTCGTTGGCGATATTGTATTAACTCAAGGGGTGAAGCTTCAAGATAATATAAAGGACAAAAACGGTAACAAATTGAAATTGGGTCAAAACTGAGTTCTTGCCATTAGTGGCATTTTAAACCATTTCCAAACAGTCTCAAAACCATTTAATGTATCTAAAGTATTTTTGAAAAATATTTTCTAATCCCTATCGATTTACATTTTTGCAATTATCGACTGTTATGCTATCCTTTTATATTAATTTTGCTTCTATGGGTGTACAAGTGGAAGCTGCAAGAGAGTCTGACTAACTTTGTTCTGACATTTTGAAACTATCACTGTTTCGACTGGCAATAATTGCCAAAGAAGTTTCTCAAAACTTATATGAATCAAAGCGTCTCATGAATCTATAATGAACCAAGAAAGACTGAGTAACCTAACAATACTGTCAGCTGAGAGAGATTTCAATGTAGATTTCAGTAAGTTTGCACAAATTAAGACCAGGCGATTTTAAATCTATTTGAGTATCCTAGGGATTAAATGCATTTTATTTCAATTACATTTTTTCATAAAATACAGTATATGTGCTTGGGGAAAGGGGGGGGGGGTCAATACTGTACTGGTGAAAGAGACTCAGGGAGTGAAACAGTCCACAGTTCAGAGGGCGCAATATCTGCATTACCCCTGGTGCTGGCAACCCACGTTTCTCCACCGTACGTGAGGGAGAAAACTTAGAGAGCGCTTCAAGCGCAAGAAAGTTAGCGCCTTCAGACAGGCGTTAAGAAAGCACCAGTCCTGTTGCTGCCGAGGATGCGCATAGATGAAATCCGGAAAAATCAAGCGCTTCGCCAGTCATAACACTCCCTCGTGTTCTAAGATGGGAGTCGACATCCATTTTGTTACTCCAGAGTATCGAAAAGTGCAAATAACGACACACTGCACTACGCAACAAGTCACTTCAAAGACTGAACAAGAATGCACTTTCAATATTTCAAAACACTCTTGATTTTACAAGCGGCGCTCTAGGCAGCATAGGAGCAAGCTTTGTAATACGTGCGTTTTCTATGTGTGTCAAAAGGGTTTGAGTTGAATACTGCACGAAGCTGTAAAGCGCTAGCTTGTCTCAAAGTACCGTACTAGCTTTCTCACCCCTGAAGGGTTCCCTACGTTTTCTCCTTGGTGATAGTTGTAATTCTATTCTTGTATAAATCAAGAGCACAGGGCGATACTGTTCCGCTACAACTCAAAATCTGCACTTTCTGCCATCTTTTATACCACCAATCTTGCGATCAACCATATGTGTTTTGACCCGTTGTATTTCGACAAATCATTAAACAAAACCCGGCCCGTCACAATTGAAACATTAAATTTTTATTGGCTACAGCAATAAGAAATCCTATGACAGAGACTATAAAAAAATACCATCTCTCGTGAACTTTGCAAATGCTTATCAGTTATTTTGATACTAAATTGTTATTGTGCACTGAATCCTGTTTAGAGAAATTAAAATAAGTGAATAAAAAACAAACAAAAATTAGTGGCACGGGGACTCCAGCACACACTACCCTACCTAGCACAGATGTGCCGTGTGACTATGTGGTTGCGAGGGCACTTTTCCCATGACATGGACGATCCTAAGTCTAATACCCTAAAGTACCAGTTGCCCCTTAAGATCTGAGGGTTCTAATCCGTATGTTTTGTCCGGCCTACCCCCGACCAAACTCCACCCCAACTCTCAGTCCCTCAGTAAGCGCCTCAAGGGAGGAATCTCGCCAGACCCTAAGCTTTACAGACTAGTTGGGCATGACTAGCCGTGCGAGAACCTTGGTCGACCGCCGACCTCAACGCTACATGGGAGCAGGAGCCAGTAACCACCCAAGTTTCCCCAAGATGGCTGTTCTGTACTATAAATAAATTTTGGGATTTTCTTATATGACACAGGATCCATACATTGTCTGCCGTTATGGGTTTGACCTCATTATGCATAAAGTCACATATTAAATCCATTTCTTTACAAACCTTACTTAAAATACATGGTTTTCACTCAAATACGTTCGATTAGTACCATGAGCCAAAGATACAAGCCTTCTATTGGAAATAGAGCAATAAATATTCTTTTTTGCAGAAAGTGTAAACTGTACACATGATTACCTCCCTTTGAAGTTGACCTACAAATCGGAAGCAAAAGTGGAAATCGATACCATTATATATTCTCCTTAAAGTAAATGTCACAACGGATTGAATACTTTCTCTTACTTTCTTGAAATTGTGAAACTTTTCACTTGCATTTACATGAGGGTTTTTCTTCCTCTGGTTTACAATTTTGAATAAAAATAAAATAGGTCTAACAAAACATTAAAATGATTTCATAATAGTTTTATATCTGACATTATAAGGAAGTCCCTATTCAGGATTCCAAATTCGATACCAAATAGACAGATCCATTATCTGAGAGATCACCTCACCACCCTTACCACTAAAAATCCCATAACTCATAAATTATGATATACGTCGTCGGTGTCGTGGCCAAAGTGGCTATCTCATGGAAACAAAATTTTACAGTAGAAGAGAAAAACTTGTCCGACTTGCCAGAGATTACCTCTAAATTATGATATGTAGAGTCAATGTCATGGTAAAACCACTTATCCCGTGGAAACAGTTTTACGGAAGGCTTGTCAGACTTGTCGAACTTGTGCAACAGATTTCTGCGACTTGTCAAACCTTTGCAGTGGGCTTGTTGAACTTGTCGAACCTGTGCCGCGGACTTTTTGAACTTGTCGGACTTGCTGAAAATGTCAGATTTTTCGGACTTGTTCGGAGCGCGGGCTTGTTTGACTTGTCAGACTTGTGCCATGGGGTGGTCGGACTTGTGGGGCGGACTTGTTGGACTTGTGCAGCAAACCTGTTCGACTTGTGCGGCGGACTTGTCACCCTCATCAAACTTGTGCCCTTGGCTTGTCAGACTTATGCGGCAGACTTGTTGGGTTAGTGCTGCGGATTTGTCGGACACTGCAGTGGATTTATCAGATATGCTGGCCTTGGCAGACTTGTTCGGCGAACTTTGTTGGACTTATGCGGCGGATTTGTCAGATTTGCGCAGCTGGCATGTCAGACGTGTGAAAGTTGTGCGGTTTGTGCTGTGTACTTGTTGCACTTGTCGAACCTGTGCAGTGGACTTGTCGGGCTTGTGTGGATGGTTTGTTGGATATGCCATACTTGCCAGACTTGTCGAACCTGTCCGACAGACTTGCCAGACTTATCGGATTTGTCGCACCAGTGCTTGTCAGACTTTTTCGGCTAATTGGATTTGTGTATCGTATTTGTACTGTTGGAATTTTTTGCCAACTTGTTGGACCTGTGCTTTAGACGTCACAATTTTTCAGCGAACTTGTAGGACTGATGCGTCAGGCTTGTCGGAGTTGTGCGTCTTTTTTCATCCAACTTGTCAGGCTTGTGTGTCGGGTTTGTCAAACTTTTTTCGGCCAACGTGTTGGAATAGTGTGTTGGACTTGTCAGATTTTTTATCGGCCAATTTCTTAGATTTGTGCCTCAGACTTGTCGAATTTTTTCAGCCAACTTCTTAGATATCTTTGTCTGACTTCTCGGAATTTTTTGGCGAACTTCTTGAACTTGTGCGTCAGATTTGACAGATTTTTTTGGCCAATTAGCTAGGCTTGTACGTCGGACTTGTCAAATTTTTTTGGCCAACTTCTTGTTGCGCATAAGACTTCTAGAATTTTTTCGGCCAACTTCTTGGGCTTGTGTGTCAGACTTGTTGGATTTTTTCGGCCAACATGTGGGACTTGTGTGTCGGACTTTTTCGGCCAAATTGTCAGACATGTGTGTCAGACTTGTTGGATTTTTTCGGCCAACATGTGGGACTTGTGTGTCGGACTTTTTCGGCCAAATTGTCAGACATGTGTGTCGGACTTGTCACACTTTTTTCGCTCAACTTGTTGAACTTGTTTGTTTGAATTGTTAGGCTTCTTTTGGCCAAATTATTGGATTTGCGCGTCGAGCTTGTCGCATTTTTTTGGACAACTTGTTGGACTTGTGCCTCGAACTTGTCCCATTTTTTCGGCCAACTTCCTAAATTTTTGCATCGGACTTGTCGAATTTTTTATCAACTTACTGGATGAACTTATGTGTCGGTCTTGTCAGATTTTTTGGCCAACTTTCTGACTTCCTGCTTCCATGCTTTTGGCGGACGGACGTGCTTTGGTGCTGCTAAAGAAGCAAGAACTCGCAGCTAAGTAAACTGTTTCACTTCGTTCCTGTTGAAGTCTTTTATTGTTCGTTTTTTTGTTTTTTTTTCACTTGACAAAGGCGAAAGCCGAAAATTTATGCATTTTCTGTCTTCTCTTTAGTTTACTTTGTACTGTTTGGGTTTTATTTCTCACGCGGGGCTTCGCAAAATACAACCTTTTCTTTTTGCCCAATTTTGACTTTTCTGACTTGTGTGTTCGACTTGCCTAAATTATTTTGACCGACTTGTTGGACTTGCCCGTCTGACTTGTCAGATTTTTCGGCCAACTTTTAGGATTTGTGCCTTAGACTTGTCAAAGTTTTTTGGCCAACTTATCTTACTGGTATGTCAGACTTGTCAGACATTTTTGGCCAATTTGTTGGATTTGTGCCTCAGACTTATCAAAATTTTAGGCCAACTTGTCGGACTTGTGCGTCAAACTTACAGGAATTTTTCGGCCAGTTTGTTGAGCTTGTGCATGAGACATATCGGATTTTTTGGGCCAACTTTGTTGAACTTGTGCTTTGGACTTTGGTCAACTTATTGGACTTATGCGTCAGTCTCGTCAAATTTTTTGGCCAACTTGTCAGACTTGTGCGTTCGACTTGTTGGAATTTTTTCGCCCAACATGTCGGACTTGCCCTTCTGAGTTGTCAAAACTCTTTAGTCAAATAGTCAGACTTGTGTGCCTGACTTGTTGGACTTAGTCTGCAGATTAGTTGGACTTGTGCATCGGACTTTTCATAATTTTTCCGGCCAACTTGTTGGATTTGTTCGTCGGACTTGTCAAAACTTTTTGGCTAACTTGTGCGTCAGATTTGACTGAATTTTTTCGGCCAACAGGTTGGACTTGTGCGTGGATTGTCAGACTTTCTCCGGCCAACTTCTTCGACCTGTGCGTGGAACTTGTCTGAATTTTTTGGCCATCTTACTGGACTTACGCATCAGTCTTGTCTTGTCAGACCTTTTTCGTCCAACTTGTACAATTTGTGCTTCAGGTTTGTCAAAGCTTTTTGGCCAGCTTGTTGGACTTGTGCATCAGACTTGTCAAAAACTTTTAGACAATTTGTTGTACTTCTGTGTCAGACATCGGAATTTTTTGGACAACTTGTTGAACTTGTGCAACAGACTTTTCTTACTTTTGTGCATCAGGCTTGTGAACATTTTTGGCCAACTTGTCGGACTTGTGAGTCAGACCTGTCAAATTTCGGCCAACTTATTGGAGTTGTGCGTCGGAGACATCAGACTTTTTTTTGGCGAACTTGTTGGATTTGTTCATTGGACTTGTTTGGATTTTTTGGCCAACTCTTTAGACTTTTATGTCAGACTTGTCCAAATTTTTTTGTCCAACTTGTTGGTCTTGTGTATCAGATTATTCAGCAACTTGTTGGATTCGTGTATCAGACTTGCCAATATTTTTTAGTCAATTTATAGGACTCGTCGGAATTTTTCTGTCAACTTATTGGACTTGTAACTTAAACTTGTCAAAATTTTCCTACCAACATCTTGGACTTATGCGTCAGAATTGTCAGACTTTTTCTGCAAGCTTGTGCAATTTGTCCGCCAGGCTTGTCAAAATGTTTTGGCCAATTTCTTGGATCTGTGCGTCAGAAATGTTTGGCCACCTTTTCTTACTTGCCAGTCGCACTTGTCAGAGTTTCTTTGGCCAACTGGTTGGAATTGTGCATCGGATTGTCAGACTTTTTCGGCCAGCTAGTTGAACTTGGGCGTCGGACTATTTGGAATTTTTTGGCCAACTGGTTGGACTTGTGCCTTGGATGGTCAGACTTTGTTCAGCCACCGTCTTGGACCAGTGAGTCGAACTTATCTGCACTTTTTGGCCAACTCACTGGACTTGCGCGTCAGACTTGTCAGACCTTTTTCGTCCAAGTAGTTTGATTTGTGCTTCAGGTTTGTCCATGTTTTTTGGCCAGCTTTTTGGACTTGTGTGTCAGACTTATGGAAATTTTTTGGATTTGTTAGTTAGACTTGTCAAAATTTTTTGGACAACTTGTTGGACTTGTGTGCTAGGCTTATCGGACAACTTGTTGGACGTGTGCATCAGGTTTGTGAAAATCTTTTGGGGACTTGTTGGACTTGTGTGTCAGACTTGTCAAAATTTTTCAGCCAACTTGTTTTACTTGTGCGCCAGACTTGTCAAAATTTTTGGCCAACTTGTCAGACTTGTGCGTCAGACTTATCTGAATTTTTAGGCCAACTTGTTGGATTTGTGGGTCAGGTTTGTCAAAATTTTGTGGCCCACCTGTCGGACTTGTGCATTGGACTTGTCGGAATTTTTTTGGCTAACTGGTCAGACTTGTGAAAATTTTTAGGCCAACTGTCGATCTTGTGCGTCGTCAGATTTTTTGGCAAACTTATTGGACTTGTGCATTGGACGCGTCAGACCTTTTTTTGGCCAACTTGTTGGATTTTTGCATCGGACTTGTTTGAAATTTTTGGCCAACTTGTTAGACTTGTGTGTCAGACTTGTTAAAATTTTTCAGCCAACTTGTTTTACTTGTGCGCCAGACTTGTCAAAATTTTTTTGGGGAACTTATCAGACTTGTGCGTCAGACCTATCTGAATTTTTAGGCCAACTTACTGGATTTGTGGGTCAGACTTGTCAAAATTTTGTGGCCCAACTGTCAGACTTGTTCATTGGACTTGTCGGAATTTTTTGGCTAACTGGTCGGACTTATGAAAATTTTTTGGCCAACTTGTCGGTCTAGTGCGTCAGACTTGTTGGAATTTTCAGCCAACTTATTAGACTTGTGCCTCGGACTTGTCACACTTTTTTGGGACAAATTGTTGGATTTGTGCACTGGTCTTGTCAGAATTTTTCGTCCAACTTTTTGGACTCGTACATCAGACGAGTAGGAATTTATCGGCCAACTTGTTGGACTTGTTCGTCAGACCAAGTTGTTGGGCTTGTGCTTTAGACCTGTCGGACTTTTTCAGCCAACTTGTTGGACATGTCAGAATTTTTCAACTAAGTTGTTGGACTTGTCCATCTTACTTGTCAGACTTGTGTGGGAGATTTGTTGGAATTACGCTAACATTAAAACAAAAACTTGCAATTCAACAGGGTGACAAAGGGGCATCGAAAATATCTGGCTTTATGCGTTAATTGTATGTGTGTGTAGGTGTGTGTGTTCGTGTCCTGATTTTAGATCTAGTTCATCCAGTGAATAGGTCATGAATTGAGGATTTGCTGTAAGGGATCTCTGACCAGTTGCACGTTAATAATTTTTATCCTAACACTAACCCTAATAAAAGGTTGCAATTCTAATAGGTGAAAAGGAGGCGTTTAAAATAGTTAGTAGGCTGTATGCGTTATTTGTGATTGTGTGTGTGTGTGTGTGTGTCTGTCGTCTGTCTGAGTGTCTCTCTTTTTCTGCTGTCTGTCTCACCCTCTCGCTCTACCTCTCATCTCTCTTTCTTTCTGTCCCTGCCTCTTCCTGTTCTCGCCCTGTCTCTTTCTCTAATCTCTGACCCTCTCTCATTGTGTCTGTACTTGTCTGTGTCTCTTTATCCTTCTCCCCCCCCCTCCTCTGTTTCCTTATCCATCCCCGTTTCTCCCCCTGCCTTAGACCACCCCTCTCTGTGTGTATATAATAAGTGTGCGTGTGTTCTGCACGTGACTTCTCTCCACCATTCATAAAAACGAGAAAAGAAACTGCTGACTACCTGTATGTAACAAGATGGTGTTAGGGTGAAGTGTAGATATGGTGTAGATGAACCATTGATGGGGGTTTCACTCTTGTTACTGCGACTGGTAAGGCCGCAACATTCATTCGGTTCGTGCCAGGGCGGCAAAACTGCTCACACTGTCAAAGAAGAATATAAGTCTATTGTAGGGCACAAAAGACGTACGTTTATTCAATAACACACACACCTGCTCTCGAATGGGGGAAGAGACTCAGTCGTGTAACAGTATACCAATTAACAACAAGACAAATATATAGGCTACATGTAATGTCACATGGCATAGTTAACACGACTAGCATAATAATAATAATAGTTCGTCCATCAGGTATGATGATGACCTTAACAACACCAGAGGAATAAAGAACAGAAATGGTTGAGAATTTCAACACATGGACAATAAAGAGAACTAAAGGACACAGAGGACAGAATGGAAAGACTGTTCTTTCATGACTTATGGCTTCTCATGTGACTGATAAGTCCTATTTTTGCCCTGCAGACCCTTCCGCATAAATGACAAGAGTGCTCCGTTGGTTCAGTACCACTGGGCCTTTTCTTGCGCCGTTCTCTTTTTTTGATAGCCTGCTGGACTCTGTCAGCTTCCCATGCTTTGCTGCCTCTGGTAAGGGCCGCCCTCCAATTTGCACGATCAAGCGAGAGCTTTTCCCACTCACTCACATCAATGGCAAAGGCCTTCAGTGATTGCTTGAGAGTGTCTTTGTAACGTCTCTTTGGGGAGCCAACACTCCTCGTTCCATTGGAGAGCTCAGAGAAGAAGATTTGCTTAGGGAGTCTGGAGTCGGGCATTCTGACAACATGTCCTGCCCAACGTAGCTGATTTTTTTTTCAGGTGGCAGAAGATGCTCAATTCCTTGGCACGATTGAGGACCTCAGTGTCTGGAATTTTATCCTGCCATTTGATCCTTAGGATCTTTCTAAGGCAGGCCAGATGAAAGTGATTTAGCTTTCTGGCATGCGATTGGTACACTGTCCAGGTTTCAGCCCCATAGAGTAGGGTGGGAAGGACCACAGCATTGTACACTTTCAGCTTAGTGTCTGTGCGAATGCCGGCGACATCCCATACTCTCTTTCGAAGCCTGCCAAATGCAGAGCTGGCTTTGCTGATTCTTGAGAGAATTTCAGTATCAACACGAGCCGCGGAAGACAGTGTACTGCCAAGATAGGTGAAGTTCTCCGACACCTTCAGAAGACTGTCATGGACTTTGATATTTGGGGTCACAGGATACTTGTCGTCTTGAGTAGGCTGATGGAGCACTTCCGTCTTCTTTGTGCTTATTGTGAGGCCAAAGTTGTCACAGGCACTAGAGAACTTATCAACACAGTTTTGCATGCTATCCTCATCGTGTGCCAGAAGTGCACAATCATCAGCAAATAGTAGGTCACAGACTTGAGTACTTTTGGTTTTGGTTTTTGCCTGAAGTCTCCTGAGGTTGAATAGACTGCCATCAGTTCGGTACTTGATGCTTACCCCTTGAGGAGGAGAGCTAAAGGCTTCTTGTAGCATTGCAGAGAACATGATGCTGAACAGAGTTGGGGCTAAGACACAACCCTGTTTTACCCCATTTGTGACAGCAAAGGGCTCTGAAACACTGCCGTTGCTTTTGACTGCAGCTTGCATGCCATCATGAAACTGGCGCACTATTGTGATGAATTCGGGTGGACACCCAAACTTCGCCAAGATTTTCCAGAGGCCTTCACGACACACTGTGTCAAATGCTTTTGTGAGGTCAACAAATGTGATATACAGCGCTTTATTTTGTTCCATGCATTTTTCCTGAATCTGTCTGGCAGCAAAAATCATATCCGCCGTTCCCCTCTCTTTACGAAAGCCACATTGGCTCTCGGGAAGCAAGTCATTTGCCGAGAGGTGATCAAGAAGGCGATTCAGAAGCATTCTTGCCAATATTTTGCCAGCAATTGAAAGTAGAGAGATTCCCCGATGGTTGTCACAGACTTGGCTGTCCCCTTTGTTTTTGTACAGATGGATGATTGAAGCATCTTTGAAGTCCTGTGGCAGCTTCCCTGCTTTCAACATATGATTGAACAAATCGGTCAACCTTTCAATAAGCTTTTCTCCACCGAAGGCATACACCTCAGCAGGAATTGAATCCACGCCTGGTGATTTGTTAAAGGACATCTGATTTGTGGCAGTTCGGGTCTCATTTGCTGTGAATGGCTTGGCAAGAGCTGCATTAATAGGAGTCTGAGGGAGGCGGTCAATGGACTCAGTATTTATATTTGATGGCCGATTTAGCACACCTCCGAAATGTTCTGCCCAACGCTGAATTATGGCATTCAATTCAACAATGCGTGTTGAACCATCTGACGCAAGAAGTGGCGTAGTGCCAGAGCGGGATGGTCCAAACACAGCTCGGAGGCTCTCAAAGAACTTTCTAGTGTTGTTTGTGTCGGCATATTTCTGAGTTTCTCTTACTCGCTCTTCAAGCCAGTCATTTTTCATTTTCCTCAGCTTCTTCTGGAGTACACCCTTACATGCACGCAGTGCATCAGCTTTTGCTGTGGAAGAGGGGTCACTGCAGTGAGCTTGGATGAGACTATTTTTTTCTTTGATGAGCACTTTGATTTCATTATCATTATCATTGAACCAGTCCTGGTGCTTGCGGACAGGAAAACCAACTGTGCTGCTGGCGCAAGAGTGTACAGTCGTATTTAGGTCAGTCCAGCTCTGTTCAATGTTCTCAGGGTCAAAAGTCACGCAATCCAATTTTGAGGAGAGTTCTGATGAGAGCTCGCTCTGTTTCTCAGCTGAGCAGAGTTTTGAAACATTTAGGCGTTTAGGTGGCGCTTTCCCTTGAGGGCGTCTATTGCGCCTCAATGTTAGTCTGAGCTTGCAAACAATGAGTCTGTGGTCAGTTCCACACTCGGCACCACACATCGCCTTTGTTACAAGGACATCCTTTCTGTCAGTCTTCCTCACAATGACATAGTCTATGAGATGCCAATGCTTTGAGCGGGGATGCATCCATGACGTTCTGTTTCTCACGGGGAGACTAAAATTTGTGTTGGTAATGAACAGGCCAAATTCAGCGCACAAAGTAAGTAAGCGCAACCCATTGTTATTGCATGAACCAACTCCATGAGGGCCCAAAACATTTGGCCACGCTGAGATTTCGGAGCCAACCCTAGCGTTGAAGTCCCCCAAGAGAATCAGCTTATCAGCTGCCGGGACAGAGCATATGACAGATTCTAGATCAGAATAGAACTTGTCTTTGGCTTCATCTGGGTTTGTCATGGTGGGCGCATATGCGCTAATGAGGGTGGCTGACTGGCTTTTCCCAACTGGGATCCTGAGTGTCATTAGCCTGTCATTTATTTCAATAGGCATGGACTGCAAGTTTCTGACAAGGTCATTTTTAATTGCAAACCCAACACCATGCTGTCTCGGTTCGACTGCACCCTTGCCTTTCCAGAAGAAGGTATATCCACCACTGAGCTCTTTGAGTTGGCCACTATCAGGGAGTCTGGTCTCACTGAGTGCCACTATGTCCAGGTTGTACCTGCTGAGCTCAATGGCAATAAGTGCAGTGCGTCTTTCCGGGTTGTTTGAGTTGTCCTGTAGTGTGCGTATATTCCAGGCTCCTAGCCTGAGTAAGCTGAATTTCTTTTTGTTTCGACCGCAAAAAGGGATCCGCACTGGTCGCGGTATACCAGTCAGGGTGATGTGAAGTGGGCTTTCTTTAGGGAACCTTTTCTAGCCCCTTCCTCAGTTGAGGTGAGCAGTGCTATCCTTAAATAAGGCTGCTCAGCTACTGTGGGTGCTGCCTCCCCACGCCTCCACTTCAATCGACGATGAAGCGACCATAGCCCACAGCCACGAACGTGTAGGTCTGTGCTAACAGCTTCCAGTCTATCCAAACCTACTGCCACCGCACTCGCCCATCGCCGTTGGAATTTTGAGAGGAAAGAAGACGAGACAAAGATGAAAGAAGACGAGGTGAGTGTTAAGACTGGCGCAAAGAATTTGTTTTTAGTGAGAAAGAGCTGCGCAAACATCAGACTCACTCTCTCGCCTGGACACAACTTATCCAAGTGGCAAGACAGGGTCAAGACGAATGGAAATGTATCCAGGTGCAGGAGGATGCCAGAGGGACAGTCATATTGCCTGACCGGCTGCCTGTAGGCTACTCCACAGCCTCGCAGTCCCAACTGACTAGGGTGAAAGACCCAAACCAAAGAACACCAATACTGGTGGATGCTCTGTGTCACGATATCCAGGCCAGAGTGACGGTATATTGCCATCTGCACTATCAATCAACCACTGGCCTGCTGCCGCCAGCTTCGAAGCTGCGTCCGGGAAGTTTGCTCAATTCTTCGTCTGTGATTTAGGCAAACAAGCCTATGACCACACCGCTACCGGGGGCAATATGAAGGACTCAAGTACTGAGGGTCACATTGTGCCCTAGCATGTGGCCGTTGGGTTAGATGAAACCTCCTCCGCCCTGGCCGTTTGCACCGACAGGTGCACGCCCACTGATACCATGCTAGCGTACCAGTTCATGAAACAGGTTGTACTGGATTACATGTTACCAGTAGCAGATTTTTCTGACCTGACAATAAGCATAATAATAATACATGTATAAAACGTAAATAAATCAAGAGTGAAGATAATAAACACAGCATGAGATGTGCGATATCAGAGAGAGAGAAGGAGAGAGAGAGAGAGAGAGAGAGAGAAAGAGAGAGAGAATAATATTATCTAAAGACTTCTAAACATTCAGTACGCACCAATATCGTGGTCATCGATCTAACATAACACTAGTGAGCAAACAGTCTGCTCGGTTAGGCTAACAGTACACGGCATTTCAGTACATGTATCTAAAACAATATAAACAGCATAACCACAGCTTAGGACTCTGGTACATGTGTATTATTATAGTGACTGGTATCATAACTTCCCGAGTCGTATATACTTATGAGGAAAATATATCTATTGCTTACAGAGTTACACTCATCGTAAATATCTGATCGCCTATAATATTATCATCTTAAAATCAGCAAGAACAATATTATAAGTATTAAAGACCACGTACCTGTCAAAGAAGAATATAAGTCTATTGTAGGGCACAAAAGACGTTCATTCAATAACTCACACACCTACTCTCGACTGGGAGAAGAGACGCAGTGCTTGGGGCTTGACAGGCCCGGGGTTTTATACGATTCTTTCCCATCCTCCCACGGTCTTGGGGGCGGGTCAGTCTAACTGTCGCTCACATTTAAGTACTGTGATTGGAACACGCTCCTTTATGACAAAATAGAATGTCAAAATACCACATACCACATGTACATACATTATGTATCTTGATTCCCGTAAGAGCAAAAATAATCTGAGAAAATGTGAAGAGGAACTGTGCGTGCGCATGTGCGCGTGTTGCACTTGACGCCTCTCCACCCTTCATAAGAACGAGAAACAAAACTGCTGACTCACTGTACATAAAGATATCTCGATTCACATACCAGTAAAAATAACTTGAGAAAATGGGAAGCGGGAAACTGTGTATGTGTGTGTGTGCATGTACGTATGCGTGTGTGGCACTTGGCTCCTCTCCACTCTTCCTAAAAACGAGAAACAAAACTGCTGACTCACCGTACATAAAGGTATCTCGATTCACGTACCAGCAAAAATAGCTTGAGAAAATGGGAAGAGGGAAACTGTGTATATGTGTGTGTGTGTGTCTGTGTGCGTGTGTGTGTGTGTGTGTGTAACATTATTGCATGGCAGCATTTGTGAGATGGTATGGCGATATCCGGCCTGAGAAATTTTTATACCTCTGTAAAAAATCAAAAAATATTTTTGTGCTGATTTCAAACAGAATGCAGGAAAATTGCTAATTTTTCATTTCATTTGCAATTCTCCAATTTCCATAGAACTCCCCCCCCCCCCCCCACCCTTTTTTTCTTCTTCTTGTTCTTGACGCAACACCAGCACACAGTTTACTGATTTTTTTTTTTTTCAGGGTTACGAGCTAGGGTCAGGGTTAGGAGGTAGCAAAGCGGTACCGTACAGCATATTCTTTCCGAACTTCCGTGTGCTAATTAATGTAATGGATAACATGCTGTCATTTTCCGATCGTTTATATGTCCAGAATTACATTGTGGGATAAGAGTGGACCCCGGCCAGTGACCGAAAAATTTAGCGACACTGATCGATAGTGCATGACATTAGTGCATACTTGTCACAAATCATCTTGTTCATAATACGAAAGTGATGCCTCCTTGTCACTTTGTTTCGATAGTAACTCTTTATCAGTCAGTGGGATGCTGCATGAGTTTTTTTTTTCCTTGTGTATAAAACTATTTTTAAACCTCGAGTGTCCTTGTTCACTTGTTGCTACTTTCGAGCGATGTTAGAAGCAGCAAAGTGAAAGCGGAGAATTGGTAAATTAGGGCTTGTTGAAAAATCCTCAGATGTCTTTCCTTTCTTTGTGCGACAAATGAGTTTAATGTAGCGTAACTTTTTCATCCACGACCTTAGTTTCTACCTATAGAGTTGGGGTACATTTTTTTGTAGGCTACACATTTAGGCTATACCCCTCTGGTACCATGCAGGTTAGCAATAATTAGGCCTATGCCTATGTGTACTTTGGCCCAGGAGTCGGAAAAATGTGCTAGATCATGCTTACTCGCAACTGGTCCCTATCAATATTAAAGGCTAAACGATTCTCGTTGTCGGATTTACCGTATTCGGGTACTTTAGTAACGTAAACATTGTACTTTTTGTGCCATCAACAAAAATAAACACTAACTTTTGACATTGAAAACTATGATACTGAACACTAGTAATTGCATTTAATATAAAATCGTCCCAGTTTAAGCCAAAAACATGGTGTCAGTATCCCGACAAAAAAAAAAAAAATGGCGAGAGTGCATAAATTGGTGCTCGCTGTTAAAAGCAAAGGAACAACAACTACAAACAAACGGTATAGCAGCAACTGGTTACAGTAGGACACAAAACTAGATTACCCTGTTTTTTGTTTGTTTGTTTGTTTATTTGTTTTTGTTTTTCATCTTGGCCGTGCGTTATTTTTGTAGACAAGTTATACAATTAACTTTATTTCATCGTTGACTTACTCATTTCCATGTCACGTAAGTAAGCTGTTTAAACAAAAATGAATTTAAATATGCTGAGGAAACAACGGAACAGTCAACCTTTAATTAAACTTTAATCCTTCGGGGATCCGAAATAGAAATGGGAATGCACAGGTTATAACAGTGGGGAAATTCCCCGCAACTAAAGCTATCTGAGGAAGATATAAAATAAACTGCATCAGGTGTCTTGGGATTCTCCGCTCTTTCTATAATTAAATGACGCAGGGGCGACAATGAACAAAATTTAATATGAAGTAAAGAAATAGAAAACAATTTAACAGCGTTCACAATAACAGTGTCGATTCTAAAGTTTATCGATCAGTGTCGTTTGGTTTGCCACACCAATATAACCTCCTGCTTTGCCAGTAGTTGCCAGTTTGTCTCGTTTCTTGGAGATATCCTGTCGCTGTCTTTCGCAGCTTGGCTCAGAACGGAGTCGTGCGTTGACAGGTATAACTCGCAAAAACGGAGAGTACACATTATTTTTATGATTTTGATATGTCCATTATCTTCCTGTCCTGTATTTTCACGGATGGACTGTTTCGCGGCTTATCCTGCTCACAAGTTGTAGTAGATGTATTGTTTTCCACAAATTTTGGAGATTTTAAAACTCTCATCTGGCAAGGCAGTATTCAATAATAGAGAAGTGTGAAGTGGGTACATACATATTTTTCTTTCACTTCAGGCTTAAAAACATTGCGTTAGTAACGGCGTTACTATCTTACGAACCATATGTTTTCAAAACTTGTGATTCTTTCTGTGAAGGAAAATTATTGCGGCTCTTTGGACTTCATTGCGTTACTGGTGGTTTGTGCAGGCAGAACCGTTCGGTAATTGCTGTGACAGCAGTACTAACAACCAACATGCGTGCGGACTGCTAGATCTAGAATCTAGTCGAGATAGTACTTTACAATGATACATAGAGAGCTTCTAGATCTAGTCAGTACTCGTCTTCTCTGGTAATTCCAGACAGTGTTTAAAGGCAAGAAATTATTGCTGGTGAATTGACGGCAAGTACCTTCATCAGACTTTTTCTAGATCTCTAGATCTAGACTCTAGGTCTAGTTAAGGGAAGAACAGACTTTAGAGAGTCTAACAATCGGCCTAGAAGTAGATCTAGAACTGAAGAAAAAGGACAGTGATCTAGAGTCTAGATCTAGATCTAGATCTACTAGATCTAGATGTAGATCTAGACCCAGACATACTTTTCAAAGTTGCACGCTGTCACGCAGCGGTTTCTGCAGTGAGCATAATTTGATGAATTGTGCTTTGTCGCAGCCCAAAAATTCTGATGTTTAAAATTTGAAAGATGTGCAGGAATGACAAATTGAACTAATTAGTTCAGCTAGGTGCAGAATACATTATTAACCTTCATCCTGCTTTGAGTTTGACTAATGACTTTGAGTGAACTGGTCCACATTAACACACTGTGTGGGGAGAGCCAGAGCCCGGTCAACTGATCATTTGTGTGTTGCCGGTAACCTCGGCGGTCAGGTCAGTCGGGTCCTTTTGAACACGTGTATAAATCGTGTTTACTTTAGGTATATGGTGGATAAATTGTTAGTGACCCCGATAATACAGTAGTCTCTGTCTAAGAACCCAGTCAACAGGAGACACAAAAAGCGGGTTCTTAGGCGGACCACGCACTTAGGCGGATGCCGATTTTAGACAACAGGAGGCCCAGTGATACCCTGTGTAATAACCACAATCAGCCGCAAGTACATGACTGTGCCGTGCAAACCAAGCGCATGGTCAATTACGTATAAAATTCTGCTCCTCGAGTCAGACAGCAATAGATGTTAGGTGATGGCTATGCTAAATTAGTCTAGGAGTGGCCTGCTTGCACACGAAAGACGTAACTGGGCTCCATCCTTTGTACGGTTCGCCTCCCCCTACCTTCCCTCCACCCGTTCTCTTTCATTGTACTGTATGGCTTTGTTCTATCCTGTCTACTTGGAAGAGAATTTTGCGTTTAATATGGACATTTTACGTAAAAGTGTGCTTGTCTCTCGGTCAAATGCCGGGTTCTTAGGCGGATTTTTCGTTTCAGAGCGGGTTCTTGTAAACGCATGTAAATTACAGGGAAAAAATTCAGTTTTGTGGCAACAGCGGGTTCTAAGGCGGCGAGTTCTTGGACGGAGATTGGATGAAGTACTTATGTTGAGCTGCAGTAAATAGAAGGCCCATAGTCAAGAATTTTCTGCATTTAATGCCATTCAACACACGTTTTGTCCTTCTCCCAAGAGCTCTGCCCTTTTTTTTTTGTCCCTCATGCCATTAGGTGAACAAATTGTTTTTTAAAAAGCCACATGTATGTATGGCATTGCCTTCACCTTCCTCCACTATGTAAAGTTTCCACGTACTATGATACAGTTTTCTTAGCTCACCTTTTGCAAGAGATTTGATTTCCAGCTTGTAGGATACATACATACTGAATAGCGGTTTAATCAAAGCAACACAATATCTCTCTAATTACCACATCAAATAAAGACAATGACCAACAACAACGGGAGGTCCTCCGCCCATCCGCACCAGTCAAGAAAACACACTAAAGAGGGGACTTTTGAGGGGGCTTATCAAAAGGTTGGGTTTAGTATTTGTATGGGACAAAGAAAGAAGAAAGAAAGAACGAAATCGTGAGTTAGGGGAGGTCTTCATCATAATATGTTTGTTAACTGTTTGGTAAGTGGCGCAGATGGGGGGAAGACCTTCCCAACAAAGTCAGTCAATTTCGCCCAGTTTTTACTGATGAAAAACCCACCAACAGATGCCCTAAATGCAGCATGCCCTAGTAGTAGTAATCAGTATTACATCGGAATTCACTATAGAATCTAGTGCGATGAAGTCGCTTAAATGTTTTCATATAATATGAAACAAAACTACTTCACTATAAATCACAAATTTAATTATGAGTTTTATTTTTATTTATTTGTCTGACATACTGGTGACTGAATTGAAATGGCATTTTCATTTATGAACTTTTGCAGAGTGCAAATTACATTGCATACTTGACTCAGGAGTATCAGACTCAGAGACTGCTACTCTGTATTGAACTTTTGAAGTTTGTTTAGCAAGACAATGGGACTTTTGTCTCAAGGCAGGCCTTTGTCATGGACCGACACCAAGAAGTATGCAGACCATGTAAGAAAACATGGTATCAAACAGTTTTTAGCCCAGTACCGCAAGCTCCAGTCTCGCCAGAAAGATTTTCTTTACTGGGGTGATGAAGTAAGTCATTTTGCTTTTGTGGTAGTATCAGACTTACCCAGCCAGCATCCCTCATCAGTTTGAGGTAGATAGATACATAGGATTTCTGTAGGGTTGGTATGCTGGATTTCCTACATCAATCAGCTGACCAATATAACGGTGTTATCTCTGAGCAAACTTAAGTTTAATTTTAATCTTACATTGTTGGATTGATGTAGGGTTGCAGGCTGGGTTAATACTATAATAGCTGGTCATCATCCAAAACTTGTGTACTG
The DNA here is from genome assembly GCA_963931925.1 of Onchidella celtica. Lineage (NCBI taxonomy): Eukaryota > Metazoa > Mollusca > Gastropoda > Systellommatophora > Onchidiidae > Onchidella > Onchidella celtica. The sequence goes on along the minus strand of OZ007579.1, from coordinate 13,104,684 downwards.
GTTGATTTAGAACAATTTAAATCAAATGTGATGAACAATGCTTAAATGCACACATTCAGTCTCTTGGGAGGGTTACCAAGTCCAGTTACCTCCACAAAACGCACAAAAGGCCTTTTAATGGGAAAAGGATCATGGGAAAAAATATATGAAAAATGGTTAAACTTGAAAGATATGTATCCCATTCCCACACCTATGGTCTATACTGTTCACTTAGTCCTATCCCTTAAAGATAATCAGATTCGGTAATCCTTCCAATTTCTAATTCTATGTATATAGTTAAAACCATAAGCATTTCGTGAATATAAAAATGATTACCTTGGTTAGTTCTTATCTTAGTTAGGATCTCAATTACCACATGTTTGGCTCATTCATATAATTATATAATAGAAAGTGAATGTTTGGTTTCAGGAGTAGGTGTGATAAGATGGGCATTTTTGTAGTTTAGAAAATCACAGCTTGGCTCAGCATGAATAAAACATACAGTTGCTATGGCCACTTTATTTTGACATCATATAAAAAACATTGCTATGCAATGTAGTTTCTTGTTTTGAGATTATAACTCTTTTATTGTTCCAAACTCAGGTGGAGTATCAGCTTGTGAAGTTTGATCATGTAAATAAAAAGGTTTCTGTGTCCCTAAGAGCTCAGGAGGTTCTTCGAGGACTGAATGAACAGGCTGAACAAAAGCCAAAGTAAGTACAGTGATATCTGGTGGATAACTAAATCATGCAGTAGAGTCATGAACAAGCCCATTGATATGATTGTCATGTATTATGCCTGTTGTGGCATGACATATTGACGCATTTATTTTTTCACCCTAAACCGCGAGTTCTATTGCTCCCTCCTGCTGGCTTGATCACAGTACTTAGTCTCTGTTCATTCTTAAAGTTGCAACTCCAAGCGCGGATGACAGTGCTGACATAAAATAAGGCAAAGGAGACTAAATGATGTACAACTAATCAGAATGGTGACTTGATGAATTTCAGTGAGAACTGTTCAAGTTCATGGACTGTTCTTGCTCTTTCATAAAAATAAACAGACCAAAAACAAATGCACCAAACAAGTCCAAAAAAACGAGACAAAAATATCACTGAAATTCATCAAGTCACCACCCAAGTACGTCGGTCATGTAGTTGCCTTATCAAAATAGGTTAGTGCGCGCCTGGGGTAAGTAACCTTAGTGAAGTATGGCTTGGCGCACATCTTGCTAAAATGTCTTGTTGAAGTGAATTTGAGAGAGCAAATTCGATCTTCTGTATCTGTCTCTAATAACTACTTGGTTATTCATCCTTGTCCAGGACCTCTGCCTCCACCTCCTGGCACCCGGAGTATGCGGAGTATATGGTGGAGGGAACACCAGGCAATCCCTATGGAGGAACCATGGCTCATTTCAACATTGTCGAGGCCAACATGTCACTCCGGTAAGCTAATCTTTACATTGTTTGCTTAACCCTCGCACTGTCCAGCCTGGAACTGGAAGATTTCTGGGCCAAGCTGGTACACTTACTACTAGATGCCCTCTGCCCCAACAATCATCAGGCCTTTGAAAAGGTTATGTCTTTAGGTAGGCATAAATTACAGTGATATTATTGGCAAAACATGAAACTACCCACTTTCATGTCCAGGAGGCCCATTTATGCAAGAAGTGTGTAATATGTCTTTTTTTTTTGGTCAATGCTGTTGCCATAGAATGCCTTTGATATTAATACACTGGCATAAAAATTAAATTGTCACAGTATATGGCATGACAAATTAGTATAGGCCCCACTCATGATTTGGTAGAACAACATCACTTTTTTTTTTATCTTGAATCGTCTGAATATTTTCATGAATGCTTTGTAACCTTAGTTACCAGTACATACAAAAAGTGTGTCAGTGTTTTGTGTAACCAGGACAGAAGTATTTTTATTTTGACTCACTGTAGATGTACAAGGAGCTAAAAGTTGAAACAAATCTTGACTTTGTTGTGTAACTTTAGCACCAGAAATTGTTGTAATGTTTTTAAAACTGAAATGTTTGTGAGGTTTTAAAAAAACCTATCCTTATCACTCCCCCCACCTAGGAAAGGTGCTGCACTGTGGCAACGACGTGTCTGTTAAAGTTGTAACTGGGCTGCAATGACACTAACTACTAAGGCAGATTTCCCAAATAGGATTAAAGAAGTACATACAAAATACAAAAAAAATATAAAGATACAAATACAAATTTATACACATTTATTGTTGAGAAGAATCTGTTTGGCTGCAGTTGCACAAATTTTGTTGTAACTTGTCATGGTGCTAACCTTTCGGCCTAAGTCAGGCTTAGGCCAAAACAGAATGTACCTGTTACGTCATTGCCCTATCCATGGTGCGTCTATTAATGTAAAAATCATTCAAAAGTGCCAAGCCATTATCCTGAAAATAAAATTTCTCTAATGGCCTCTTATTCATAGATGTAGGCCATTTTGATTCTGGGGTTGTTTCAGCCAACATGGATGATGGCCACTTTTACCTAGAGTCATTTTGGCCTAAGTCTGACTGCATTGCAAAAGAATAAATAAGTTTTTTTTTTTGCAATTTTCTCAGAAGTGCAAAAAATGACTTGGGCCAAAAGGTCAGCACCATGACGAACTGTAGCTGTAAGGCATCATTTGGAAAGGAATTTTGTAAATTATTTTGTTGGAGCACATTCTAAGTGAGGGAGATGAAGGGCCACATATATTTAAGACTGTGAGCCACAACACACATGAATGTCAGTAGTGTTTTTTCGCATTAAAAAATTTTGTTTTTACTGGCAATTAAAATAAGAAAAGAGCCACAAATAAAAACTAAAAGAGCCACAATGAGCTGCAGGTTACCGTCAGTTGTTCTAGGGCCTGATGTAGCAGTCCTTATCTCGGTGATATTCACCGAGTGTTGATACAGTTGAATGCATTCTTTTTCAATGCACTTTATGCTATGTGCATTGGAGAGCTCGGTAAACAAAAGTAACAAAAGGCCAGATCTTTTTTTTAATGTGTGACAACCTTGAGATTGCTGCATTAGAAACCATATTTCAAATTCTGAGTATTGTGGCTATATGGTCCAATCCAAACAGCCTGTACCCAAAGTTGAGTATTATGGGTGGTATTAATAATAATAATAATAATATATAGCATATAACGCTTCATCCTGTTAACAACCAGGCTCTAAGTGCTTTACAACATTTATTTCATATAAATCACACATACAATGCACAGCAATAAGTGACAAAAGTAAAATGATAGGAAGAAAGAAAGAACGAATGAAAAAACGAAGGAGGGAAAGAAGGAAAGAAACAAATGAAAGAAACGAAGAAACAAGGATTGGAAGAAAGAAATCAAGATAATTCCTGAGTTTCCAAGATCCCGTTCACAGAGGGTTATACAGCAATGGGCTGGGTAGATAAATTTTGCTGTGTAATGCTGTTTGTTTACTGTGGATACCCTTCAGGGTTTCTAAGAAATGTTTTGAGGATCTTTTTTCTGCACAGTCATGGCCTTAATATACTGAGTCATGTTGGCAGTTTTTGTCTTCCCACAGCCAAAAAAAAATCCCACCTTTTAACTGCTGAAAACGGAATACAAGCACATGTATGTTGTTGTTAACTCTGTGGTTCTCAACCCCTAGCTGGGTAACTTGGTATATTTGTTTTCAAGGTAAGGTGGATGTCATACTAAGCCTGGGACATCATAGCCAGTTGCTGCTAGCTAAATATACACCCAAGAAATAGTGGCACAAGCTGACTGTGTCTGACCGGGCTTGCTATGATAGGGTTTTCCCAGATTTACTAAGGAAACAAAGGAAATTATGGTGTGCACTTCTTGCCTGCCAGAATCTGAATGTGTCTGACTGGGCTTAGTGTGATACTTCCCCCCTAAATTTGAAATAATAAAAAAAGAAGCCTAGTCATATGACTGAGGGTGTGACGCCCCAGTATTTTTAGATTTGAAGAGTGTCAGGTGCCAGGAGGTTAACTCATTCCCTACAATAGCTGTTGTGGGTCTGGACAGGAACTGAACTCTCAACACCGTCCAATTTGAAATCTAGGGGTGGTTCAGAGATGTGTTTTCTTTTACTCAGTATAAGCACAAGATCAAACATATTATTATACATGAAAGTAAAGGGAAATTGATGAACCAGGATAGGATTCGATATTTGGAAAGGTTGGCTGTGATATTAATGTTGGAAAATCAGTGTCCACTGGAGCTGAATATTCGACTTTCTGTAGCAAAGCGAAAATCCATGAGGCGAATATTTGGCTTACTGTAGCAATGAGTTAACAGCCGTTTCCAAATATCGAATCCTATCCTGGTTCATCAATTTCCCTTTCTCTCCTTCCCCCATCTCTCCCCTTTTCTCCCTCTCTCTCTCCCCCATCTCCCTCCCTCCCTGTATCCAATTAAGCCAGATTTGTCCCAATTGTACTATTGACTCATTTTGTTCTAATACCAGTTAAAACTGATGTCAGGAACTGATAAGCCCTTTTGTTTTTGCCACTTTGATGATGTAAGCAGTGGGAGTTTTTATTTTGTATTGCAGTCAGACCCAAATTACATAATAGATATGACAGAGAGGAAAGCATCTGTGATTTAATAGATAAGACAGAAAGAAAACCAACAGTTGTTTGTCCTTCATTGAAGTTTTCTCCATGTGAAAAAGCTAAATCTATGTTAAGATTGTGACTACAGATAAGTGGTGGCTGACAAAAATCGCATGTGGTGTTTTGATTCAGAAACAAAAAGGGGCCACTTATAAGGTATATAATAGCAACGTTAATCAGGTCTCCACTAGCTAGACAGTTTCCCGCCAGCTTCTCACTGCTTAGCGCAGGGCAAAATTGGACTGCGAATGAAAGGGAGCAGCATTTTAAAAACTTTGGTATCGTGTTGTTAATAAACCTAGATGGCTGAAACTTTACTTACAAAAATGGTTAGACTTTTGTTTGGCAGTTGAACAAAGTCGATCGGATCATTAGAAGTGGTATTTTTAGTTTCATTTTCTATTCAAGTGTTTGGATTTGCGAACGATGATGAGGAGGAAGTTTGTTCAAGCGCTGATAAGGAGCTTAACATTTCTACCCTTACATTTGTAAATTTCATTATAATCTTCCTCCTTACAACTTTCATGTATGAAATTTTTTAAAACATCCACTAAACACAATGGCATTTTGATCGGCTGCCCGCCATGCAGCCACTGACGAGAGTTCACAACTTGACCATGCGTGATTAAATGCGCGATTTTCATTGGCTGATAAAAGTATGTTGCTTGGCGAAGAATCCTTGTTGCTGTGTATTTTGTTTTGGGTGGGGTGGGGATCAGACAGAGTCACTAAAGAACTTGCGCAATATGGATCTTTGAAAACTGAACTCTTATGTGTTTAAATCAGAATCGCCGGCTTTTATTTTAGGAGTAAAGAGGACAAAAACCAACCAGAGCATAAACAATTTGATTTAATTTCTGCAAATATTTGCATAGAATGACATTTTTTGATATTTTTAATGATTTCATTCAAATCCTCAGGAAAAAGGTCTTATGACTGCCTAGTTTCATTTAAATACCACTGATAATAATGAAGATATAACATTTTTACCACAGAAAATAGATTTTGGAGGTCTGTTTTCTGAAAATATTTTCTTATTTAAAAATCTATCCACCACCTGCCAGTGCCACGTTTGAAAGATCATAACTTTTTTATTAATTGATGGATTTTCAAATTCGAAAAGAGTTTTCCTTGTGACAGCAAGCTCTAGATCACCATGCTGTTTGTTTAGGTTAAAACAACATTGCTAGTATATACACCTGGAACATGAAAGTTACGTGGGGTAGGGGCGATCTTATGGATGCTTTTCAATCATGAAAACGAGTGAAAATATTGGTTTTATTTGCATTTTTTTTTTCCAACCAAAAAGTTGCAGGATTTTATAAAAATTGAATATGGGCTGTGCATATAATGGAAAAGTCGGATTGTCCATGTAAGAATGCCCTGTGAATTTTTGAAACATGGAAGTCTTATCATGTACATATTCCATTCTAAAATACTTGTAGTCCTAAACTTATGCAAGGGAGGAGGGGTATGTGAAGCCAAGCTTATGAAAAGCATACATGGGAAGGGGAGGCAGAGAGGGAGATCAAAATTGCCCAAATCAAACATACATCCTTTATAGGCAGCCAGCCAAGATTGAAAAGTCGTCTCTAAATCAAAAGGACGGCATCGGAATGTTAGAAGCGGACATCCAGCATGAATCGATAGGGAAAAATGTGGAGAATCTGGTGCACCCGGATTCCCTGCACGAAAATGGATATTAAGGCAGTAATTAGCAATTACAGTTCATTATTTTGCATAATTTCAATGTGGTACAAACGGAGCTCCATACTTTTCCAATGCACACAATAGCTTGAACTGTTGCACCGCAAAGGTCCTTTCGTGCCCAAGAGGTGAAAACCTGAGCGATTTATTGCTTCACCTGACACCTCTGCGGCAACTCGATTCAGTACCCATTCTTTGATTTGGGGAATTCTTGGGGGGAAATGTTATCAGGTGGGCGGGCTATCGTAATTGGTAGCAATTACACGCCGCATCCTTGCTTCCGTTGCTGTCGTCAAGTCTGTTTGACAGGAAATATCACCCATTGAAAATTAAAAATTTAGATATTTCAGAATACCACTAGGAACCATTACGGACAGTTTACTGAGTATAGAGGTGATGTGGTGTGGCCTGGTTATTTCCGTCTTACGCCAGAGCCATCACAGACAGTTTGTGACATTTCTATAAAAAAAAAAAAAAAAACGAAATTGCCTGTTGCATCAACCTATTAAATTTACTGGTGTACCATATTTCAGTTGAATTTATTGCCATCAGCTGGGTGGCCTACAATTTCCCTTCTAGCACAGCTGAATACTCCATAACTTACACCCTTAAGCAAAATATTTCGTTTTCCTTCATAAATCATATAATTACAATTTATCACTTTGCATCTTTCAACAGTAACAATCCCCATTTTCATCCAAAATAATAATACATCTCTTAGATGTAGATTTTGTGAGTGAACTTAAATGGTAATCGGGCTTCTCTGCTCGCCAGGGAGTGGTAAAATAGAAAAAAGTATGGGAGACCGGTTGATCCATTGTATTACTTTCTCGAAGAAACTCCTACCAAACTGCGCGTCATGGACTAGGTCATGCTAAGAGATTTGTTTCACTGTCAGCGTTCTTGCAACATCGGACATATTCAATCCATGCGATATTTTTGCTTTCAGGGTAGTAAAATTGCCTAACAATCAGGTAGTTTTGTAATTTTTTTTTATATTCAGAATGGATCTAATTGCTGTCATTCCAAGAAAAATTTTAATCACTTTATCACAAACTTTAGATACTGCATTATGTCAAGATGAACAGTCTCAGGTCCTTTTCTGTTCAGGTTAGGTCGCGAAGGATAGGAAAGATAACTGTGGAGGGTAGACGAACAGAGACGAGAACTTCAATATATTAGAAATGAATGGCATTTCTGCAAAGTCTCTATGCTTTCACACATCCTGATTTTTCTAGTTAGATCTACACATGATGGGTCACATAAAGATTCCAATGCGCCTTTACTCCAGGGCACACATTTCGGCAACTGCACGAGAGAAAGCGTAGTGACATAATGCCTCAAACCTCCACATAGTATGGTATACAGTGTATCATCATTGCGAGAGAAATGGTTCATCACTGCGTTATCTGTCCGTCGGAAGCAGCAAAATTCTGTGATTTTCATAGGCATGTCAAACCGAAAGGATGAAGGGCGCCAGAAGTTTATTTGAAGTTCTAGTTGTTGTCAAGTACGGGCAGTGGACCCTAGCTTCCACCAGTTCACGCACTCGAAAGTCATTACTGGAGTTTTGATGGGCAAGTGGACTCTCATCGAATATGAAGTTTATCTTTACGATCTTCACCAGTAACTTCATAATTTTACACTAATAAGATGAAACAATTCGAAAACGTTTGACTCTTTCTCTTTGTTCAAGTTCACCATCATAATGAGAGAATAATGGGAATCCCATCTTGCATTGAGGCTGCTCAGTGGTCTCCATTCTGGTCGTCAGATTGATATGACAAATTAATGTCCTATGCCATGAGCCTTCATGTGACCCAACTGGTACATTAATTTGATAACAAAGAGCAGAACGCACACATCTTTTATTAAAACAGTGTCCCTTAATACTCTCCCATTCTAGGCGTGCCACACTGATGACCGGAGTGCTCTTATTCAAACCATTGCTTTGCTAGGAACCCAAGAATTGCACAATATCTGACCTTTGTGCTAAAGTTTTCAGCACATCATTCAGCACTTCAATATTTCCTTGACACAATAACCCGTCTAAATGTGGTATTTGACAGATTTTTTGGTAAAACTTCAATCAAAGTCTTTAGCAGAAGGGCACGTAAAAGGGGAGGCATCAGAAAGCTCCTAACATCCATCTGCCGGAGTCATGCAGACAGTACGTCACTTTAGATGAGAAAGAGGAAGAACTTGCACATTTTATAGCCAAGTCACAGCAGAATCATAAAGCGAGGCTGTGGAGTTCATTATTATTGGTGGAGGATCTAAAGATACGACCAGCGTGTGATCGATATGTTGCAGAGTAGCCACGAAGAAGAAGATGGCTTTCCTCGCAGTCCATATAGCTGAGAGTAGTTATCGCAGAATCATTATTGTGGAAACAACTGATACTGATGTCACTGTGATTTTTATCCATTTCATTCCATAAACCGTGAAAGAAGTGTGAATGGCACTTGGTTCCACTCAAGAACAAAAACACTACTCATTACCAGATGTGGACAGATGCATGTCGCTGCATGTAGATGTGTTTCCAAGACAATGTCTTCATAGGTTGTGGTACAGCATGTTCCTTTTTCGGATATGGGCAAATATGTCTGCAATTATTATGATCGTCATTGAATTGTTTAAATGTGTTTTTCGGTCATGAACTATTCAGTGACGATGCAAAGGTTGCCCTGCATTAATTTTGTATTGCGAATCTGATGCCAACGGACTGAGCCAAGCTCGACATCAACTGTTTACAAAGGAAAAGAAGGATTTGTGGAGGCACATTTTTTTTTTTTTTTGGTAAAAAACAAAATTCGCCCAATTTTTGACAAGTCTACAGCCTCTCTTACGGCTCGAATTAAATTTTGCGTCAGCTTTTGAATGAAAGTGCCTTCCTTTCGACCTACCGAAGGCTGTTTCAGATTTGAAGATTTGAAAATAATGATGGACAAGTATTTTTCCGAGTTTGCTGATCCTGTCTTTTCCAGGAATGCATGAGCCCATGACGTCATTGCTTCCGGTTGATCTGAAAATCATTGCCATTGCATGGCAATCTTTGCCTCGGACGCTGACGGAGTGCATTAAAAGCATTAACGTGCAAAGGGAATACAATAATACATGACCAAAAAACAAGCAAACAGACAGAGACAGCAACAACAAAAACTCTAAAGGGTGAAGCAAATCCCATCATAATTATGAACTATTATAACCATCCGTAACTGAAACTAATAAACAGATTTATCTCAAACAATGCCGGGTATCTCAGCTAGTAAAGTAATATATTCCAAAAATTGCACGAGTTTAAACACGAAATATCATCTCCATCCAAACGCAGTGAGCACTGCTGCGCACCCAGAGTGAACAATGTAAACCTATGCTGTAAATTTCCCAAATTTTCAATCAGAAAGACAGACCTAGATACCCAATCTGTAGCCAGTAAATGGTTTACTTAGGGGTGTTGGAAAAATAGTACTAACATTCATTATTCTGTTTAGACCACACCGTGTCATGTCACATGCAAAATTTCAGAAAGGTACGTTGAAAAAAAATAAATTATTCCCGAATAAGGCCGTTCTTGTTTCATGAAAAGAAGTATAATATTAATATTACATTATATACAGTACATCTACATGTACATCTGTGTGGATGATTATTGTAATACATGCAGTTTGTGTAACTAGACGTTCCACTTGACATTGTGTGCGCATCGTGGCGACATTAATCTATTCTGTGTCATTGCCTGGGACTTCAAGCACAGATGTTTCACAATGTGCCGTAAAAGAAAATATTTCCTTATATAAGCTCAATTAAAATCAATCTTAAAAATCATATTTCACGCTTATTATGAAGATTTAATTCAAAATGACTACTGGTTCAGATAGAACTGACCAAAATGAAGGAATTTAAAGACGTCTTTGAAATTTGACCTTTTGACCTTTGACCTTCAACCGTGACCTTGAAACTGAAAATTGACAAGGGCATCCGGGTAAATCTGACTCAGTACATTAATGTCAATCAGTTTCCACTGCCAAATTGCTTCTAACAAACTGATGCCGTCCTTTTGTATTTGGCGATCTTGGCTGGCTGCCTATTATGGATGGAGAAAGCAGGCTGATGGGGGCCCTTTTGATAGCTAATATGACGAAGATGAGGACAAGTAAAGACAACCCATTAGGGAGCCCTTTTGCGGGCTAAGAAAGCCAAGAAGACAACAGAAACATCAACAACCAAAGCGAGAACAAGAAAAATAAAAATGAGAAAAAAAGAGATGCAAGTGCCACGGGCAGAGATCCTCTGAAAACAAAGATCTCAACACACTATTATGGATGGGGCCAAAGGGAAAGACGAGAATGCCCAGGGATGGTTGTGACCTTTGATTATCTGGAGTTAAAACTGGTGGAAGCATTTTCAGACTATCACAAAGCCTCACAAAAGTGCAAAGGACCCGATTTTACTGCAGAGAGAACAACAGCAACAACTGTTTTACTTGAAATTTATTCCTTATCTGAAATACTTTTTATCATGCAAATATTTGATATATTACACTGCCCCCTAATATTTCTGCATGCATAATAATTATGCTGTGTCATGCTATATTCTGTCAGCAATCAGGTCACACACATGCTGTGCAGGATGGCATGAAAAGGTTAATCTGTAGACAAAATGAAATTCTTAGCCTATTTTTTGGGCACAAAATATTTGGCGATTCAGAAGTAGAGTATATTGCAAAAAAAGACTTGTCATTAGCAGCTGTGCAAATACACTTGTGTGGTTTTCTGATGGAGTCAGCGAATCATTCCTGTACATTGGAGGGCATCTGTAGCTACCATCTGTCACTTTCACTGCTTCAACATTCATGCCTTTCAAATTTAAAATTTAAAACATGATTAGGTTTTGAACTTGACACTCACACCTGGAGCCCCTGTCTGTTCAATAATGTAAAGGCAGTGATTTCATATTAATGATAGGAGGTAGGCTTCATAAAAAATCAGAGGAGCTCCACTCTAACTGAATGAAAGTCAGTAAACTTATAATGTATTGATGTACATGATTTTTCAGACATTTTATCTACACTACCTGACAGGAGCAAGACCAATGTTACAAATTCTTTGTACTAAGCCTAACCGAATATCCAGACCTAGGTCACATTAATAACAGCACTTGGATTCGATGCAAAGACTAATAGAACTGATTGTTACACCAGAATTCCTTGCAGAATTCACAGATATTGATAAAGTTGAATTACAATCAGCAGTATGTTAAGAGAAGCGAAGAATGAAATTTCTGATCATGCTATTCAATTCTACTCGACAAAAATGCATCTCATTTTGATTTTCTTCTGGCCCAAAATATCATAAGTAGATATATAAAAGACTGAATTTTGTCCAAAATGGTATATTTTGATTTTTTGATGTCTGATTCAGTTTTCACCAGAAGAGGAAATTGTGTCGTTAAATCCAATGTCGATGTGATTGTCAGACTTACAGTATTATGTTTGTTTTTCATTTGTTGTATTTTCCAGACGGAAGGAAATCCAAGCACAACTGACAGAGGATGAAAGTCCCCTTTCTCTCACAGCCTTTCCCAGGTAATTTGAGTTTTTATTTCGTTTTCTTCCAGGTGAGCTTTTGTTTTTGGATCTGATCTCTCGTTCCTTTTTCTAACTTTTCACATTATCTAGCTTGCGCTAAGCCTGAGCACCCCACTTTACCACTGATCCCTGTGTGCTACAGTACTTCAGATGTTGTCATATATCAAAGGCATTGTGTTTTAATTAGAACGAGATCACTGGGAACACCCAAAAGGAACTAAATTAATCTCTCATGAGATAATATATATTCAAATGACAAGGATAGAAAAAGAGAAAAAAAGCCAAACAGACTGACTTTTGTAAAATGTGGATTCATACAGAAATCTTTCAGTTTTGTCTTCGTAGCATTCTTTAATATGAACCTTTCTTCATTTCTGTGTTTTCATGACAAATTCTTGTTTAAAACGAACATCGCAAAAAAAGAATTGCAAGTCTAGAGTGAAAGGGCCCACAGGGAATCTTCAGAGGAAAAGAGCCCCATGTAAAACATGCAGCTGGATTTTGGCTGTATTCATTTCTTTAACACTGCAGTAATTGACCATGAAATTTTCGTACTATTCGTAGATCTCCAAGCAGTACTGTCGCCCAAAGGAAAAACGACAAAACTGACAACACGACCGTTTTGTACTTTGCTGTCTCTATGAACTTGTCTCACACATAGTTCTTTTATGTCAAAGGCAGAGAGACGTTTCTGCTGTCAAAATAGTTGTTTCTAGTGTGGCAAACCGACATAAGTGTCTGATCATAATCAGAGACGATAAAGTAGAAAAAGGCTATGATGTCAATTGACATGACAGGGTAAGTTTTGTTTCTCTCTCTCTAGGTTAGGATGTGGCAATTTTACCAGCCCAGTGGCGCAACCAGACCCTGTTAATGGTGTATCCAAGTCACTGTTTTTCCCAGATGAAGCTATCAACCAGGGTCATCCTCGATACAAGTAGGCATTGGGGATTTGAGTTTGATCTAGATGATATGGGGGGGGGGGGGGGGGGGGGAGATCGCCCAAGTCTCCCCATTTTTCAGGGAGTTTCCCCATCTTTATTGATCAGGGATGCCAAAAGTCCGGTTTTTTTTTGGTTTTTCCCGATGGTCCCGATTTTTCCGTTTTTTTCGTTATCAGTGTATTTAATTGTATTTTGTGTGTTTAACACTGTTTAAAAAAAATGTTAGTTTTGGTGCAAACATGATGATATGTTCATTTTTTCTTTTTTTTTTTGCAAAAATCATTTGGCATCCCCGACTGATATTACCGCGTGTGTGTGGGGGGAGCTTTATTTGAGGCCTTGGTTTATTGAGTATTCCAGCCAGTGGCTATTTGTTATACAAGTTAATGCGCCCTGAGTAGGGCTGTTTTGTTTAGCTTACATAAGGGCTGGCACCAAAGAGAATGTAAGGATAGTAGAAAAGACAAAGAATTTCTACAACGGGTTTGTATGTGAGGGCGAGGGGATATTAATTCTGAGTATTTTAGATCACTTTCCTTTGTCCTTGCTTAAAGTTTCAGAGGAGGGAATGGAAGGATGTGGGAAATATAATTGTGGAGACAGAGGTGACATAGGAGGGAGTGAAGGAATAACATGGCAGTCTTGTGCAAATTTGTTGTAGGAGGAGTGTTCATGGTGTACTAGCACCCAGAAATGTTGTGGACTTAGCCTTGAAAGGGGGCCGATTCTTTTAGTCAAATCATTGGTCGGCTGTTGGAACTTACTTAACTCTTTATTTACTAGATGTGCTTTACTTCATCAAATTCATAACTAGACTTGATTTTTCTACATGTATGCCATCATGACTGGAAATGGGCATCTCAGCATGATTTTATCTTTTTTCCTGCTTTTGTGAGGGGTGGGAAAATATGAATAAATAAGAACAGTCTGGGGTATCAGGTATGGATACTCATCTGTTAGCTCTGGGCAAAATAAAGAAACTTTTGAGGTCTAGAATTTTGCTCTGAGAGAAGATAATCACATTGAAGTAGGAAAACGGAAGTTATTAAAGCTTGTGAAAAGGTGTATAAGTAGATTGGAAGAGCTCTCAGTATTTGGGAGGGTGAAAATATAGAAGGAACTTTTAAGTCCCATCAGTAAAGAAAGGGTTAAAACTAAACTCAGATGCTAATGCTAGGGGACCTTGGTCAAATCACAAAGCCAAATAGAGAAAGTACTGAGCTGTGTTCACTGCTCAGCTATAGCTTTCTATGCGAAATCAGAAAGTATGTATTTATAGGGAGATCTCACTTCCATCAAATCGCGAGACTAGGTCACTGCGGTAAACAAGAACTGAAAGAGACCTCCTTCACCGAAGATTGTGTGCCTATCAGTTTACTGTGGTTTGTTCATATTTTTGGGTTGATTGAAACTATTTAGAGCCGTTTGTAAGCTCTTATGCCCCATGGAAATGCACAAACGGATATTGTTTACCGCAGCGACCTCCTTTCTGCTCCATGCTAACAGCGGTTTCGCAGAGCCTCCCGTGTTTCGCAGTGCAAATCGACCAATGGTGAAACCTCTCTGTATATGCATATTCTCTGGTGAAATACTGAACAGTCCTGTAACAATAGCCTTTGAGTATACTTTTTACCAAGCTTCCAAAAGCTGACTGACGATACGTTACAGATTCATCATGTTTTGTTTGTCCTTAACAGAACCCTCACCCGAAACATCCGCCATCGGCGAGGAGAAAAAGTGGCCATAAACGTTCCAAGTGAGTAATTCTTGTAACTTGTTTAGTTAAGCGTAGCTTTCCTCCCTAGCTCTTTCAGAACAGGCACCAGGGTTAAGCTTTGTTCAGTGCATATGTGTGGTGTCCAGGAAAACTCGTCGGAGGACGCACAGGCTGCTTTAGAGATACAGGCCTACAGTCATTTTTCTCAGTTTCTCCTCAAAACTATTTGAGGTATTGACTTCAAATAAAAAAGCAAAATACACAGAAAATGTCCCTCTTTCATAATAGTTGTATATCTCAAAAAGTGAAATTTGACCCATGTGAAGGGTTTTTCCTAGAGCACCACACATATGAATGATGTATTGTCAGATGAAATATCATCACTGCTCTGCGATAATGGCATATGTCAGACTCATGCCAAAGAGCAGCTGATGGTTCATTGCATTTCCAGGCATGAGGGCTATCAGATAATATATCATAGAAAAAGAAATGTACCAATAGGAAAATGTGATAATCCAATAGAATGATAGTGGCTTAAGTCACCAAATGACAGGGAAAGAAAGTTTTTCTTGATACAGTATCTCAAAAGTGTTAAAAATGACTAACGACATTAGCATAGAGCAGTGACGATAGGCAAAGGTATTTAAGATCTTTTATAGTTCGTTTTTTTTTCACTTGACAAAGGTGAAAGCCGAAAATTTTGTGTATTTTCTGTCTTCTCTTTAGTTTGCTTTGTATTGTTTGGGTTTTATTTCTCTCGCAGGGTTTCGCAACATACAGCCTTTTCTTTTTGCCCAATTTTGACTTTGCTTATAGCCCTGCTGTGACCCCACAGTTTTTCTGTGGTTTTTATGATATTAGGCTGTATAAGAGCATGCAGTTTTTTGTGACTGGGGGATAACCCACAGAATGCACAAATAACTGAACTATTTTGGCAGTTAAAGTGACATGCTACGAATGGGGAACATAAGGACAATTGTTCAGTGAGTGAAATTCTTGTGTGCACTTAAATAGCTGTTGATGTTGCAGTTGTCTTTGCATTCAGTTCTGCTGTGTAAATGGAATATCAATTTTTCACAACACTAAACAAATCTCCTTCCTCCCTCCCCCATAGGTTTCATACCAGTATTATAAGACATGTATTTATAGAGCATCCTCACCTGCGCGATCTCAAGGACCTTCTCAATTTTGGTTTGCATTTATGAAAACATTTATCAGTTTCGTGCAATAAATTTCATCAGTCAAAACCAAGACTGTTACAAAGTTAAACAGATAAGTCTTTGAGATTTTCAGAGACGGTTCATATGTCTCACACTCACTGACATGTTAAGGTATTACAGTTTGTCAAATGAGATGTACCTCAATACTTAGAAAATTTGATTAATTCAAGAAACTGCCATTCATTCAGTTGTATTGTACTTCAGTGAGTCTTAATCGTGTTTTCTCTGCGAATTCCATGCTCACAATTTTTTTCTTTAATACAATGGCCACTTAGAATAAACATTTCTTTACAATTTTTACTCCCCAGTTTTCAAAGATACCAACACCAAGACTCCATTTGTGGAGGATTTCGCATCTCATGGCGATGATGGGTCCAGCGCAGAGGCTGCCAAACCTGACCACATCTACATGGACTGCATGGGATTTGGGATGGGTAACTGTTGTCTTCAGGTCACTTTCCAGGCTTGTAACATTGAAGAGGCCAAAACGTTGTATGACCAGCTGGCAGGCATGTGCCCTATCATGGTAAGACTACGTCATATCATTGTTCGGTTGTTGGAACTTCTTCAAAACTAGTCTTTGACTTTGAAGCTGTTGTTATGGGACTTAGTTATGTTTAATTACACATCCAAATAGAGAAAATACTCAGTTGTGTTCTTTGCTTAGCTATAAATCTCTATGGAAAATAGAACTGTTGCCCAACAACAGCCTGAAAACTGAAGGGCTAGTTTTAACGAGGTTCCAACAACCGACCAATGATATAGTATACTGCTGCCCTTGTGTGACCAACCAAAGCATATTGAGATGCTTTTTGCATTTTTCAATTTTGTGTTTTGGCTATATTGAGATACATATCTTGATACTTCATTACAATCGTATAAATGTTAATTCATGTATGGTGTCTGTTATTGAGTATGACATATTCATTTGATAATGTATGGTGTGTATCATATATGCAGAAATGTGGTTTATTAGAAGAATATTGAGACTATCATGGATGGAGAAAAAATCAAATGAGTCAGTCTTGAGAGACTCTAATCTGAAAAGATCATTAATTAAAACAAAAAGACAGAGGTGGCTGAAATTTCTAGGGCACATCTGTCGCCTCAGGAGTCTCGAACATCTAGCAGTCACAGGGAAAATCGAAGGCAGGAAAAGCAGGGGTAGACAGAGAAGAACTTTCAATGAAAGTCTTAATTCATGGACAACAAAATAAACATCACAACAACAACTCCTTCTTGAGGTTGGTTGATGACAGATCCGAGTGGAGAGCCATGATCGCCAGTGTCTGTTCCAGACAGGGCAACTGATGATCTAGACAGGGCAACTGATGATGATGTATCATGTGTGTGTCCTTAAACACTGTGAAAGAGAAATTCCCTCAAGGATAATAAAGTGATTCTTATCTTACTATAGGTTTCTATTCATCTTACTGAAAAAACTTTGAAATTTTGAGAGGGCACACAAAAGTGATTGGAAATTGGCTCACAAATGTTTAAATTCCAGAAAATGGTTTAAATGATTGACAGTGCAAAAATTCACATGTCTAATATTGTTTAAAATATAGCATGGCCTTGTGGTGATGCACTATTTTTGTACACTTCTTTTAATCCCATTTTGGAAATTTGCTTTAGTGCCATTGCAGCCCCAGTTACAAGTAGAGCAGACAAGTCGTCACCACAGTGCAGTGTGGGTCAGTGAGGGGGGGTGGTAGGGATAAATTTTATTTAATTTTGCCTGGGCAGCGACCTGTTTGGAGTGCTCTTCTCAGTTTCCAACTGCCAAGATGTCTTTAATGTATGCAATGTGCACAAAGGTTCTCAAGTTTTTCGTCCTTGTCCGAGAAGTCTAGGTGCTCGATCCTACCTACCCTAAGATCAGGGGCAGGGAAATATGAGAAAAATCCCCAAATTCCAACAAGCCTGAACCGATGGGCATTCGAACCCGGTACCTTCAGCATGAGCGGCGAGCACCTTGCCTCTAGACCAACTTGTATCTACTTATAAGTTAAGTGGTATGCTTATTGTGCACATTGTGTATATGTTTCAGATTACCTAGATGTGGTTAGTATTGTAAAATTACTTACATTGATATTTCAGTTGGCCTTGAGTGCAAGTAGTCCTATATATAGGGGACATTTGTCAGATATAGACACCAGGTGGCCGGTTATTGCTGGCTCAGTGGACGACAGAACCAGAGAGGAGAGAGGGTTGGAGGTGAGTGAGGCAAACATACTGCCATGTTATGGAAAAAGAGTATGTGCCAAAAACTCAATTTTTTTACAGGAGCTGACGAAACCAGTTTGCATTGTATCCCTCTTTACTCTCTGTTGAATTTCCATTGTGCAGTGACCAAAATAAACTTTTGTGGTATGAGATAATAACTCAGATAGAAAGACGGTGCATGTTTCAGTTGCTAAAAAAATATTGAAAAGTGAATTAGACCTAGATTGGCATATACAATGTTTTTCCATATCATGGCAGAGTCAGGAGCAAGTAAATGGTACTGTGGTGGGACAAAGACTGTATCTGTGTACATTTTCAGTGTGTCACTGATAAAAGTACATAATATGCCTACTTGTAGGAGACTTGAGAGAACTGCAGTTTCATATTTACCAGTACTTACCATCAACCCTGATTAAACTTCGTATCCCAAAGCATGTTCTGTCTGATTAACTCAGTCAACTATATGTTCATGAAGTGGCATGGATGGTATTTCTCTGCAACTGACCCAATCAGCTAGATAATTAAAAGCAGGCACCAATGGTATTTTTCTAAGATTGACCCAATCAGTTAAATATTTAGAAGTGATTGACTCAATCAACTAAATATTTACGATGGTGTTTTTCCACAGTTTGAACCAGAAGTTTTCTTTTTTTCCAAATTCTGCATTTACTCAGTTAGTATTGGGCATTGGAAAGAATTTGCTAGAAATGTATGATAGAAGCTAGCGAGAGAAACTGGTTAGTGGTGATAGAAATGAAGGAAAGGGTGTCATTTAAGTGACTGCAGGCCAGTTGAACAGTTAAAACCGACCTTTTCAGTAGAGCATTTTTATGTTTTGTATGACTTACCATTTAAATGGAAATATTTGTTGCGGATGAAAAGAAAAAAGTTCTTAAGCGCTTATAACAAAGAGACATGAACCGGCAAAATTTTGCCTCTAAATGGTAACAGAATTCAGCATTGCAGTTTGTACAAGATACAGGAAAGATTTTTGTAGAATGAACTAACAGCAACTTGGAGTGAATATACAGTTTCAAAAGGTTTAATGCATTCCCTATGGTAATTTTTTTGTGTGTGGACGGGAACTCTCAATACCATCCAGTTTGAAATTTAGAGATCGTTCAAAGATGTTGTTTCTGTCATCCAGTTCGGACACAGGGCTTAATGTATTATACTGCGGGCATAGAGCAAAATTGTTGTATCTCCAGGTTTATGAATTGGGGTTCATAATGGCAATACTGTAATAATGACAAACTGCTTCTTGCAATTTTTTTGTTATTCCGCTATCTTTAACCAGATTTTATTTTTAATTCTTTCAGCCACTGAAGAATGACAGATTTAGGATAAAAAAGTCACGTTATGACTCTATTGACAGTTATATATCTCCTTTGGGTAGATGTTACAATGATATACAGCTGACACTGGATGAAGATTTACGTCAGGAGTTGATTGCCGGAGGTGAGTCGTGTTCATTTCAAATGTATAGCAACCGTATGTATGTGTCAGCGTATGTCAGATGAATTGCCTTCAGGCATTTACAGAGCATATCATCACTTTAGAATAACAAGGTTCTAACTCCCATCCATTAACTTTTGAGGAATTGATCATTGAATTTCCATATGTTCATAGCTTTTAGTATTACAACTTTTTTGCTCTTTAATAGTATTTGTAAATTACACACCGAATCTGCTTGATACTTTGATACACAGTGGAGAAGGCCTGTGGAAGTGGTGTATAGTATGTAAGTCAGTTCAGCCAAAAAGTGGAGACCAGGAACGATATGTATTGTAAAGAGAATCTGAATAGGGGGGTAAGTTTTGCCGATTTTTTGCTGGTTTTCTGATTTTTTTACCTTAGGTGTGATCAAAAGAAAAATATGAAGCTTTTCTGTCTAGATTTGATGTTTTTTATGTTGAGTATTTCAAGTCCCATTATTCTGGTGTATATTGATCTGTTTCACTGCAGCCGTACTACACTACAGTTATATATGGTCAAAATATGGCAAAAAGAAAAAGTTGTATGGAGCAAAGCCTCGCATAGGAAATAATATAGAAATGATACAATAAAAGGCAAAGGAAAAGGAACAATGTATTTGACACCAAATGTTAATTTTTGTCCACTCTCCAGGTGTTGATGATCTTCTAGCCAGACACATTGCACATTTGTTTATACGAGACCCAGTTTCTCTCTTTGAGGAGAAGTTGGAACAGGACGATGACAATGACACAGACCACTTTGAAGTAAGGCATTTTTTTTAGAAAACAGAGCATTCAGTTCTGTACACTTTTCCATAATAGGAACAGTGTGGGTAGCATGCACTGAGGGGAGGGTATGCAAGGCAGTGTTGGGAGCCTCAGCTAATAATATATGATTTTACACAGAGGGGTCCATTCTAACTGTGGTTGCAAAGAACCTGGAAGGGGGGAATTTTCAACCGTGTCAACTTCCTTCATTGTTCTTACAGCCCCGTTTTTACTCCAATCTTTTGAAGAAAGAGACTGTCAAACAAGACATGAACACACATGCACATTGTGACCTTAGTTCTTGTCTGTTCCAACTCTGCTTTTTTTACAACTGAGAATTTGACGTTTAATGTTTGCCGCTGTAGTATTATGATAAGGAGTTAGCATAAATCGGAACTGTCAAACAGCTTGACAAGAGCCACAGTGCATTTTAAAGGAGTGTCAAAATGTCTGTTTGTTATACCGCTTCTAAATACTAAAAAATCACCAGTTTTTCAGAAAATGGAGAAAGAACAAACAAGAACTCAGGTGGCGACATGCACATGCAAAAAGAGAGAGGGAAGTTTTTGTTTATTTTGTATATATCTAGCGGATTGATAGCTTTACACAGCTTCCAACCCTCTGAAAATGTTGTGACATGCCTCAGGGTTGAGAAGCTTGGAAGCATTGTGTGAGTGGTATATAATGTATTTCTTTGATGTGACTGGTTTATAATGTATTTCTATGAATTGTTCCTGTCACCAGAACATTCAGTCTACAAACTGGCAGACCATGAGGTTCAAACCGCCACCTCCAAATTCTAACATTGGCTGGAGGGTAGAATTCAGGCCAATGGAGGTAAGTGTCTTTTTTCTTCATGCATCATTTAAGCAGAATGTTGGACTGGCATTCATGGAGTCTGTTTGAATTGAACAGAAGGCTAAAATAGAAAATCACTTTATATTCCATAGCATTTTAGAGCTGTGGAGGTAAAAAATATTGATTTTTCGTTCTCTTCCTCCCTTACCATAATTAGTACGCCCCCCGCCCCCTCCACCCATTTTATTTTCTGATATACATTACTTTAAAATGAATTCAACTTCAGGGTAGTTATCAGATTCCATGAATACCGAAGAAAAGAAAAAAAAAAGACTGATTTGAAACTGGGCCCCTTCCCCCTTTCATAGAATACTATTTTATTTTGTGATGCAGTATTTTAAAAATTTTGTTTGAATTTAACTGCAGGAATATAAAAAAAAAAAAAAAAAAGGAAAGTTATATGTGGTAGAACAATGCACAAAGTAGTGCTGGGCCGATGTTATGTGTTCAGGGTTTTTGCAGCATTTTTCCTGTGATTTCTCATGGATGTTTAGTGGGCGTTTCTGGCAGGGCCCCTTCTGTCCTATCATTTTGCTACATTCTGTCTGTCGTCTTCCCTTTTCTTAGCACAATCTGACTGTTATTCCGTTGACGTGCTGTCTCTAAACTCTTAACTCAAACTCAAACTTTGCCTCACACAGGCTCAACTGACTGACTTTGAGAATGCAGCCTTCACAGTGTTTATAGTCTTGCTCACACGGGTGATCCTATCCTATAAGCTGAACCTTATTATACCCATCTCAAAGGTGAGTTATCGTGTCTTTACATCAGAGAACAGTGTGTTCACTCCCGGAAAATGAGATCTGATTTAATGAAATTGCTTATTTGGAAAAGTGTTTGTAGTCTTGCTCGCACAGATGATCTTATCCTTTAAGCTGAATCCCATTAAACCTATGTCAAAGGTGACTTGTCATGACATTATACCAAAAAACAGTGCAAATGATATTTAATTTAGAGAAATTGCATAGCTGGAAAAGTGTTTATAGTGTTGTTCACCCGGGATGATCTTTTTGTAAAAGCTGAACCTGATTATACCTGTCACAAAGGTGAGTTATGTTTTACATCATAGAATAGCAAGAATGAGTTCTAACTTAGAAAAATTGCACAGTCGGAAAAATATTTGTAGTGTTGCTCATCGAGGTAATCTTATGTTTTAAGCTGAACTTCGTTATATTTATCTCAAAGGTGAGTTGTCAAGTCTTTATGTGAGAAAACTGTGTGTTCATTGGCTGAAAGTGAGATCTAATTTAGAGAAATTGCATAATCGGAAAAGTAGGGCAGTGATCACATTAGGAATATTTCAAAACCATCTGCCACTCTGACAATAGATGGAAATAGTATATTGGCCCCGGGAAGAGCCCTGGAAATCTTCTTGAGTCTAAAATACGTAGAGAAAAAAAAAGAAATCTGACATTGTTCATTCTTTTTCTTGCATTTGACCCTTTCAATGCCACAGCAAGTATTGCTATGGTTTGCATAGTCTTTATGAATCTGACAGTGTTTTTCAAAAAGGTGAATGGGAGCTTTTGAAGCAAAATTTATCAAATGTCTAAAAATTTGTAATTTAATGATCCAACATACAAAAGGTTATTCATGAGAATAAGCCATTGGTGTTCAAAGGGTTTAGAGGATCTGGAATTTAACACTGTAAAATCCCTGAAAAAAATGTTCTCAGCGGAGTGGAGGAACTTAGCTTTGTTTCTTGCTTAAATGCTTTTCTTTTTACCTTCCCTGAGTTATTTATTTTGCTCCACACAAGACATCATCAGATCGACTAAGTAAGGTTTTATTGTGTCTTCGACCAGATTTTACGAATTTGCTTTCTGTGTAGGTGGATGAGAATATGAAGACGGCCTTCAAGCGAGATGCTGTAAGAAGTGGAAAGTTTTACTTCCGCAAAGATGTACTAACAGGTAATTATACATTTTTATAAGAAAATTGGCCGTTTTTAAAGCATTTGGCTTTCGTACTTCTCCCATATTTTTTTCTTATATTTTTTGAAATCTGAATTTGTGAGTTTGAACCTTTGGGTGTTCAGGAGTGGAGCAGAGCACTCATACACCTGCATGCCCTCTCTAGGTCAAGCAGACTGAGTTAAAATGAAGTCTGGCCAATGAAATTTTGTACTGCTGTGCTGTGCTTTACTGATGGTTTGCAAGCACCTTTATCGTCAGTGCTGTGCGCTAATGGCAGTCCTCATTTTTGACACTTTTGAGATATTAGAAAAAACTGCTTCTTTTCCTGTCATTTGGTGACTTATGCCATTATGATTCTATTGGAATATTGCATTTTCCTATTAGCACATTTCTTTTTCTGTAATATTATCTGATAGCCTTCAGGCTCAGGAATGCATTGAGCCATCAGTTACTTTTTGGCATAAGTTTGACATTCTCGTAGAACAGTGATGATATGCTGAGCTGACATTCACCTGGAAATGCCAACAAAATGTGCCAGTATATTCCTGGATAGCCAGATGTCATTGAGTCTAGTAAAGTAATGTGGATGGGTGAATGTACTTCTGGTAAGGTCTTCTTCTGTCCTATTGTTCTGTTTTACTCTGCCTGTAGTAGACTCTGTCTGGGTCATTCCCACCTCACACATGGTTTTTCACTTAGGGGGGAAGATCCCCCGAATGTGTGGCATGTAATTGCCACCTTTCAATAAAACATATTTTGATTGAATGTGTAGACTTCATGCATACCCGAAGAAGGCACTATGCCTGCGGATCCATGCAAGAATTATTTTCTGACGTGGATCCGCAACGCATCCTGTCCTTTCTGAGAAAGACTAAGATCTACAACTTGATTTAATAACTTTCATACTAGTTTACAAATGTTTTTCCAGATCTATACAAAACAGTTTTTTAGAATTTGACCAATGCGTTGAAATTATATGTATATATGAATGTATTTAATTCTATGTTAAACTTAACAGCTCTGAATGTGAAAAATAAATAAAAAAAAAAGTATCCAAATGGACTGTGGGGGGCGCAATTTGGCTGTTATTGTGCCGACGCGCTGTAAAACCCAAACTCAAACTCAGACTTGTCTTGTCTTTACTGAGCAAAGAGTGACTGTAATCGTGTCGACATGCTTTCTCCAAACTCAAAGTCAACTGAACTCTATTAATGTTGAAATATTTCCTGGATGCAGTTATATGGCTCTTACCCTCTCAGAATCATACCATGCATGAAAAGCAGTATCTGCTCAAAATCCTGATTTCATTTAATTGTGTCTGAGAGCAATCTAGAACTTAGCCCTTCAGTTTAGGCTAATGATACTGTTCATTCTTTGTTGTTGTTTTTTTCTTTTAATGGTTTAAGATGTCAGCACGCAAGAAAGTAAGTCACTGAGTGTTTCATGGTCCAACGTAATTTGGCATAGTGGGCCTTTTTTGGAAAGTGCGAGATCAACATCAATTTTCTCAAAAACTGTCTTGTTGGCCTTTATGGAAATTTTGCATTGGTTCATATTGCACACTACAACCTCAGGGAACTGATTTTTATTTGTTATACCATAGTCTGATTTTGAGTTTGCTGGACATGTTCTTTCAATAATTTGATCTGATTATTATTATTTTTAAAAAACTCAGAATCGGCCTGTCATCTAAGGATTAAAAAAATGAAAATCAGTTGCATAAGATTTAATGCGAAATATGAGCTCTGCAAAATTTGAAACAAATCCAACAGGTAGTTTCCAAGAAAATCGATACTGGTTAAGCTCATTCCAAAAAAGAATAGTAGGTTAACACTGCAAATTAATGACTTTCTGTGGCTCTTTCAGGTCTACACATACAATGATTGGCCTCAGGTTCTTTTGAAACTATTACTATAACAATTTTTATGAGAATATCTTTCCATCCTGGAAAGGTTTATTTATGATAATTGTCTTTGGTTTATTAATTCTCTCTGTCTCTTTCTCTTTTTCTGTTCTATGACTATGTCCACCTTTTCTCTTTTTTGTTGTTTTCCACCCTTTCTCTCCATTTCTGTTTGTCCCTCTCTCTCTCTCTTTGTCTTCTTTTCCTTCCCTACATTGCTTTCTCTTTTCTCTCTCTCTCCCCCTCCCTTCTCTGTCAGTCAGTCCCTCTTATTCTCACTTTCTCTATTTCATTCTCATTCTTTCTATGTATTCTGCCACTTTCTGTCTCTCTCACTCTCTTGATCTCTTTCTCTCACTTCTCAGGACTTCTGTCACTCCTTTTGTCACACACTCCCCCCCCCCCCCCCCCCCAATCTCCCCATTCTCTTTCTTACTCTCACTGGGTCTCTTCTCTCTCTCTCTCTCCATCTGTCTGTCTTTGTCATTCTCACTTTCTCTCACAATTTCTGTCTTTCTCTCCCCCCCCCCCCCCCAATCCATAGCATCTTAATTAATTATTCACTCCAGTTCTGCCCTCTTACTCAATTGCTCTGTAGTCATAAGCAGTGTGGGCTATACAAACCCCAATTTACACAAATATTTTAGCTGATTTAAAAAATAAAATAAAAAAGTTATGACCTGCCAGATTAACGGGTCCATTTTCAATGATCTCTCAGTCTCTTTCCAGACCTATTTTTTTCTTTCCACCTTCATTATTTCTAATGACTCTCTGCTCCCCATGTGCTGTATTTTCAATACTGTGAAAGCTCTCTTACCAATACAATCCTCTCTTAGCTTAACTTGACTACTGTAACTGAATTTTATTCATGTGTGCCTATGGGAATTGGGATTTCAAATGATCTGTCTGAAACTATAAAACTATAGGCCATAGATCCTTCAACTATTTTGGACTTTTTGTCTGGAACCAGATACCCTTGAACATTCGTGAATCACCGAATCTTGAAAGCTGTAAGAAAAGTGTAAAACATCATCTTTTCCCCCGAAACTGTTAAATTTTCAAAATTCTATTCTGTACTTTGATGTTATAATTGATTCTTTTACCTAGTGCCGTATGACTAAGAGCATCTATGTGTGTGAAACTGAAAGTTTGTATGGTTGAGAGTGTGTGTTTTAGTATGAGATTTGGAAAGTGTATGCATGAATCATTGATGCAATGTACAGCACATTGAGTAATAATTTTATTAGAAATATGCTATAGAAATTCTATTTATTATTTATTATTATTATTATTATTAATATACACAAGAATTTTAAAATGCAAGAAAAAAGGGTCCAGAAAAAAAAAAAAATCAAATTTGCAAACGTGGCACGTATTTTTGCCTAGGAAACAGTCGAAATCTTTTTAGTGCAAAATATTTATGGATTGGCTATTTGCACGATGTTGCCAAATTGATTTTTGTTCGCACAGTGGATTTTAAATTAAAAAATGTTCAAAGTTTTTGAGGCCTCATCCAGACACAATTTCCTGGCTCAGTGGCCAATGTTCAAACGACTGATTTTGTGGTGCCCTGAGACATAATGACAACTCGTCCTCTTAGAATGACAGGGTTCTGTCTCCACTTTTCGCTGAACTGAGTTACGCACTACACTCTATTCCTATGGGCCTTCTCCGTTGTTTGTCAAAGTATCAAACAGATTCGGTGTGTAAGTTGTAAGTACTACTAAAAAGAAAAAGATTCATTGCTCTAAAAGCTGTGATCACATGAATTTCAGTCCTCAGTTTCTCAAAAGTTGATAGAAAGGAGTTACAACCTTGTCATTTGAAAGGGACGAACTGTCCTTTCTGAAGCACTTCCTTAGTGAATATGCTTGGTGACTGTTTTGTTACGTCTTAAGCAAATCAATATGCAGTTACTACTGATTGATACATGATGAGCCTTAGTAAGCTCCTGCATCAAAATATGGTGTGAAAGAAGCAGATTTCTGACTGCAACAATGTTGGTTTATTTCTGCAGAGTACACTCCCCCTGAGTGCGCCCAGCAGTGTCGTGGAGGGACCAGTTGTGACATGATGACAGATACAATGATGACCATAGATGAGATCTTTAATGGAAAGGTACTGACCTTGACTTTCATCTGACTGAGGGAGAAAATTTGTTCATGGACGTTGTAGCTTTGAAAGGGTTCAAAAAGTCAAATTCCTTTCCTTAAATCTCACTCTGTGCGCGCCGCCTCAAAGCCCGCTGTCCGGTCAGTGACCTTACGGAGAGTCTTATCTGGGGTCACTGACCCTTGCCGCGACGATGACCACACACGCTGTCCATGTGGTTCGGTTTTTATTGATCGGTATGAAAACATTCGCTGCTATGCCTTATCACGCTTGATAATGAATTAACCAGCAAAACCTTAGTCTGTCAGTCTCTAACCAATGATCTGACTTTTGATTCCAAACTGACAGCTGTAGTTTTCATGAGAACGAAGCATGATAACTAGCCACGCCCTCCCAAGCCCTACACAAATAGTTTCATCCTGATTGACACATACTAATAAACCAATGTGGGCATTTGGGGCAAAGATTATTTCAGAGCTTGTTTCTGATTGGTTCTTAGATACAGACAACTCCAGATGGTGGTCAGCTTGTGAGAAAATGAGATAATATTGCAAATTTGTTGAGCAACAGTTCGCATGTCGATGTTACATCTTTTGAAAATGTGGGGAGAGCCTTTGAAAACTTAGTCTTTGTGAATCCGACCAGTGGTTCACTGGTTAACATGTCCATGTCACAATGCGTTTGATTTAGAAGAGATACAGTGAACAATAAGACTGTGGTTACGTCTCAAAAAGGTCAGTGACCCGCCGCGTGAAAATATGGCTTGCACATGGCGCGGTCAGCTTGACCTTGCCGAGTTTTGCCGCACGTGCAGTGTGAGCACTTGGGAAGCATGGGCGGCATTTAACGCCCTGCGCAGGGTGAGGGTTAACATGTCCATGTCACAATGCCTTTGATTTAGAAGAGATACAGTGAACAATAACACAGTGGTTACTTCTCAAAAAGGTCAGTGACCCGACGCGTGAAAATACGGCTTGCGCATGGTGCAGTCAGCTTGACCTTGCTGATTTTTGCTGTCCATGCGACATGAGCGCTTGGGAAGCATGGGCAGCATTTGACGCCCTGCGCACTGTGAGGGTTAATTATATGGAAAGGAATAGAACTTTCTTATTAGTGGTTTTTTAGCAGTGGTGGTGTGTATGGGTGGTTGGCAAGGGGATTGACCCCAGAATTTGGGGAATGTTCATGCACTTTTCAGTTAAGGTAGTGAACAGTTATCACAAAATGTGGGGAATATTTTTTTTTTTTTTATTAACAGTTTCTGCCGATGTGAAGCAGTGTACAGAATGAAGCATGTTTTTGTAAGCTGAGGAATAATTGTTTTCTAGAACAGTTTCTGTAGATGCGAGTCAAGGTCCTGAGGAAAGCATTCTGTTTTTTTTGTAGGCTGAGGAATAGTTGGTTTCTTTAACAGTTCCTGTAGCTTTGAGTCAAGACAGTGAAGACAGTATTTTTTGTAAGCTGAGGAATAGGTGGCTTCTTTAACAGTTTCTGTAGATATGAAGTAAGGTAATGAGAAATCAAAGCATTTTTTGTCAAGTGAGGAATATTTGGTTTCTTTAACAGTTTCTGTAGATATGAGGCAAGATAGTGAGGAAAGCATCCTTTTTTTTTTTGCAACAGAGGAATAGTGGTTTCTTTAACAGTTTCTGTGGATGTGAATTGAGGAATAAGTATTTTTTGTAAACTGAAGAATAATTGGTTTCTTCAGCAGTTTCTGTAGATTTGAGTCAAGATACTGAAGACAGTATTTTTTGCAAGCTGAGGAATATTAGTGAATTTAGCAGTTTCTGTAGATGTGAATAAAGGTATTGAGGAATCAAAGCATTTTTTCTAAGCTGAAGAATAAGTGGCTTCTTTAACAGTTTCTGTAGATATGAGGTAAGATACTGAGGAAAGCATACTTTTTTTTTTTTGGTTACCTGAGGAATATTGATTTATTTAACTTATAACAGTTCCTATAGATGTGAGTCGATTTACTGAGGAATTAAAGCATTTTTGTCAAGTGAGGAATAATTAGTTTCTTTAACAGTTTCTGTAGGTGTGAGACAAGGTGAGGAGGAAAGCATTTTATGGAAAGCCAGGCCGTAAGATTTGCTGTTTTGCATGTAGATTGATATATTAGAAAGTTCCAAACACAGAGTATTGCGTATGATTGTGATGTATTTCAGATTAGGAAAACTGGCTATTCGAGGGTTAAGGATCATTTAGAATGTGCTAGGGTTTGTACAAAACGTGGATTTTAAGCCATGGATGATGGATGATATGAGGGATCTTCATTATATCCAACAAGTATATGATTCGTCACTGTTTCCTAAAACTTGTGATATTCGGTTTTGGCTACTTCACAGGAGAAGCAAAAAACTGTTTCATTTTAGCATATCTGGTGCAGTATGATGAATTTTCGAAAGTTTGCCATTTGGTTGTTTTTCAGCTTAGGAGACAATAACCAAGGTCATTCGATGGGACTTTATATATAGTTGAATATATATAAAAATCCGTTGTTCGAATTTTTGGCCGACTATAGTCTTAGGGCATGGTGACGGTGTATAACAAGAGGGATCCCTATCGGTTAGCTGCTCTTCTTAACATGGGAGGCATAACGAACTGCAATTAGCAAAGAAGCTAAAACGACATCCGTGCAGTAAAAAATTGCAATTTGTACATTTTCATGCAGAGAAAGCTTTCTGACAGCTTTTCACAGTTTCATTCAACCCCAAAATATGAAGAAACCACAGTATGCTCTTCATGGTACAGGCAGCCTTTTCTAAATTCTTCTGCTTTACTGCGCTGATCAAGTTTTGTAATTTGGCATAAGTGATATCATTGTCACGATCCCCTTTAGATGTTATGAATGGGGAACGTTTAGTACTTATTTATTTATTATTTTTATGACCCCTCCAGATGTCGGTGGTTGGTTTGTCTAGAAGTTACTATGTTATAATGGAGATATTTTTCGACTGCATTTAGGTTTAAGAACTAACTACACCCCACTCCAAGCATACCAATCACTAGATAACAAAATTGTGTAACTTTTTGGTCAGGCCTGCAGGGCCTGAACCACGATGTAATAAACAAGTACAATATAAATATATAAATGTAAAACAAAATCAATAGCAATTTAGAATGAAATCCCTCTAATATAAATCTAATTCAAGCTAACTTAGTTACCTAACTAAACTACATCCATTCCATTCTCATAAATCCCTCACTAAAACACTAGCCTCTTAATTATGCTATACCTATCGCTATGCACAAGACAGAGCAGGTAGGGTTACTCAAGTAATTCTACAGGTCTTACAGAAGCTGTAGACTGAATATTTCAGACTATACTGAAATCCAAAACAATTCTCAAACTTGCCTAGCCCACTACGGAGACCTGGGCATATAATAATTTAGACTCGATGATAAATCCCACAGGTAGGATAGCAGATCTACATTTAAAAGACACTCATACCATCAAAATAACTTCACTTGGTGTAAGTGTTCTCGGACTGTGATGAGCTGGTAATTCCCAGTCTCACCAAGTTCAAAAGACAGTTTAAATTCACAAAATAGATAATTTCTGAATGTTGACTTCTAATCCTGGTCTGCTCATCCTGTCCTCCGCTAAGGATAGTTCTATGTCAAGATGGCTACTCTCATCTTTGGAAGCACGTGGCATTTCGTCAACGACTGTCTCTACTACTTACGATTGTCTGGCTGATTCAATCAGCCAGAAATCTTTCAAAAGCTTTGGATGGTTAGTGACATGGCCATGGTCATGGTCAGCTGTTCAACAAAGCACGTTGTCAGCACGTTCATACTCAGCACGTTGCCACACCTTAGTTTTTCTTCTAGTAGAAAACGTGAAAGACTGAGTGATCTCACGAGCGGGCTTGCTCGCCTAACACTAACTGAACGCTCGTGGCGCAGTCGCTAATATAGTCTTAACTCCAATAGTCACATGACCACAGCTAGGCTTCTGATTAGTTCCCTAGCTCTAAGTAAAAGCATATCCATACATGGACACGATTTTGATTCTCTATGTGCAATTCTGTTAACTGGGTTATTTCCCCTATCCCAAAAGTCGTTCGTAACAATC
This sequence comes from Onchidella celtica, assembly GCA_963931925.1. Lineage (NCBI taxonomy): Eukaryota > Metazoa > Mollusca > Gastropoda > Systellommatophora > Onchidiidae > Onchidella > Onchidella celtica. The sequence goes on along the minus strand of OZ007579.1, from coordinate 13,073,562 downwards.
ATCATGGTCATAACTCAATTGCATAAGTCATTTTAAATATTTTTAAGGTAGGGCCTAACGTCCCAGATAAAAAAGATAAGGTTAGCTTCTTTTGTTTCCTGAAAAGCAGGAAGTTTTGTATCGAGCCTTCAAAGTCTGAATTTTGACACGAAACATCTTTTGCACAAGTCACAGGATTTGCAAAGCAATGATACTTTTTCAGGCGTTCTGAAAAGTTATAAAAATGAATGAGGCAAATGTGTTATGACATTGGCAATATATTGGTGGTTCAGAGCAAGAAGTGATCGTCTCTTTATCTGTGACAATGCAATGGACGTAATCATTTCTTGCACTGAACCAAGGCTATGTTTCTCTATTTATATCTCAGTTCTGTGTCAGTGTTTTTATTCAGTGACCCCTTCTTCCCTCCAGGATGACTTCCCTGGTCTTCTGGCATTGATCAACTTGTACATGGACAGCATGGAGATTGACGTGGACACAAGGTGTACCATTACACAGTATCTGAAGCTGATTTCCCAGAGGGCCTCAGGTAGGTCAGGGATTTGTAGGGATTGAGGGGCCATCTACAAAGTACATATGTGTAGCTGCCTGACAAAGTGAGGCACTGCGTGCATTTTGGTGGTATTGAGATATTGGTATCACCAAGTTGGTTTCCTTTCATTTGGTAAAAAAAATATATTGCAGAAATTTAATTAGCAGAGAAGATATGGCCTCTCACAGACCGGAAGTGACAGAACCCCAGTTTTGGGAAAAATGCTTTTAAAGTTTCAGCATTTAGTCAAAATTATTGATGGTGACTAGGCTCGTGAGTCAGTTTTGAGACATTTACCGCTCTCAAACAGGATTATCATTTGGAAAAGGAATAGTAAAGAGGTTAAACTTTTCAAAAATACTGAAAATGCAGAATCGATGAAATTGACCTTATGATGCCTTTTAACGATTTTCTCGAATCAGGTAGTGCAGAAATGTCCCTCAGTTTGTCGGCAGCTACACATATGCATGTCACTGCATTATGTTAATGCCATAAGTCATTTTTGACACATTTAAGATATTAACTCTCACCCCGCGCGCTACCCGTAAAGCCCGCTGCCCCGTCAGTGACCTTACTCATGGAGAATCTTATCTGGGGTCACTGACCCGTGCCGCTGGAAGATGACCACATACGCTGTCCACGTGGTTCGGTTTTTATTGATCGATATGAAAACATTCGTTGCTATGCCTTATCACGCTTGATAATGAATTAACCAGCAAAACCTTAGTCTGTCAGTCTCTAACCAATGATCTGACTTATGATTCCAAGCTGACAGCTGTAGTTTTCATGAGAACGAAGCCTGATAACAAGCCACGCCCTCCCAAGCCCTACAAAAATGGTTTCATCCTGATTGACACATACTAATAAACCAATGTGGGCATTTGGGGCAAAGATTATTTCAGAGCTTGTTTCTGATTGGTTCTTAGATACAGACAACTCCAGATGGTGGTCAGCTTGTGAGAAAATGAGATAATATTGCAAATTTGTTGAGCAACAGTTCGCATGTCGATGAAAGTGTGGGGAGAGCCTTTGAAAGCTTAGTCTTAGTGATTCCGACCAGTGGTTCACTGGGTAACATGTCCATGTCACAGTGCCTTTGATTTAGAAGAGATACAGTGAACAATAAGACGGTAGTTACATCTCAAAAAGGTCAGTGACCCGCCGCATGAAAATACGGCTTGCGCGGTCAGCTTGACCTTGCCAACTTTTGCCGCCCGTGCGGCTTGAGGGCTTGGGAAGCTTGGGCGGCATTTGACGCCCTGTGCAGGGTGAGGATTAAGAAAAAGCTGTTTTTTTTTTCTGTCATTTGGTGACTTATGCCATTATGATTCTGTTGGATTACAGTAGTCTCCGTCTAAGAACTCGCCGCCTTAGTACCCGATCCGCCTTAGAACTCGCTGTTGCCGCGAAACCGAATTTTTTCACTGTAATTTACATGCGTAAGAACCCGCTCTGAAACGAAAAATCCGCCTAAGAACCCGGCATTTGACCGAGAGACGAGCACACTTTTACGTAAAATGTCCATATTATTACGCAAAATTCTCTCTCAAGTAGACGGGATAGAACAAAGCCACACAGTACAGTGAAAAAGAACGGGTGGAGGGAAGGTAGGGGGAGGTGAACCGTACAAAGGATAGAGCCCAGTTACGTCTTTTGTGTGCAAGCAGGCTACACCTAATTAGCATAGACATCACCTAACATCTATTGTTGTCTGACTTGAGGGGCAGAATTTTATACGTAATTGACCGCGTGCTTGGTTTGCACGGCACATGTACTTGTGGCTGATTGTGGTTATTACACAGGGTATCACTGGGCCTCGTGTTGTCTAAAATCGGCATCTGTGATTCACAACTTGATTGTTCAGTCTGAAACATTGCATTCGTTACACAATCATCACTTGTAAGAAAAGAGCATTCTGCTAGCCATAAGTCATAACTTTGACCATTCCCCAAAAAAAAATAATTTTTAAAAAAATGTTCAACGCTTAATTTTCATTATGAGGTCACGACCCAGGTCCGAGCAATCAAGGGGGATAAGCAATGAACACGAGAAGTCAAATATGAGTGGCATCTTTTGATATCCGCCTAAGTGCCCGGTTCGCCTAAGAACCCGCTTTTTCTGTCTCCCGTTGACCGGGTTCTTAGACGGAGACTACTGTATTACATTTTCCTACTGGCGCATTTCTTTTTCTATAATATTATTATCTGATAGCCCTCATGCTCAGGAGTGCAATGAACCATCAGTTGCCTTTTGGCATAAGTCTGACGTATGTCATTATCATAAAGCAGTGAAGATATGCATCACAGTTGTGCTTTTTACAGCTGTCAGTCCAGTCAAGATAACCTTACCCTTTAGGGACATGTGTGCCTACTGAAAACCCATAGCAGCAACAGTCCCTACCTAAGCACTTCCATAAAAGATAGAAATATTAATATCTCCAGTGGCTGTCAGGTTCAGGATTGTCACAAATCCCAGACTGGGAGATGTAATAAGTTATGACAGGACAACAATCACGAACGAACAAGTTTAACACTTAACAACCCATCAGACTCACACATTTATTAAACATAATTATACAGATAATAGCGCAATTACATACATTATATTATTGAAATTAACTGCCGTACAACGGCCTTATTCTCACATGCACTCTTCCTCGGAGCCACAACCCGGTAGTTACTTCCTAAAGGCACTTCGGCCTCAGCCTCTCCCCTCAGGGTCTTAATAGCACATTAATAATTCACTGGCGCCGCAGTCTCTCAATATCACCTTCCTATTGTCATACACCTTAGCATTCCACTAGCACCTCAGCAGGGCAATAGCACATTATCATTTCAATAGCCCATCAACATGGCAATAGTACATTATCATTTCAATAGCCCATCAACATGGCAATAGCACATTATCACATTCACGCTCATATCTACGTCCCTGTCCGTGGCCTGACTGCCACGACTTTATGTGCCTCTACTGTCCTGCACCGACAGCCTCACTCTTGGCCCATGTGTGGCCTCCGGCCCTATGCTGGCCTATCCCCTGTGCTCACCGAGGTGGCTCTTTGGCCCGTCCCCGACACCTACAAGAATAACATTACATTGGTATAATACCATACCATTTCTATTCACTCCACCTCTCCTTACAACCCATGAAGCGTACACACAATAGTTCACATTTCACTCACCAAACATCTTACGGTAACACACCTCCATCGGAGTACACAATACTCACTCGTGCTACAAATCCATGAACTCACTTTCATCTATCGCTCATGGCGCACATTGCTATATCCAATATCAAGGACTTCCACATTCCTCACATATACTTATTTACATCATGGTAATAGACGAATATAATACATCAATCATAATTATCAGTCATCGTTTCACCTACCAGTCATCACTGGAAAGACTCTCTCACTAGTCTTCTGACTGCTCCCCTTATGTTCGCCCACTGGGCTTTCTCTTGCGTCCGTTCAGTAGGACCTTCTAACTTGCAGTGATAGTAATACAGCGCTTTCGCCTCATTCAGACCCCCCACCACTCATAACAGCACGCTTTAACTTACTTGTCTACGTGCGTTAGTTTTACTCTCCTCCTTTCCCCCCGTAATTATTAACTATCGCTCACTCCACTCGTGACAAGGATCACGGCTTGGCCAGAATACCATCTGGAAACTTTAGTTCTTGTTTGTTCCAACTCCACTTTTTGCACAACTGAGAAATTTGACGTTAAACATTTGGGGCTTTAGTGTTATGTGAAGGAGTTAGAATAAATCGGAACAGTGAAACAGCTTGATAAGTGCCACAACACATTTTAAACAGGTGTCAAAGTGGTCAAAATGTGCATTTGCCATATTTCTTCAACATATTAAAAGATCTCATTTTCATAGAATCGAAATAGAACAAACAAGAACTAAGGTCGTGATCTGTGCTCCAGACCAGGGCTTAGTGAGTTAAACTCCTACAAAACAAAGTAATCAAAGTTTCTTTATTGTGTGTTTCTAACACAGGGCTTTGCATCATACAACCTTTTCTCTTTTTCATTAGCCACATTTTTGTTTCAAGCCAGCTTTGACTCCATTGCTTTGAGATTATAAGAACTTTTTCAGAATGACTTGACTTAGAGGCATAGGACAGTGTTGTTGTCCCTTTGCAAATTAGGAAATCTGCATGGATCTGCTACCTGATCCTGAACATGACGCTCAGTTGTAAGGATGGGAAGACTGGTGTCCTAGTGGATGTTGTTGAGCATTTGTCATCGTTGGGGACAACAGAAGCAAAATATTTTGTGAAAAACCACAGTAACCAGTATGCTTAGAGTAATTGAAAATTGGGAATGAGACAATCAGTTTATTTGTATATTTTCATCCAACAGGAGAACTGGAAACAAGTGCAAAGTGGATGCGTGACTTTGTTACCCAGCACCCGGATTACAAACAGGATTCGGTGGTGTCGGATTCAATTGCCTATGACCTTTTGTGGCGAATTTCAGAAATCTCCAACGGCAAGGTCACCGACCCTAAGCATTTGTTTCACCATACTACAAAATCTTCGGACAAAGTACCAGAGGCCGTGTCCAACAATGAAGCATTCCTTGATGAGAAATCTCGAAAAACGAATTCAGCCACCAAACTGGGCCAGTTGAGTGCAAGTCAGGGTAGTAGCGGAGTAGGACAACAACCTGACACTGTGTTGTCAAATGGAAAATGACTTGGTATTATAAGCAGTCAATTCCATTAGGAAACCTTATTGCCGTTCATAAGAAATGGATAACATTTGTTATGTTTCATTGTTGAGAATGTGATATTTTTGTCATTTGTAACTTGATCTGAATGCAGCGAAATGATTTAGACATGAAACCTACAATTTTAATGTCATTTGTTACTGGTTGGTCTCATTATGCATTGTTATGTTGATAAAAAATGACTGAAGTGAGTTTGTGCTGCAGTCTGAGAACTTGCACAAAATATTGGTGAGCAACTTTGGGCACAGTCTTCTCCTGTGATAATGATACTATAATCTTGAACTGTGAGAATGCAAATGTGATGGCATTTATTAACCCTGTTCTTTTCTAAGCCCTGGCTCCCAAAATAATGTCTGAGAGCCTGAGATGTTTCCATTTTTTTTCCATCCTGCGAGGGGAATAATTCTAAACCCCTCCACTTTAACCCCTTGCCTGCCACACAGATTTCCTCTCGTATGCCTGGTGCAAAAGGGGACAAAACAAGCAAATCTAAAAAATTACACACCATAAATCCCACGCTTTCAAATACATGCAAATGATGCAAACAATTAGGGGAACTAACTAAAAAATTCTAAAAAATCATAATTTGGGGATTGTCTCAAGTTTCAGCATCAGGTCCACACTCAAGTAATGCATACGAACTAGGCCTGGAACAGTTCCGGGCAAAGCAGGGAAGGGGTTAATCTTTTTTTTTGGTTTAACAATAACTTTGGCATGTATGCCCAATTGAAGACCCAGGATACTGAGATGAATCATTCCTTCTCGCAGTTTATGTCGGCAAACTGCACGCATGTGATTTGCTGTGTTATGTTGAGTACTAGTTGTTTTATTTTGTATTATGAAGGCACGATTAAGTGCACCTTGTTGCATTATTGATATGCACTCAGTGTTATAGACGAAATTTGGTGAGTTGATTTGTCTCAGTATCCTGTGCCTTGGGTTATGCCAGCAACTTTTGGCTGAGGCCTTTGAGAACAGTGAAATCCACCGCATATTAATATTGAATCATGTATGTATCTTAATAAAATTCTCATCAAAATAAGAAAAATTAAGAATCTTCCTATAAATACGATACTTTGAGAAGGTTTTATACTATATTTCAGTATTAAAGATGAATCTGAAATACAAATTCATCTTTTATTTTTGCTTTCAGTTACTGTCTGTTCATTTTTGTGGGATTTTTTACGCACTTTTAAGGTTCTCAGAGAATTTTGAGTGATAGAATTGAGCATACAAGTGAACATTCTAGATGTGATGGTTTGAGTGTAGCCACCACCCAACCAGCAACCCTATGGGAGTCTGATGTGTAGGATTGATGTCAAGTTTGTACATAGGAATGGCATCGTTCCTACTTAGATCTGCTGATTAAGGCATGGCACCAGTGTCAGTATGATTTAACACTTTACTGCCTGAGGGTTTTTCACAGTTTTAACTTTCATCAAACTACCTGTAGCCCGTGCTGTAAATGAAGCCGGAAATACTATTGATTGGAAACAGAGGGAAATGGCCGAAGAATATAAGGGAAATCACTCTAAAATATCAAAACAGAGAGGTACCCGTGCTTGTTGCTGATCGGTGACAGCAGGCAGAAAGGGTAATGCCGGAAGCGTCACTCATCGGCAACGTCAGGCAGCAAAGTGTTAAGGAACCCGCCCCTATGGTAATCCTACAAATCGTACAGAAATGTACGGTGGATGGACATGGTGATGCTGGCTTGGCACTTACCATATTATTGCTATTATTATGATAATTGTCTTATGCTTTTGCACTGGGAAAACACTGGGCTGTTGCGGGGCACGATAAGCTTTGCTTGGCCAGGAGCCCTGGAAAAAAGTTTGCCAGAGTAGGGCCAACTCCTTTTTTTTTTAAACTAGTCCACAAAATGAAAGATAGCAGAAATGATAAGATTGGACCGCTCGTGGGTTTTGCATGCACAGATTTTGCACTGCCACCCAGCAACAAACCTGAGGAAGTCATAAACAATGGTCTATTGTACAAACCCAAAATAGAGAAAACTTGTATACTGAGTTGTGTTTACTGTCCAGCTGTCAGTCTAGGCCTTGAGGAGCTGTAGGAAAACTGGCCATTTTTGTTTTTTTTCCAGTCAACCTAGCAAAATTGTATTATTAATTTATCATTATACCAAGCACCTTTTTCACACAGTTCCCCTGCATCATGACGGTTCGGCCCACGAGCTACATTTTAGGTAAACTGAGTTATTGATATCGAGTGAAAGAGAACTCTTTTCCCTTGGATTTGATGCTAGATTCATTGAATTCTGAACATTTTTAGACTGTTATAAGCAATTGAAGTTGATGACTGTCACTTTTTTTAAGATGTAAAGTTTTGAGAAAAGTTCGTTTGGGCAGTTACATAATAACTAGGCCTGTACGTTCTGGAGCGAACCGTCGCGTTGCGTCACATATTTTAATGAGTTATAAATACCGTGTCTGCAATGTTAAGCCGCATCTTTTTATAAGATAAAACAGTGGCGGGAGTAATTCATTGTGGTGCAATTTCCCACTTTCTTTTTTGTTCAACGCTGAGGCCTAAATGACAGTTTAAAAAATTATACAGTTAATTTTCTCAGGTGTCAACTAATCTAACCCAATCGCTTTTGTATTGACCTGTTGTGTTCAAGTTTGAGGCAATTTTTGAAAAAAGTTGTTACAATGTAGAATACAATGATCTCTTTTTTGTGCTTCCTGTGACAAGCCCAACGCACGGGGAGACTATATTTGACAAGTGTTCGGTTGATGGGTAGTGCCTTGGCATGCACGAGTTCTGAAATAAGGCTGGAGATTTTTATTATGGGAAATTGTCTAGGTCAGAGAGAGGCAGAGAGAAGGGTGGGAACATAGGTTTACCCTGAGTGATGCCGGGTACCTCATCTAGTATAATAAACTATTGCAGGAGGTACAAAGCTGCTCAGTCAGTGAGTTAATCGGTGCAAAATAAGACCCAAAATCTCATGCCTTTACACAAAACTCTGAAAGGTCCAAAGTGGCTGCTATGGTATTGATGCACCGTTAACACCGTTTATACCGATTCAATCGGTATTTTACCGATTTTTTTTTTTGGAAATGGCCGTTTTACCGATTTTCCGATTTTAATAAAAATTTACAGATTTTCTCCCCGATCCGACCTAGACCACTGGGGGAAAAAGTTTCTGTACAAATTTTTCTCTTTCACGATTGGTTTGCTGACGTCAGAAAAGCCCAGCATGCATTTCTGTTACTGTGACAAGTTTGCACAGTTAGCAAGCACTTGTGTTTCGTTTTGCGTGTACAACTGGCAAGCACTTTCATGGTTACAGCGGTTTTTGTGTGCTGCGACCTACAGTATTGAACATACTTCAAAATTAATACTTTGCTTACTTGCTGAGAGTTTGTTCCCTTGGTCGAGACCAGGCTAGCCTACATAAATTTTGCGCTTTCAATCAGATTCTTTCAGATTTGCCGATCATCATCATTGTCATCATCTTTTAGATCTACACGTGTTTTTTTCCAACATTGCCTGATATTATCGTGAAATTTAGTTTTAATTTATCTAGATTCTTTTCGGCTTAGTTGTACTCATACCAAGACCTGATTCAGTGATTTTAGAGTTAGATCTAGATCTAGAGATTAGTCTAGAGATCGAGGATTCAAGACTTACAAAAAGTGTGACTCGATCCATAGATCATCAAGAAACTTTTTGTTTGCCGTCTTTTTAGATCATTCGAACTTAGATCTAGGCCTCACGTACATGTTTCAATGATATACCGATTTTTGGTCTCAAATACTGATTTTTTTGGTCTGATCATACTGATTTTCTGATTTGGATTGTGGCAGGTCTGCGTTAAACCCACACTCAAACTCAAGTCTTTACACATTCGGAGCTTAAAAAAAAGGAAGAATGCCAAGGGAAGCCTATTGGCACATTGCTAAGTGTCATATATTTAAAATCTTGTGTGCGATGAACTTGGTAGTCATTAGTCTTAATGTGGTACTTTGATACATTCCATACATAAACACTTGTTTGCAGACCTTTCATGCTGTCAGAGCTGCACTACCCACGAGCGACTCTTAGGCCATTTATTGTTCAGTATGCAAAAGAAACAGTCAACCGCTGATGAGCGACTAAATTCACTATGTGCTCGTTATACTACAACTACAGACTGTTCCATTGATACAGGAATGAATTGAGCATTATAAAGACTGAACTCTTCTCCCATGTATTGCATCTGAGACAAATTTTAGATTGACACTTCTCAAATACAGATGAGCAAAATATAAATTACTCAATGGTGGTAAAAAAGAGTCGCTTATAAGCAATAGTCGCTCATGGGTGGACCTCCTGCTGTGAGATATATCACATTTGAAATTTGCATTAATTAAGACATCTGTCTTACTATTACTGAGGGTATCCCATACACAGGAATATAGTACATGCAGCCCTCTGTCCCGCCTGGCTTGCATCAACTCAGAGACATTCATTTTCTTTCTTTTTTTTTCTTTTGGATTTCTTCCATCATGTCAAAATACACAAAAGCCATGTTCAGTCTATTTGCGAAATGACCATGACGGAATGTTTTTTTGTACTGTTTAATTTTCACATTTTTGTAACTCTAGGGTGGGAAATACCTCAGGAGCTGACACCCTAAAAGTGTTTTCTCTGTTGAGTATGGGAGTTTAGCAATAGTCTATGAATGACTAGTAACATCAGCAGTTTGGATGATTGTGTTATGAATGTGATGCTGTGAAGTGTGAAATCCCAACTGTTTTCGGACTTGCCAACTGTTCATTATTTTACAGGATGACTGTCCTGTATTTAGGGCGCCTTGTGTCAAAGGGGCACAAAAGAAATTGGATTCCTGCAAGGTGTTAGGATAAGGGCCAGTCCATTAAAGCACAAGATGGTGGGGTCACTAGACACATTATACTAGCTAGCCGGCTCGGGGCAAAAGAAATCCTGCAAATTTTCCTTGGTACCAATCCCAGAAATCACAGCGGCACTTGGATCCGAAGCAAAGGCCGACAGATCATGTCATTACTGTTATCCATAATTCCTTGCAGAATACACAGATGTGATTGAATAAAATAAATCTTGCAAATTTTCCTTGTACCAATCCCAGCAATCACAGAGGCACTTGGATCCGAAGCAATGACTGATAGATTGTTTTGTTAATGTTATCCACAACTCCTTGCAGAATACACAGACGTGATTAAGTTGACTTTTGGCCAGCAATGTGTAAAGAATGGCGCAAAATGCAATTTCTGGTCACACTTTTCGATTCTGCTTGATGACAATGCGTCGCTTTTTCATGATTAAAAAAATGGTGAATAAATAATATTAAATATTGAATTTTGTCCAAAACGGACGTCCATGTGACTTATCATAAAAAATTGGAGCATTGCACAAAAGTTCCATAACTCTTGATGGCAGAGTCACGAAGTTTTAGGTGCTTGCATGTTCACGAACTAGCACCATTATACATGTGTAGTATGGTATACAAAGAATACATTATGTGATCTGTGAAATGTATCATGTCGGTTTTTTTTTTGTGTTCTCCATTCTTTGATAATCGTATGCAACCTATACTGTCAGTGTGCCTTTATATCATAGTATGATACGTAGATGAAATTGGTCAGCTTTTTAGAGAATTTCAGCTGAAGTCAGGTTTTTGGCCTCTCCACTGGGTAAAAAATTCGGTTGAGATCATCATGTATGTATTGTGTTCAAGAAAAAAATGAAACAAAATAATAACAAGGCTGTTGTTACTTGTACGTACGGCCCTCAAGCATTTTGTGCTAGGGACGCTCACATGTTCGTACCCATCCCTACCTCCATCCTTATCCTCAACCCTAAATCTTATCGAATACCTAACCCTGCCCTTTACCCTTTCAACCAAACAACAGGAGGAAAACAAAAAGAAAATGTAAAAGAATAATTAATTAAGGCTGTTAGGAGTATTTCGGAAGGAGCTCCTTCAGCTCTGGAGTCACCAAAGGTTTTTAAAATACATACCCAAGGGCTAAAAATGTGAGGGACGTACGTATAGTGACAACAATTTAATAACCAGAATGAAATCATATAGGAGTCATTTTGAAACAGATTCTGCACATGGTGATGTATACTTGCTTTTTTTTTTTTTTTTCCATTGAATTCAAGATGTATAATTCATTCTAAATGGTGCAAAATCGCAATGGACTTTGGTTTTAGGCAGTGGCAGACCTACATTTTTGGGACCCTGAAGCTTGAACCATTACTGAGCCCATTCACAACCAGGAACAAAAGGGCAACATCCAACACTCACTCATTAAAAAAAAAAATTCTTCTAGGCCCCTCTGTTATTATGATTAAGCTTCATTAATTTTGTTCCAGAGTAGATCTGCCACTGTCTGGTTAAGGGCGCTGGCTTCGATGTGTCACATCTAAATTTTCATCTAAATCATGTACTTTGCCACTATTCGTCAGTGTTTGTAGGGCAAGACTGTATTCTGTGCTTGTGCCAGCCTGTGATCATGTCAGCTGGCAGGCCTGTGTGTTTCTTTACTGGCAAACTCTCTCACCATACAACATGGGCTAGTGTAAGAGCCTTGTCATACCCAGTGTTCATTTAAACTTCAGCATGTGCTGTAGAGGCTTATTAGAGGAACAGAATGAGTACATGTGTCTTTGCCTTCCTGTTTGTAAAACTTGGGTCATCTGTTTTTTGTTGTTTTTTTTTATTTACTCAGAGGAAGCTCAGCCTTTTTAAAACAACACATTTATTGTGAAAACATTGCAATTAAAAAAAAAAATCTGCATAATCAGTTATTTGGAGACTTCATTTTTTTCTTTTTTTTTTTGTTGGGATGTTGCTGTTTGTGTGACAGGATGTGTTGGTACAAGTGCACCCAGCCAGCACCACTATGGGCGACTTAGCCAAAATGGCAATCCAATGTTGAATTGTGAATTTGATTTCCGTAGGAATCGTAGGATTACTATAGGGTGGATTCCCTGCACCAAATCGTCGTCTGTGCAATGTTGTAACCAGTGGATATACGTAATAACTATTTCATTCTTACGTGCACTCTTGATATTAATTTATGCGATGGATTTCCGTAAGATTCGTAGGGTTATTATAGGACAGATTCCTTAATCAAACCGAAGTTGTTGGGACGTTGTAACCACTCAATTTACTTAAGGAACGATGTCATTCTTACGTGCACCCTTGACATTCATCCACAATGCGTCGGATTCCATAGGACTACTGGCTGGTCAGCTCCTTAAATCTGAGTTTAAACAGACAAACAAAGAAACAAACTTAACAGCAAACGAGATATGGGACATTTTTTTTCTAATGTCTCGGTGAATTTTTCATTAAGGAAATAAAAATTCACATACACACACACACACACACACACACCTGTACACACACCATTTAAAATAAAATTTCACACACACACTCGTACACACACACTGTTAAAAAAAGAGAAAAAAATTACATACACACACCCATACACATAAACACACACATACACCGTTAAAAAAAAATCACATACACACGCACCCCGTACACATATTCACCATTAAAAAAAAAATAGAAATTTATGCACACACACACCCCTATACATATACACCATCAAAAGAAAATTAAAAATCACATACAGCATTAAAAAAAAATAATTAATAATTAAAATCCACATACACACTCACCCGTACACACATAGCCTACGCCATTAGAAAGAAAATGAAACAGAACAAATTTTGGAGAAAGTGATTCACTATATTAATTCAAAAAGAACACGTCATATTGGCTACAATAATTGATTAATAATAATAATGTAATATAATAATAATTTTAAAATCTAAACTACTGTAACACTAACACTAACCCAATATCTGACGGTGATCAGTTAACTTTATGATGTTCCAAGGTTATATCAATAAAGATTCAAAGTTCACGTGATATTATTCGAAAGCTGACCATAAAAAATTTTTGCTTACACCAATAGCCAGGGGCATAGAAATGATCTTTACGTCAGGCAGAAGGAATGCATGACGAAGCCGCAATTAGTACAGTCTGTGGGATTCTTTGCCTTGTCAAGGTCAAGATCTCAAAGAAGAAAATTTCAGCCAAGTCGGAAGAAAAGTCCTAACACGTGAGAAGTTACACTATGATAACTCTGGTATCAGCAAGTCGAAAGAAAACAGTTCATGTTTAGCTATAAATGAGAAATTTAAACTTCTGTTTTGTCTTTTATTAAGTTTAATTATTCGAAATGTTCATGGCTGTAACAATATAAGCTTGAGACAAGACAGAGTGTTTAGAAGCAAAGACAAAACAAAACAAAAAAAACAGGAAAAGTAAATGTCATGTCACAAAGGTAGGACTAGGAGAAAAAGAGAAGTTTAAATTACATGTATTTCTGAGACAAGGGGATACAATTGCATGTAATTAACTTTCATCCCCACCAACAACCCGATCTCCTCGTTAAATCATAATATATCAGATGGACAGACAGATAAATAGCAGAGTAGACAGACAGTCAGACAAAGACAGGCAGGCAGGCAGACACACAGACAGACGGATAGATTAAAAAAAAAATTGGGTCAGAGAACCCAGTGGCCGAGACAAAAACCTACACTCTCGTTCAGTTTGCTTCATACTGCATTATAGCGATAATACTTGGACAACACCCCTTCCGCTGTCTCATTTTTGAGAGTTGCTACAACCAGCGTTGCCGGTGAAGATTATCAAAAATCTCAAGAATCTCGTATGAAAGTAAAAAATCAGAGGCTGAGGTGAAAAATCCCAAGGTTTTTTCCAACACCCCCCCCCCCCCCCCAAATGCATTTGAAATTCAGTTTCATTGTACATTGATTTAAACCAAGCAGTACAGTGATTAACTCACAGACCACTCAAAAGATCCTGTCACATAGCAATCTCATACTGTCTCCTAGGCCATTTGGCTTTATTTTTACCATTGAAGTCGCAAATGGAAGGGCAAATTTGTGCTTTTTCCCCTTGTTTGCACATACATAATAGCAATTGTAGTCTACAATAGACTCAAAATGCTAAGATCTGTAACAAATGTCGAGATCCCCAAATGTGACCCCTTAAGTCCCACGATGTTGGAAAAAATCCCAGGGACCGGCAACGATGGCTACAACACAGCAGATGCAGTGACTAAGTGGCAAGATTATAATATTACGTCTTTTACAGTTTCAGTTTCATACATTATGACGTAGCTTTTCCTGGAAACGGTCGTCTTCTCCGACATGTTTGTCAAGAGTTCGTGCGGAGACACACATTCCTTTCCATTCATGACAAATCTAGGAGGGAAAGGGTTCTCATAATCTTAAATTGTGAGGACTACCTTAAAAACATGATGTACCTGATTCAGGGGGCGTGTGTGTATAATTATTTGTGTGTGTGCGTGTGTGTGCGAATGTGTGCAGTTTGTATGTATGTGTGTGTGGGTGTGTGTGTGATAGAAGAGATAGAGAGTCTTTGTTTTCAATCTTTGAAGGAACGACATAATGAGTTTAATTGCTACATCCGGTTAGATGGAAACACGACTTTATGGGGTAGCAACTCTACAACCCTAGAACCATTGATTCTAAAGCGGACATTCCGCTGAGCAATAACCGGTGTAAAGTCGTCGTTTTTCCAATCTGTTGTATTGCGGCAATCAGGCACGGGACATTTTAATGCAAGACTAAACATGACTTGAAATACATGTATCGAAGAAGAGCGGTGAACAAGACAAGACGAGACAAGATCAGAAATGTAATCATAAGAGACAAGTGCCTTTTTGTCAAGCAGTTATGTTTTGCTGTTAGTCATTCAGTATCATTAATGTTGATTAGCAGACAATCAATAAAATATCATAAAAGACATTAGCAAAGACAATCACTAAATCAGAAATATTTTGATCTTCACACGAGTTAAAACACAGCAATGTCAAGACATGATTTCATCAGGATATGAGTTTTAAGATTTCACTGCGCGTTTGAAGGGAAACAACAACAGCAGCAGCAGCAGCAACAACAACAACCAAAAACGACGTGCTTTGGGAACAACATAATAACCATAAAACTACTGTATTAGCCAAGGCGGGCACATGCGCGTTTGCTGTGTTGCTCTAGCGTGGCTTTTTTTTTTTTTTAATCCAGGCGAATGAACGGAAGTCGTATGTGCAGGCCTAACCTTTGGTTCGTGTTGGGTTTTGTTAGACTTTCTCTCTTCCCTCAACCCCCCATCCCACCCCCACCCCCAAACACACACACTCCGTCATTCCTTTCAATATGAAACTCAGATATGAAGTATGAATGGACAGGTGTTGCCGGGCTGCACCTGCACTTTTGCAGTGTCGTGGTTTCAGGCTCGGACACCATATCCTCTCGTTGGCGTAGACACCGACACCGATTCCAGCGACATTCAGGCCCTATAATGAAAGGTCCCGACTGCGACCCCGGCACCAACCCAAGGAATGACGACACAGCTCCAATACTAGTTGTCAAATCCCAGACTCCCGACTCCTAGACTAACCCTGAGACTTAGTACAACTAAAATGTGAAGGGTCAAACTTAAATGTCGGCTGTCTCCTGTCTAGTGCTGGGAAATGGTACTGCAGTGTCGAAAGAACGCAGAAATAAGTCTTTAAATATTTAAAATCTTTACAATGCAATGGTTACATATTTAAATATAAATTCGGCAGAAGCAAAAAGGGAGCAAAAGTAGAGAACTGCTGCAGTGTCGGCACAAGTACAGTACAGGTGCCGGTACCACACCCTGGCGTCGGAGTTGCAAGGTGAAGGTCAGTATATAGGGAGTGGACACTGGCGTGGCAATGGCAATCTCTTACATAAACATACATGTATTGTAAAAGTATAGTCGCTTTCCCTATTTCAGACAGTATAATGATAAGTTCCGTGGTTTACTTGTAACACTATTGATAAGGGTTACCTTATCAGTGTTGCTAGATTATGGTGAGGGGAGATGAAGCCATGAGAGATACATTAAGCGCCAATGAGGTTTTCACAGGTTCAGAACCGCTATTGAAGGCTGCTAAAACCGTATTTCTATAGACGAAATTTCAGGTTGGGTGGTCGCGCAGAGACCAGGAGCTGTCGATATACATGTATGTAATGAATTGAGAAATGGGTTTCTGAACAGATCCATTTTAGAGGGTGTCTGTATTTGATTATGCGAGTGTGTCTCTGTGAATGTGTTCTCTGACTGCCGGCAACATGACCACACTCATTGTATGTGAAAATATGCATGTGAATGTTGTGTACATCTCCTAATTCGTTGGTGAAAGCAATCATCCTTTAATATTTTGAAGCCTTTGAAGAGGGCATTCTTTAGATCTGAACTAAAAAGTAGCTTTTGAATTTTAACCCTATTTATAGGAAAGTGGCTGAAATATAAATAACTGTCTCCAAATTCAAAGAAAGCAGCAACCTTTTCATTCAGAGTTGTCTTGAGCATAAAGTTGGCGTGGTTGAATATATAAAAAAAAAAAATCGTATTCGACCAGGAACGGGTGGGCACTTCTAGCGGGGTCTATTCCTGCCATATCGATCTGCAGTATTCTGTCCATCGTCTCGCTTTTTCCTTGTACAATATGGCAGTTATCATGTCTACGTGCTTTCTCTAAACTTAAACTCCACCATGAAGTTAAACCAAACATATTAGAATCGTTTCTCGTATCTTTGGATGAACACGCTGAGCACTTGCACCAGTGAACCCATTGGGCAATGTTGTTTAGTGAATACGGTAACGGGAGAAGAACCTTCCGGCTTTTGCCCATAACAGAATGGCCGCCGACGCATCCAGCTGTGACTGTGTAACGAATCAATGCGTTATTTCGAAGCAATTTCATAACACATTTTATTTCAATTGATTTTCTTACTTTACAGTTAATACCGGTAATATTTGAATACGCATTGAGATCAAGCCATAGGATTACTCAAACGATATAGAAAGTATCACAATGGTCGGTGAATATGGACCTTACTGTTTAAATTTTGCATAGGCGTTCTGGTGAATTCTGAAATGGGTAGCAGTAGCAGTGATCGTGTATGAATTTAGACGTTTTGATGCGTATTAAATACACAGCGAGACTAAGAGTATAGGAAAACATGAGATTCTTTTGAATCAACCAGGGGGATAAACTAGCTTCAGTGTCACTGGTGTGTGATGTCCCGTTTTAATGCACTGTCCACAGATCGAAACAAAACAGACTTGTCTCGATGCGCAGTGGCCCGAGGAGTGTTCATCTTACATACAAAAGAACAGATGGACAATATTAGTTGAAGATAGAAAGGCAAATAGATAGACATACAAAATGATCGATCTACAAATAGACAAAGAAACAAACATATATATTTATATACGTAAACAGACAGAAAGACAGACAGACGGAGAAACAGACAGACAGAAAGACAGACAAATAGATAGATAGATAGATAGATAGATAGATAGATAGATAGATAGATAGATAGATAGATAGATAGATAGATAGATAGATAGATAGATAGATAGATAGATAGATAGATAGATAGAAAGAACGAAAGAAAAGACACGCATGAAACAAAAAGGCCTGTACAAAAGATGAATCTCTTTCAGTTTCAGTTTTATTCAGATGACATGGTTTTCTGGGAAATCTCGGCCCTCGCCAACTCGTTTTGCAGAGTTCGAAGTGGAGTGACGCACAGTTTTGTTTGTCTGATCCAAGGCAATGAAAGGTTCTCACATTTTGAAACTATGGTCACAACTTGAAATACGATCTGCATGAGCCCTTTTGTGATCCACCAACCCACCCCCACCCCCAACCCTCTCCCCTGCATTCTTCGAGGGACTGAAATTGCACGTCCTAAAACTGCTACACCTGAAAAGTAAGATGTTCGAAGCGAACACTTCATGAAGGTTACAAAAAAAAAGCTTAAAAATGTCCATTCCCCTACAGACAGAAGTTTTTTGCGACGTGACAGACATGGCATTTTCAATTTTGACCATAGAGATAGTATTAAACACTGGAATCCGCACGATGCCACACGGCTTGGAACCACTAGAATCGCGTGGCGGCTATTTTGAGTTGGGTTGGCGATAGGATGCTAAATGCTCTGGGCTAATAGTGTCTAGATTTACGCTTCATCTAATACTGCATCATGCCCCTCCCACCCCATCCCCCTTGTGTTTTGATTGTCTCAGTTAAAACAGACAGCCATGATGGGACTGGGTGGCAAGGTTATCTCCATAGGCCTAATTCCTCTTTGATAGGAATAAAACATACGATACGTCCAAACAACTTGATCATTTAGTGCATTGGATTGAGAATAGGGAAGGGCTAGAGATCAAAACCTATTGTAATATATTTATCAATATGAGTATATCGTGGGGCATTGCCATATTGTTGTTTGCGACACTGTGCTGATTTTTTTTAGCCTTTGTCATGAAAGTGATTCTCTCACTCCTAATTTCATTATGTAAGTGTTATTCCAATCTGTAGGTTTCGATTTGGAAAGGTCTGGAACAAACCCCAGATGTTACACTACTCTTCGAATTTTCAATCCTCGTTTTCCGACCAAAGATGCTGCTATGAGTATGACCCGTTTCTCCGAGAGAAGAGATAGTGGGGGGGGGGGGGGTTGCTTTATGCAAGCAACGACATGTTTGCTGTTATCAAAAAGGTGGACGGCAAGTTTTACGGCATCTGCTTACGACTAAGTACCCCATACTGTCGGTCTCAGCGGTTACAACACTGAAAGTGACATTGGCAGTGCCAGAAGTACTTGGCTCCAAAGTATTTGATGGCCTCGCGTCGGAAGTCACATTTTTATGACTGCCCTTTCCAAAGCCAAGACAGCCACCCAACCCAGATCATTAAGAAGGCTTGTGAACTATTTTGCAGGACAATGCTGCACCATCATGGCAAAGTCTTCATGCAAAGATAATTATGTTCGCGGGGATGTTGGGTCAGTTAGACACAAGCTAAACAAACGATTCTTTTTCTACATCACTACATCATGTGCTGACAGTCAACATAATACATCACCCAGGGATTACATATCGCCAAAAGTAATTTTATTCACTTTCTTACAGGATTTTATTTTGCTCTTTGCTCTCTCCCTCTGCTCCCCCCCCCCCCATCTTTTTTCTTTTCATGTCTATTCTTTTCTTTCTTTCTTTCTTTCTTTCTTTCTTTCTTTCTATGATCCAGTTACACCTCTAAAATATTTTGTTGTTTCTGTATGAAGGTGAACCTTTTTCCTTGTTATATACTACTAACATGCCCTTCTCACGATTTTCTTTTCAAAGCTATGCATGTTGTAATTTTCATGACTCTTACTAGTTTGACCAGTTATGAACTTGTTATTTTGGAGAATGTTGTTTGGGGGACGTAGTCTGATTACAAAACCAATTAGAGAAAATAATGAGTTGTCCACTGTTCAGCTTTAGCTTTCTATGTAAAACACCATGTCTCCGCAACAACAGCCTGTTCTGCATCGTATTCGTAGTATACGTATATATCTATTATGTCTTTGACATAGTTATAGGCGGGGATGGGGTTACTATTCCGTGAGACTTCGAACAGCCAGCACTTGCTGGCTAGCGAATCCAACCCAATTCAACATGGCGACGCGTTGCACTTGTGCATGCGTGCGGACTCTGGTGTATTATAGTATCTCTATGGTTTTGACCATCTGAACTCAAATGCTTGTGTAAAGAAATTCATGATCTTAAATGACGTGGTGTTTCATCAAATTTCTAGATCATGCAAGAGGAACAGAATAATACACAAGGAAGCAAACAGAGAAAAATACAGAGGAACGTATTTGCCCCCCCCCCCCCCACCCACCCTTCCGCAATTCGCCTCAGCAAGACGTGTGCCATATATCACTAAGGTTACTTACCATGTCACTTCATGCATACTTGATTACTTGTTACTGAGTTTATTGAGTTGTGATATATTGTTATGTAATGGTGCGTAAAACGTATGTGCTCTGTGTGTGTGCTCTTAAACTCTCTGTGCATGAAAGAGAATCACCCCCCCCCCCTTAGGATAATACAGTGATCCTTATCTTATGTTATCTATCTTTTTTTTTTTTTCGTGGAACAAGAAAGTTGCGTAAGTGCTGATTCATTTCTCAGTTTCCAGCAGCGATGTTCATTTTTCAGTGTGTGGGGAAGTGGGAGAGACCACACGATGGGTGTGACAACTTCATGTTATGGTCTTGAGTTAAAATATGGGCATTCCTAGTAGCTTTTGTGATGTTCTTTTTAATCTTTGCAGAATGTGACGGTCTTTACCTGGCGGGTAAAAAATGGAAACACATTTTATTGTGATGATTTACTGTTGGGCACAACTGTAAAATCTTAGAACCACTGATTTCAAAGCCACCTCAAAGGCTTCTGAATTTAGGAGCCATGCAAAATAATGTATATTTTGACAACTACCCATGGGTTATTTTAAGCCAAGGCCAAGCCTCATGCTGCGCAGATGTTAAGCTGATCGCATCCGGCCGACACAGCCACCAAGACGGTAAGTAACTTTGAAGTTTTATCTTTGTGCATAGGTAGTGAAGATATCCCCCACCCATGCACTGTGCATAGGTAAGGAAGATATCCCCTGTCTATGCCATCTCTATGTGCAAAGTGCATTATGCAGAGAAGATATTTCTTGACTATTCACTTAGCTTAGGCGGGGAAAATATTTTTGTCTCTGCATATTTTTTAGGCCGCGAAGATATTTCTTGTGTAACACTTTCCTTAGGCAGGGAAGATATTCCTTCTTTTTTTTTTTTCTGTGCTTTGCCTAGGTGAACTTGCAGCCGCCTTCGGGAGGGCTCTATTTCAGTATTTGGGATAGCTATGAAACATTAGGTACAGACTCATCACTCCGCGGTAAGAAGCCAAATCAGCGCTTATCCCTGTTACGACCCATTGGTGACAGCAAACCTGGCCTACCTCTGTCAAAATATGACAAAAAGAAAATGCTGTAAGAAGAAAGGCGACCCTACATGTTTTCTGTTGTTTTTGTGCTTCTTCAATTTACTAGCCTATGTCTTTGTTCATGGACTGTTCATGTCTTAGGGGACAATGAATTTGATAGGCTTTAATTTTAAGCCCATGGAACCAGAATGTAATTATTATTCTAAATGAGCATGGCGCCTATGAAAAGTCCAGAGTGGATTAATTGGGAGAGGAGCAAGGGGAACTAGCTGTTTCCTGCTTACTTAGGAAAACATACAGTGAAGCACACTTACAGAAAGAATATGTCACGAGTGGAGTGAGCGAGATTCAAAAATTACGGGGCCATGGAAGTGTAGGATTGACTCACGGGATAGTGAGGCTGCTCACCTGTATTGACTTCTGTTAGTTAACGTTAAAGCGTGCATGTTGTGAGTGAAGTTGAGGCGTAGTAGAGGCAAAATCTGAATAGTCAGATCACTGCAAGTTAAGGAGTCCAAGGGGACAGACGTGAATCAGAGGCAGTCGGGAGATTGTGTGTTTTCCAGTGATGACTGGTAGGTTGAACTGTGATTGATAATTATGATGATTGATGTACTAGATTCTCCTATGACCATGATGTAAATAAGTTATATGTGAGGACTGTGAAAGTCATTGATTACTGTGTATAGAGATGTGCGCAATGAGCGATAGATGTAAGTTAGGATCATGGATTCGTAGCGAGTCTGAGTACGTTGTAACACGGTGGAGGTGTGTTACCGTAAGATGTGTGGTGAGTGAAATGTGGACTATTGTGAGTACGCTTGATGGTTCGTAATAAGTGGTGAAGTGGATAGTAATTGTGTGGTGTATTACAGATGTAATGTTATTCTTATAGGTGCCGGGGTCGGGCAGAGAAGCCACCCGCGGTGAGCGGACTTGTGCCGGGGTTGGGCAGAAGGCTACCCACAGGCCTGCCTGAGTGAAGCTGTCGTGCAGGACAGCGGGAGCACATGAGTCGTGGCAGTCTGGCCACAGACAGGGACGTTGTTATTGTCCTTATTGCTATTCAAATGTTAATGTGCTATTAAGATGTTAATGTGCTATTAAGATGTTAATGTGCCATTGAGAATATAATGTGCTATTGAAATAGTGATGTGCTATTAAGACATCGAGGGGAGATTGAGATACGGAGATTAGGTTGAGCAGGAGCCAATAAGAGAGGCCAGCAAGTAATATATATATAGATGTGAGGCTGAGGCCAGAGCATATTTTAGAAAGTATTATCGGGTTGTGGACCCGTAGAGGAATGAATGTCGGGAGTGCTGACCATTGTATGGTATTTGAATTGAATAATGTAATGCACGTATCTCTTTATTTTTATGTATAATAAATGTGTGAGTCTGTTTGGTTGTTCTGTTAAGTGTTATACTCGTTCGTTCGTGATTGTTGTCCTGTCATAATTATTACAATTCCCAGTCTGGGATTTGTGACAGTGGGGGCTCGTCCGTTTAGTTACCTGTGGTCATTTTGACATTGTGTGTTCGTTGTCACGAGCAGGTGAGCTGGGATCAGTAGTTACGGGGGAAGGGGGTAGAGTAAAGTTAACCCACGGCCCACGGGTAATGAAAAGCGTGCATGTTGTGAGTGGGGGGGGGGGGTCTGCATGAGGCGAGAGCGCTGTACTACTATCACTGCAAGTTAGAAGGTCCTAGTGGACGGACGTGAGTGAGAACAGTCGGGAGATTGTGACAGTGTTTTCCAGTGATGACTGGTAGGTGGAACGATGATTGATAATTATGATTGATGTATTATATTCGTCTACGACCATGATGTAAATAAGTATATGTGAGGAATGTGGAAGTCCTTGATACTGTATATAGCAATGTGCGCCATGAGCGATAGATGGAAGTTAGCTTCATGGATTTGTAGCGAGAGTGAGTAGGGTGTAATACGGTGGAGGTGTACCGTAAGATGTTTGGTGAGTGAAATGTGAACTATTGTGTGTACGCTTCATGAGTTGTAATGAGGGGTGAAGTGATAGAAATGGTATGGTATTATACCAATGTAATGTTATTTTTGTAGGTGCCGGGGTCGGGCCGAAGCGCCGCCTACGGTGAGTACAGGGGATAGGCCAGCATAGGGCCGAAGGCCACACATAGGCCAGGAGTGAAGCTGTCGGTGCAGGACAGTAGAGGCACAGGAGTCGTGGCAGTCTGGCCACAGACAGGGATGTATATATGATCGTGAATGTGCTATTAAGATGTACTACTGTGACATGGATGTATTACTGTGCGAATGAGATATTCATGTGAATTGAAGTATTAACGTGTTATGGCCACGTGAAGTGTATAGGAGGCTAAGGTGTATTGCCATAGGGAGGCGCTATTGAGAGACTGTGGAGTGAAAGAATACTAGTGTGTCATTAAGACCCTGAGTGGAGAGGCTGAGGCCGAGGTGTCTTTAGAAGTAATTACCGGGTTGTGGACCCGAGGAAGGGTGCTTACGGAAGAAGGCCGTGGACGGCAGTTAACTTGAAGAATATAATGTATGTATGTAATTGCAATGTTATCCTTATCTTTATATTTATGTTTAATAAATGTGTGAGTCTGATGGGTTGTTCTGTTAAGTGTTATACTTGTTCGTTCGTGATTGTTGTCCTGTTATAACCATCGCATCTCCCAGTCTGGGATTTGTGACATTCGTCATATCTAGTTGTATTTCTGTTGTGGTAGAGATTTGTGCTGTTGTCTTTTGTTCGTTGCATGAATGGGAATTTCATGAGGATATGATTTATGTATATTTATGAATATGTATTGATGCATGTATTGCTATAAATATGTACTAATGTGTACTTAAACTTTTCAGAGAGACAGTGAGTGTGTGTGCCAGCCTGAGGAGACAAGCGGGCCAGAGCTCCGGCAGTCGTAAAAGTCGAGTAAAGAGTCAAAAGTTGAAAGTTAAGTAAAAGTCAAAATTTTTGTGCCCTGGATTGTGGGCTGTTCCTTTAATCTGTCTTTTTCTCTGTTTTTGCTGTTTTCGTTTGCTGTGTTGAACTTAGTTTATCCTTTTAAAAAGGTGTGGTAAACTTGGAACTTCGTTTATCACGGTGAACAGTTCTTTAGGGCTTTGTCATTGTTTAGTTGTAGCGTCGATATCTTCTCTGTTTCTGCAGGAAGACGTATTCTCTTGTCCCCTCTCTTACCTATCTGTAGATACGTTCTTTTTTTTCAGACTCTGTTCTTGTTCGTACATTGTAGTGTAATCGGCGTAGTTAGGTTGCATTTTTTTTTTTTTCTCTCCATTTTTTTTTTTGAATTCGTTGTCCTAGTCTGGTTCGTTGTCCTTGATGTCCTTGTGGTCCTTCTTCTAAATTTCCTCATTCTTATCTTTTCTATTCTCTTTTATTACCTAATAGTGCTATACACTTTATGAACATAGAATTAGTTAGAGAGTACGCTATAGAATGCTCAGTTAGGTATTTTTCTGAATTGCATTGGAAAATAGTGGTTGTTATTGTAGTGGCATAATTTCAGGTCTCGGGTCGCGTCGTTTATAGTAGGTACACAGACACTTATTATATTTCAACTTGTATAATTATAAATCCGTGAAATGGCGGAGCTCCAGCAACTAATGAAAGTGGGTACGGAACTTGGCCTTGAAGGCGTAGAGCTACGTAGCTGGATTAAGGAGCAGCAGGCGGAATTGCGCGATGAGCGTGCTAAAGATAGAGAGCGAGAAAAAGAGGCTCAAGAGCGGGAGAGAGAAGCTAAAGATAGGGAGCGAGAAAGAGAGAGAGAAAGAGAGGCCCAGCAGCAGGAGAGGGAGTTAAAGCTAAAGGAGATAGAGGCTAGGGATAAAGAGCATGAGAGAGAAGCTAGGGATAAAGAGCATGAGAGAGAAGCTAGGGATAAAGAGCATGAGAGAGAAGCTAGGGATAAAGAGCATGAGAGAGAAGCTAGGGATAAGGAACAGGAGAGAGAGGCGCGAATAAGAATCGCGGAATTGGAAATCAAGAAGAATGCGCCAACGGAAACAGTTGAGCGGCAGGGACAAAATAAGAGTGGTGTTCAGATTAAGCTGCCTACGTTCGACGACCAGAAGGACGATATAGACGCCTTTCTCTACAGGTTCAAGCTAAATGCACAACTGCAATGTGGGGAGAATAAGAAATTATGGTCCACCTACCTGGCGTCCTTATTGCAGGGTCGAGCGTTAACTTACTTTAAAGAGTTACAGCGCGAAGACGTGCATGACTACGATAAGCTGAAGTCTTTGTTGCTTCGCCGATTTGCGCGTACGGAGGAATATTTCCGGGAGAGGTTTAGGCGAGCACGTGCGGATACCAGGGAGGACTTTGCTGCCTTCGTCGCCAGATTGACGGAGTATTTCGCGAACTGGCTGGACTTGTCGCACGTTGGCACAGTTTTTGTTAAATTGAAGGACCTAATGATCCGTGACCAGCTATACGCGTCGTGCCATAAGGATCTAGTGGCTTTTCTTAAGGAAAACGAACCCGCGACGGTGCAGGAAGCGTCAAAGTTGGCGGAAGCATATCGTACGGCACATCCGTCCAAACCAGTGGCGAGGGCGTACGTGCAGGATGCTGGTTACGTCGCCGTGGTTGAGGGGTCGCCGACAGGACATAATAGAGACAGGTCGCGTCAGCGTGGTGGCTTTAAGGGGCAAGCCCAGGTCCCACGTAGGGGGTATTGCCAATCACCTGCATATGGATCCGGTAAGTTTGACCGAGCAGGAGGGCGAGATCGCGGTAATGGCCGAGGGCGTTACGTAACCTTTGCCGATGATCGACGGCAGAGGGACTTTAGTTCCGGTCGGGATGGGTCACGGGGACCCAGGACTAGCGGAGCACAGGGAGCGGAGTGTTGGACTTGCGGACGCGTAGGGCATTTTTCTCGGGATTGTCGGGCCGCGAAATGTTGGAACTGCGGAAGAGCAGATCACATTAGCGTGAATTGCTCTGCAGGTAGGATAGCGGTGAACGGGAATGGCAATCATAGTAGCTCCACTCAATGTTCCCCTAGTAAGTTTCACCATACGGCCGCGTGTGTTACATCGGACAACGGAGGCGGACAGTATTCTAAGTGTCCCAGTTGTGAGAAACTATTATCTTCCGGTGTTTTACCTTGTGGGAGAAAGATTCCCGTTATTAATTCATGTCATACAGGGGGTGGTCTTAGGGTTTATCCGGGGTTTGTTGGGGACGAACCGGTGTCGGTTTTGCGTGACACAGGATCTACCGTTGTGGGAGTGCATAGAGACTGCATTCACGAGTCACAGCTTACAGGTGAGACTGTCCCATGCATTCAATTTTCAGGGGCCATTGAGAAATTACCATTGGCAAAAATAGTGATTGATACACCTTTTCTTAGCGGGGAAGTCGAAGCAGTTGTTGGGTTTTTTCCAGGCGCCCAGCTCATCATTGGTAATGTATCTCGGGTAGTTTCCCCTTCTGAGGAGCATGTACAAGCATGGGCACAATCTAAAGGTATTGACTTTTGTGCCGCAGTCGAGACACGTCGACAGGTAGCTGATAAGGGTAAAGTTAGACCTTTGGCAACGCCAGCGGTCAACCTTGATATCACACCAGAGCGCTTGGCGAAATTACAAAAGGAGGACCCATCATTGAGTCCATGTTTTGGGGAGGCGCGAACAGAGAAAACGAGGAAATATAAGAACGGTTCGTCTTCCTTTCTTATCCAGGGGGGCATCCTGTTCCGTAAGTATGTCACAGTGGCTTCCGTTCTAAAGCAGGTCGTTGTGCCAGCGTTGCTAATTGCAACAGTATTGCGGTTGGCCCATGATGTCCCATTAGCGGGTCATATGGGAATAGCTAGAACCAAAGAAAGTGTCCTCAAGAATTTCTATTGGCCATCAATCCACAGAGCTGTACGGTTGTATTGTAGGACGTGCAATGCGTGCCAAAAGACGACGCACAAGGGTCGTACGCCCCAGGCTCCTCTTCAAAGTATCCCCACGGTTTCAGAGCCTTTTAAGAAGGTCTCGATTGACCTTGTTGGCCCCATTCACCCAGCTACTGATAGGGGGAATCGATTTTTTTTAACGGTCATTTGTAATGCTACGAGATGGCCAGAGGCGGTCCCACTTCGTACCATAACGTCAGAAGCAGTCGCGGAAGCGTTGTTTGGAATCTTCGCTAGAGTAGGAATACCGGAACAGATTTTGTCTGATAGGGGCGCGCAATTTACGTCGGATATGATGAGGGAATTGTTTCGCTTATTTAGCATACAGCCCATCACTACCACCCCATATCATCCACAGGCTAATGGCATGTGCGAGAGACTAAACTCGACGCTAAAGTCGATGTTGCGTAAGGTAGCTGCTCATCGCCCTAAAGATTGGGATAGATATATCCCTGCAGTATTATTTGCGTATAGGGAGGTACGTCAGGAGTCAACAGGATTCTCTCCGTTTGAGATGTTGTATGGTCGTAGTCCTAGGGGTCCAACTGATGTTCTTCGGGACATGATGACGTCGCCACCATCGGGAGACGATGAGCAAGTTTCAGTGTTTCAGTACCTTGTTGATTTAAGAGAGAGATTATCTTCAGCGCGCAATAGTGCGGAAGAAGCTTCTAGTGTCGCTTCAAAAAGAGCAAAAAACTATAAAGATAGAGGATCCAAACTGCGAATTTTTAAACCAGGAGACAAGGTTTTGTTGTTATTGCCTACGGATCATAATAAGTTATTAATGACATGGAAAGGTCCGTATACTATTGAGCGAGTCGTTTCGAAGGTAGATTATGCTATTCAGATTGATGGATCAGTTAAGGTTTTCCATGTTAATATGCTGCAGAGATTTTATGAGAGACCAGAGTATCTGTGTGCTCAGACGAAACCAGTGGAGCGTGTAATACGTCGTCATGGTCTGAACATATTCAGACACAAACAGTAATTTTTAAACGATTGCGTCATTTTGGGTTAACTGCTAAACCCGCAAAGATGGATTTGGCGTGTCCAGAAATAGTATTCTTAGGAAATCTCGTGGGTAGAGGTATTCAGAGACCTGAAATAACAAAAATTGAGAAATTAGTAGGGTTACAAATCCCTAAGACAAAGAAACAAGTGAGAAGCTTAGTGGGAATTTTAAATTATTACAGGAAGTTCATTCCTAACTTTTCCTCCTTGTCATCTCCTCTGACTGACCTTACTAAGAAGGGCCAGCCCGATAAGGTCCAGTGGACGTCTGTTTGTCAGACAGCATTTGATAAATTGGTGACAGCATTATCATCGTCACCCATTCTGATATTGCCAGATTTTCGATCTAAATTTATCCTCAGAACAGATGCATCGGACTCTGGTATCGGCGCTTGTCTTCTACAGGAGAAGAACGAATGTTTCCATCCTGTATGTTATGTCAGTCGAAAGTTATTGCAGAGAGAAAGGAAGTATTCTCTAATAGAGAGGGAGTGTCTTGCCATTGTGTGTGTCACAAATCCCAGACTGGGAGATGTAATAAGTTATGACAGGACAACAATCACGAACGAACAAGTTAACACTTAACAGAACAACCCATCAGACTCACACATTTATTAAACATAATTTACAGATAATAGCGCAATTACATACATTATATTATTGAAATTATCTGCCGTACAACGGCCTTATTCTCACATGCACTCTTCCTCGGATCCACAACCCGGTAGTTACTTCCTAAAGGCACTTCGGCCTCAGCCTCTCCCCTCAGGGTCTTAATAGCACATTAATAATTCACTGGCACCGCAGTCTCTCAATATCACCTTCCTATTGTCATACACCTTAGCATTCCACTAGCACCTCAGCAGGGCAATAGCACATTATCATTTCAATAGCCCATCAACATGGCAATAGTACGTTATCATTTCAATAGCCCATCAACAGGGCAATAGTACATTATCACATTCACGCTCATATCTACGTCCCTGTCCGTGGCCTGACTGCCACGACTTTATGTGCCTCTACTGTCCTGCACCGACAGCCTCACTTCTGGCCTATGTGTGGCCTCCGGCCCTATGCTGGCCTATCCCCTGTGCTCACCGAGGCGGCTCTTTGGCCCGTCCCCGACACCTACAAGAATAACATTACATTGGTATAATACCCTACCATTTCTATTCACTCCACCTCTCCTTACAACCCATGAAGCGTACACACAATAGTTCACATTTCACTCACCAAATATCTTACGGTAACACACCTCCATCGTAGTACACAATACTCACTCGTGCTACAAATCCATGAACTCAACTTTCATCTATCGCTCATGGCGCACATTGCTATATCCAATATCAAGGACTTCCACATTCCTCACATATACTTATTTACATCATGGTAATAGACGAATATAATATAATACATCAATCATAATTATCAATCATCGTTTCACCTACCAGTCATCACTGGAAAGACTCTCTCACTAGTCTTCTGACTGCTCCCCTTATGTTCGCCCACTGGGCTTTCTCTTTCGTCCGTTCAGTAGGACCTTCTAACTTGCAGTGATAGTAATACAGCGCTTTCGCCTCATTCAGACCCCCCACAACTCACAACAGCACGCTTTAACTTACTTGTCTACGTGCGTTAATTTTACTCTCCTCCTTTCCCCACGTAATTATTAACTATCGCTCACTCCACTCGTGACAGTGTGGCCAGTCCAAAAATTAGGACGTTATCTGATGGGACGAGAATTCTACATCCAGACAGACCACAAGCCAATAACGTTTTTGTCTAAGAATCGTTCATCCAGCCCTCGCTTATCTAGATGGGCATTGGCTTTACAGCCGTATACGTTCGTCATTCAACCGATTCCAGGAACCAGCAATCATATCACCGACTACCTTAGTCGAGCCTAGGTGAAGATTTCAGTAGCTTACACATCGGAGAACAGGAACATTCGACAGACAGAACAACGAAGAGTCGCAGATTGTGCACAATTGGAAACGTATATCAGCAGAAATTGGGAAACATATGAACATTGACAGTGGTCTGTGTGAACGTTTCTTCGATCTTAAAACATTGACATTATAAATATTATATGAGGAATGGTTGATAGGTTGAGTGATTTTGATTCTGTATTAGGTATTATGTTTTAGTTAGGTATTGATGATGTGATACATATATGCATAGTGCAGGGCAAATTGATCGCCAGGTTTTCCTCTGATTTAGGTATCATATGTGCTAAGGGCATGAGTAGGTCATTTTTACGTAAATATCGCTCACGCTCACTCGTTGACATTTATCTTGATGCGATTTGGAAATTAATTGCATTAATTTTTTTGGGGTGGGGGATGATGTCACGAGTGGGGTGAGCGAGATTCAAGGATTACGGGGGCATGGAAGCGTAGGATTGACTCACGGGATAGTGAGGCTGCTCACCTGTATTGACTTCTGTTAGTTAACGTTAAAGCGTGCATGTTGTGAGTGAAGTTGAGGCGTAGTAGAAGCAAAATCTGAATAGTCAGATCACTGCAATTTTAGGAGTCCAAGGGGACAGACGTGAATCAGAGGCAGTCGGGAGATTGTGTGTTTTCCAGTGATGACTGGTAGGTTGAACTGTGATTGATAATTATGATGATTGGTGTACTAGATTCTCCTATGACCATGATGTAAATAAGTTATATGTTAGGACTGTGAAAGTCATTGATTACTGTGTATAGAGATGTGCGCAATGAGCGATAGATGTAAGTTAGGATCATGGATTCGTAGCGAGTCTGAGTACGTTGTAACACGGTGGAGGTGTGTTACCGTAAGATGTGTGGTGAGTGAAATGTGGACTATTGTGAGTACGCTTGATGGTTCGTAATGAGTGGTGAAGTGGATAGTAATTGCGTGGTGTATTACAGATGTAATGTTATTCTTATAGGTGCCGGGGTCGGGCAGAGAAGCCACCCGCGGTGAGCGGACTTGTGCCGGGGTTGGGCAGAAGGCTACCCACAGGCCTGCCTGAGTGAAGCTGTCGTGCAGGACAGCGGGAGCACATGAGTCGTGGCAGTCTGGCCACAGACAGGGACGTTGTTATTGTCCTTATTGCTATTCAAATGTTAATGTGCTATTACGATGTTAATGTGCTATTAAGATGTTAATGTGCCATTGAGAATATAATGTGCTATTGAAATAGTGATGTGCTATTAAGACATCGAGGGGAGATTGAGATACGGAGATTAGGTTGAGCAGGAGCCAATAAGAGAGGCCAGCAAGTAATATATATATAGATGTGAGGCTGAGGCCAGAGCATATTTTAGAAAGTATTATCGGGTTGTGGACCCGTAGAGGAATGAATGTCGGGAGTGCTGACCATT
This sequence comes from Onchidella celtica, assembly GCA_963931925.1. Taxonomy (NCBI): domain Eukaryota; kingdom Metazoa; phylum Mollusca; class Gastropoda; order Systellommatophora; family Onchidiidae; genus Onchidella; species Onchidella celtica. Next base: position 13,042,048 of record OZ007579.1, on the reverse strand, counting down.
GTATGGTATTTGAATTGAATAATGTAATGCACGTATCTCTTTATTTTTTATGTATAATAAATGTGTGAGTCTGTTTGGTTGTTCTGTTAAGTGTTATACTCGTTCGTTCGTGATTGTTGTCCTGTCATAATTATTACATTTCCCAGTCTGGGATTTGTGACAGAATACATTGGGATTTAATTTGTTGAGGCACGTATAAGTCATTCCAGGGAATTTCCCAGCCAGCACCCCTAAGTCAATCTGATGTACATTTGTGTAAGATATATCCCCGTAGAGTAGGTAGGATTATCGTAGGATGGGTTTCCTTCATCAAACAGATGTTGGCCAATGCTGCAAACGGCGGATCTACGAGGGAACGATGCCATTGCTTTGTGCAAACATCCTGTTATACAGAGGATTACCTCAGGGTTGCTGGCTGGTGTGATGAAACTTCGACTACGCAGTTGTTGGACGGCTGAACCCTTCACATTTCATTTCATTCTCCAGACATTACACAGGGAGAGGAGATAGAGAAATTTTGAAACTATGTCAAGCTAATATTTGCTTCTTGCCAGTGCAGTACTGTCCACGCAGATTTTTTTTTGTTTGCTTTTCAATTTTGGTGAATATGAACTTGATTGATTAAACCCCCCCGCCCCCCCCCCCCCACAAGTTCACTGAGCGCACGGTTACGTTATAGACCATGCTGCCGCACCACGAGGTCGGCTTCCATCTTGATCTTCCCTCCTCGGAGTGGGCGATGGAGTTAGCGAGCCTTTGTCACTGCGTTTTGCTTTGAGCTCGGTCTAGGTTCGTCTGTCTCTTAACTTGACTGACTCGCCGACTGGTTCGAATGATTTTGATTCATAATAGGAAGTGTATATCCGTACAACATGTTTACCAAAAAGCGCGACTGGTGAAGGTTTGCTGAAACAAAACTTGGTATGGTGTTCGCGAATTTAAAGTGACAACACATGGAATAGTCAGATGGACCTGGGGGCGTGAGGGACTAGTCAGTTTGTATCAATGGGCAGATTTACTTATCAGGCGAAAAGGGGTTGGGGTAGCCATTGGTGATCGACGTACACTCAAGTAACTATATTATAGCGCAGATCACGCAATCTCCGAGCAGAAGTCGGATTGTTTTGCTACTAAGCCGATTCATATTTTTAAAAACTATGCAAATTAACAAGGTCAGTAATATAGTATTCCGGTGTGAGTTCTACGTCATCGAATTATGTGCGTTGTACGGATATGCACTGTCCATATCCGTACAACATGTTGTATGGATATGGGCTTCCTTCATAATAACCTCCTGTCGTTGACTGACTCGAATGAACGGTGATTTGCTCCTGCCGCCAATGGCTCGCCGACAACTAATTCTATTTAATATATATCTTCCCTATCTATGCACTTCCTTCATCATTTCACTTTTTGCTGCCAACTATAAATACCAAATACTTTCTTCTGTTCAAATCAGTTGTGGCTGCAAATCTACGAAAGCATTAAAAAATATAGCGAACTTCAAGACACTTTCAAATATGCCCACGTACAGCTTCAGCTCTGTCTATGCGTAATAAATATGATATTTTGTAGAATTTAAGGCCCAGCGGTTAAAAAACACTTCACGATTACATTGAAAGCCTTACTTCCTATATAATAATAATATGATGATGATGAGGATGATGACAAACCGGTCCATACAAGACAAATCTTGCAAATCTTTTGCAGGAAGCCCACCCGTATAGATCTAGACCACAATAAAAACGGCATTTGGACTCGATGCAGTGACTAACAGAACTTACTGTTACACCACAATTTCACATAGAAACAAAATTCACAGATGTGATAATGTTGATTTTCGACCACCACCGTGTAAAGAGAGGTCAAGGATGAAATTTCCGATCATGCTTTTGGATTCTAGTCGTCCCCAATGCGTCTCTGTTTTTGCCACTAAAAAATGTCGTAAACAAATGATATTTAAGACCGAGTTTTGCCTGAAATGCACGCAATAATTCATCGTCAAAAAAGTTAGACAGTACATAAAGTTTCATAGTCTTTTGCTACGTAGTCGCGAAGTTTTAGCTGCATACATACACATTCACCCTCTAGCTCCATTATAGTAAGATTAAAGCCACTAAGGATTTCTAGTTGAAGTCAGAATTTTACAGTAGCAAACAAAACAACAAAAAAATAAAAAACAAGCATGGAAACCACACGCGCCAACAATGCCTGAGTGAGTACTGGTCTGAAGGTGCCTTGGCTGATCTGACAGTGGTTGTAGACCAGACAACATTCAAGTATCACTGGTTTAAATTGGGACATATTCAGGATTTTCCCTCGGATTTATAACACAAATCTTAACGTATTCGTTCCTGGCCGTCCCGTCCAATCTTTAGGCTGATGGCCCTCGCTTTTAATTAAATTCCATTACCTTCTCTTGCATAGATGATCTGGTCATTTCAAACAAGGTTTAAAACACTAAGCACCTCAGTCATGGTCTTTTTGGTTATTGGAAATAATTTCATGTGTTTATTACTCAAACAGTGGACAGTCAAATAAACGCTTTCGTCAATAATATTTTTTACACATATTCCAGTCTTTAATTTGGACTTCTCGTTTAAAAAGTAACGATTCTGCCAGCAAGCCAGGTGTTTAAGGTAGGATACGTAACCCGGTTGATTTCCCCATCTATATTGTTGGTTATCTTTTTTCCTGTTGTTTTCTTTCCAGCCAGGATCTGTAGCAACCAATCACTGTTTCTGCCTTTAACATCTATTAAATTGACTTGAAAATGAATCCAAAGATTGCACTTATGCAAGGCCTCCAGCAATGCCTGAGTGAGTACTGGTCTGAAGGTGTCTTGACTGATCTGACAGTGGTTGTAGACGAGACAACAGCCAAGTGTCATCAGTTTATACTGGGCGCATGTTCTGGATTTTTCCGAGGATTGTTACGTTCAGGTATGAAAGAACAGCTCGAAAACACTGTCCATATCCAGGGGATAAGCAAAGATTCCTTTGCTGCGGTACTCGAAATGATCTATACTGGAGTGAGCTGTCTAACAGAAGATAACATGGTTGGCGTATGGCGTGCAGTTGATCAGCTCCAAATAGATTACCTGATCACGGAATGTGAGAATTTTGCCATGGAAAACATCTCAGCCACTAATTTCTTTCCTTTTCACCAAGCAGCAAAACTGCTTGCCTCAGAAAAAGTCTTAAAACGTACATCTAATTTCATGCTGGAAAACTTTCGTTCAATAAGAAACACTGAAGATTTCCTTCAACTTTCTCCAGAGGAAATTTGTAATTTGGTAGAAAGTGACAACCTCAATGCGTATCCTGAGGATCTGGTTGTTGAGTCAATTTTAAAGTGGGTGGATCATTCACCAACGGTTTTACCACAGCCATCCATGAATACTTCCACTGCTGGGGCGTCAAGTGACTATCATGGACATGAAACAGGAAATCCAGAGAACACGGGGGAACAGACAGATGGACAGACTGGCGTAAATCACTCCTCTAGTGCTGTAGACTGTGGAACCACTGAAGAAACTGAGACATGAAATCTTCAAAGAGAAGGCGAAAGACTATGAGAACGGTTTGGAACAAAAATATGCCGGCGGAGATGAAAGTTTGCCATCAAATGAAATGGCTTCCAGCATTGAGAAAGAAAATGCACTGGCTTTTCCAAAATCAGAAAATGCTCGCGGAAACCAAGAGGTCAACAGACTGCAGCATCTGAAGAAATTGTTGCTTGCGTCACGGCTGCACTTGGTTAGCGCTGATTGTCTTCATACTCTCTTGCAGCGAGTTTGGACCATACATCCCGAGTACAGAGAAAGCCTGGACATGTTGCTTGATCTCACCATGTATCAGTTAAAACCAGAAGGTCAGTTTGGTCCCTGGACAAGAATGGACATTCACAGACTGCCCAGCCCTATGGATCACGTGATGGTATTTGCTGAAGGTCCTAAACTAATGGCTTATGCATTGAATACCGGGTCCACCCATAAACTACTTGAAGTAAATGCAAATGTCACAAATATTTGCGTTTTTAACAATATTCTTCTTGTCTGCATGAAAAAAGATGCTGCCAATGACTACTGGGCTTTCCTTACACAAGAAAGTGACTTGAAATATATCTCTCAAGAAATACCTATAGCTTCTGGATTTCTTTTAGCCGGTGGGCAACATATTTATCGATGCCATACGATTACAGACAGTGATGACCGAATTACGAGTCGGCTTTCTCGAAGTATGTTTATGTACTACGACCACACATCTGTTTGGCAGGGCTGTGGCAACTCTGTTGATGGCACTGTTGACTCCCTCATTCGCTTTCACCAGTATATCATATGTTTTGCCAGCAGTGGTCTCATAAGATGCTTCGACACAAGTAGCGACACGAGCTGGGGACTGAATCCTATAGAAGGACGGACAAAAAACATCGTAAGCTTCGGCAACTACAAAGACACATACATCATCCAGGGAAACGGATCATTGAGGAAAATTGTCAGTGTGGAACCTACTGAAACAAATTTCCAATTCGTTGCCAAACTTTGGGAGTTCGACATGGGTCTGCGCGGTGCTGTTTTGTATCGTGATCAGCTGTTTGTGTTTGGCAAAGGTTCCAACAATTCTACATCTGTCGAGTCCCTGCACGGAGTGTATACAAGGATAAAGATTGTATTGGTACAAAGTAGCACTCCTTGCCTTCCAATGGTAGTGCGAAAGTCTTGGTGACATGTGGCGACTCTGATTGATCTCCCCCCACCCCCCAGCCCACCCCTGAGATTCATTACTCCAATGTTCCAAAAGCAATGATACGAGCTTACTCTCAATCGGACATTTCATCTGTCAAATCTCCAAGAACAACAACAGTGAGTAAAACTTTCAACTTGTTTTCCAGAGATGTTCACATTGTTACGGAGTCACTTTTACGATGGACTGGAGTTACGCAATGACTCACAAGATTTAACAAAATGTGAACTTATCCAGTGACCTGGAGACATTATGGCCGTAACCAACATGATAACTCTGATTTAGGTCAACCGTATTGAAGGTGCTTCAAAGCAAGTTTCATCTGTTAAAGAAAAAAAATAGTTTTTCTCTTTCAAAACAGAAAGTGATAGTTTCAGTGTCATAAGACAATTGCAGAAATGAAAGAATACTTTTGTTTTATTTACTTGCTTAACCATGGCGACGTCTGTTTGTATGCGTGTGCATTCCTTGTCAATCAGGTTTATGAGGACCAGCAAAAAATCGCGGAGGTGCAGGTGTGTTTAACATAATGGAGATAAACTGTGGTAACTTTGATGTCTGTGCTGTGTGTCAGCAACTCCTGTCACTGAACTGGACTTCCGCGAACATTTACGTGTATAAACATTTGCAAATGTTTCCACAGGATGTGGTGTCAATGTCTGACTTTGTAGAAAAGATCGTTATATTGATTAGGAATTCTTTTCAGGTTGATCATAAAATGTTACAAACAGTTCAGGTTACAACAGTGCCTTTTTCCTCACTTATCTTGCCATTGCTAGATAAGATGGGAGCACTTTAGTTTTGTTATACATGTATAGTGTCCCATAATTAGCTCTCAGTTTTCTTATAATTAATGTCATATTTTATACCACAGTAAATCGTTCTGCTACAGTATGATCCCCATTCATTATCCGGATGTTTGTGGTATTCTGGCCTGTTTTCTTTATTGCTTTAAGACCTTGTTGTACTAGCCGAAGAACAAAGCGTGTGCACAGTTTATGCAGGATTTAATACAATTTGGTAATATATTATATTATGTGGATTAACCCACCAATTTTTGTATACATTGAAGAGGTCACATATGCTGGCAACCGTTAAGCACACAGACAGTATAGTTCAGAGGGACACGTTTCGTGTTTGTAGTGTGTCAACACAGTTCATCAGATTAAACAATGTGGGACATTTCGTGGCTGAGTCATGCACATAATAATTACAATTGTTATTTCTTTATACATCATAACATAGTTACCTAGCTGAGGGTTATTTGCACATCTAAAGCTCATTCGTTTTTTGCTTATCAATGTTATGAACGTGATTAATGGAACATACAGTGTTGTTTTTTTCTCTATGTAGTTATCAATGGCTTCACAAAGTGTAGGGTGTTGTTACTGGAAACTGGACACATTATTATATTATTCACTCGTAGAACATTGTGGGTTGTCTATTGCAGGACAGCATTTGTCAATATTTTCTCCTAACAAAGCTTTTTTGGTTTTGTTAATTAATTATGTAATAGTGTCTTGGTATCGCCCTAACCACTATGTTCCAGACGATTCTATCATCAGTGTCAGGTTTCATGTCAACAACTTAATAATTATGAGTACTCTTGAGGTGTGAATATCCAGTACTTCAGTACTAGGGTAATCGATTGGAAGTTTTTGGGATTTCTGATTATATTCACTGTCACTAAATCTAAAAAGTAAAGACGCGTCAATTCGTCGTTGTGATTGGTCGCCGAAGGATATTGAAATCAAGCTTGCAGTTCTACTGATCTAGCTGCATGTAAAAATTACATAATGAGGACATCTGACATTGCATTCTGCTGTCTCACAAGGCGTGAACTGATCGGAAATACAATATGTCATTTGACACAATCATTATTATGTTCGTATCTTTTATGTACATCACAATAATATGAAGACGTTTTGATATAGTATATAGTGAGCGAATGGAGGAGCACCTTTTATTATATTTTCATCCATTCAGAATTAGCTGTATGTTTTTTTTGTGTTTATTTTTAACACGCAAGTTCCAGTCTGAGAAGTGGATTTTTTTTTCCATTTTAAATTTATGTACAATAGTCCTGTCGTATTATTTTTATGCATATTGACCATTTGTTCTCCATTTCTTTGTCATGTTTTGTTTGTCTGGTCGCAACGAGTAATCAACGGCATTTGCAGACAGGAACTTTCAAAATTGAATTATATGTGAATTATAATGGGGCAGCAATTTTGGATAAATAATTTACTATCCCAACTGTCATGAACGCGTTATGATGGAGCTTTAGTGTGTGAACATGTAAGCATCTTCAATGGCGTGTCTATGTGATCAAAAATGAAGACATTTTTTGAACTCTCACATTTTGTAACGCTGCATTACATGAATACATTCATATGGGACCAAATTCAGCGGTCATGTTTGGCATGTTTATTAACGATTTGTTTTATTTTAGCAGGAAAAGCAAGACTGATTTTTGTCTAGTCAAATCGAAAAGTTTGATAGAAAATTTCCTCCTCCGCCTCTCCTCACACATTGAATTCAACTCCATCACGTACGTGTATTTTGCGTGGACTTATTAGTCTTAATGCCGAATTCCAGTGCCATTGCTATGTGACTTAAATCTAGATTGCTCTGTTTACCTTTTCCCTAGTTTATTCTGAAATGATGTCATTATTATTTGGTATCATAGTCTCACGCTGGAAATGTCTATTTGCTATTACGTCATTTTTGTGTGTGTGTGTGTGCCGAGTGGTTATTGGTGCTCTTGAGACACATTTAGATATTGTTGCCAAATCATTTTATTTATGTTGTGGATGGGAAGTTTACGTAAATAAGTACACGAGAACATGAATGTTCTGTTCTAGAATAGATCATCTTTGAAGGTAAAAAAGAGGTGGATAGCAGAAATGAAAGCTGGAAATCAGTAATGTTCCTTGTCTGTTTCCTGCACCTCATCTGTTGCTGTTGTGCTTGTCCACGACAATGCTGTGAACATAAGACTATTATCTCTCAGATAGATAAAATAAGATGAGATAAGAACCACTTTATCTGTTATATATTTCAGTAACTTGCAACCTTTGGCATAGTCACTGACCAAACTATACACTCTTCAGGCCTTAAATTTGGCAGGGAGATGGCAACTGAGATAAGGAAGATGATAATTAAAAGTTGTTTACTTCAAGCATGTATTTAAAAAAAATAACAATGTTTATTGCTTTGTAACATCTGTATTTTTGCATGTTTGTTTCGTTTTACATAATTATATATTTCACAAAATCTCCACCTTTGAAGGCAAAAGGCTATTTTATTAGACCACCTATACTAACCCAATTTTACATGTTCATTTCAAATACCACGATTCCGTCTCGCGGAGGTATACATCGACACGCCTTTTATTACAGGTGTCGTAACGGCATGCGTATTACCAAATCCGGTTGCCGATCTAATTATTGGTAATTTACCACAGGTCAATGATACACCTGACGGCCAGTTAAAAGTTTGGAACGAAAACGTTGCGTGTGTCACCACACGACAACAGTCAAAACGTCCACCGGATGGTACTTTACAAACCCCTGCGTTTGATTTTAATGTCACGCCTACAGTTTTCTATAAGGAACACCAAAGCGATCCATCGCTAAAACCGCTGTTTGCGAAAGTTCAGCCTCAGAACGGAAATGCCTCTCCGTTTATCATTAAAAATGAATTATTATACAGAAATTTCCGAAGTAAACGTGAGACCATTGTACAGCTCGTGGTGCCTAAGTCGTTTCGTCGCGACATTCTGCGTCTCGCGCATGATACATCATTTTCAGGCCATCAAGGTTCAGCCAGAACCAAATCACGGATATTGGCTCATTTTTTCTGGCCTGGTGTATACGCGGACGTGAACCGTTTTGTGGCGCGCTGCGATGTATGTCAAAAACGTACACCTAAAGGTAAAGCATCACGCGCACCCCTTTAGGAGATGCCTCCAGTCTCAACACCATTCGAGCGTGTCGCAGTTGACATAATAGGTCCTCTTAGTAAATCAGACAGAGGCCATCGATTCATCCTTTCGGTAATCGACTACGCGACGCGCTGGCCTGAGGCTATTCCTTTAAGAGACATTACGGCTGACCATGTCGCTGAGGCACTTGCTACTATTTTCTCGCGAGTCGGATTTCCGACCGAGATTCTTTCAGACAGAGGACCACAATTCACCTCTGATCTATACAAAAAGGTACTAGAATTAGCGGGAATTAAACAGAAATTAACGTCCCCCTATCATCCGCAGTCAAATGGTTGTTGGAGGGGTGGAATGCGAGCCTGAAGTCTATGCTAGCACGCGTATCCGCCGACAAACCTGGAGACTGGGACCGTCAGCTCCCCGCTATTCTCTTCGCCTATAGGGAACTCCCGAACGCGTCCACGGGTTTCTCCCCATTTGAGCTATTATACGGACGTAAACCACGTGGCCCAATGGCCATACTTAGTCAATTGTTCGCCGGTTCTGGAACCGACGATTATGATACGCGATGCGCTTATCAATATGTTGTCGATCTCCGACAACGAATTATTAATGCATGCAAAACCGCTCTGCAATTTGCATGCGCTAGAGCGAGTTCTTCAAAATTTTATCGCGATCAGGGCGCCCAAATGCGCGCCTTGTCAGTCGGAGATCTGACACTTGTTCTTTTGCCGCAAACGCAAAACAAACTCCTTCTAACTTGGAAGGGACCATACAGAGTCCTTCAGAGACTCTCCAGAGTGAATTATTTGATAGATATTCGTGGGCAGAGGAAAATATTCCATATTAATATGCTGAAAAAGTACCTGCTTAGCGATGATCGTCGCAACAACTCCGTTCATGTCGTCCCAATGGCCAACGCGGCTTTAGTTACTGTCGACGACGAGGACCCTTTGAGTATCGACAAATCGTTGCCCATATTACAGGCCACCGAGAGTATAAACGATGTTAATATCAATGATGAGCTTGCGCCGTCGCAGAAACAGGATCTTACACACCTGCTCCAAGAATTTGCCACGGTGTTCACTGATTTGCCGGGTTGTACGTCTTTAGTCCAACATGTAATACAACTTCAGACAGACGTACCGGTGTTTGTTAAACCGTACCCGCGCCCGCTGCACGCTCACGAAACGATAATTACAGAAGTACGTGCCATGCTACGGCTAGGAGTGATAGAGCGATCAACAAGTCCGTATTGCTCGCCGATTGTCTTGGTCAAGAAGAAAGACGATACCGTGCATTTTTGTATTGACTATAGAAAGCTCAATGCTATAACCATCTATGATGCGGAACCCATTCCCAATCAGGAGGACTTATTCGCGCGGTTATCCGATGCAAGTATCTTCTCTAAAATAGACTTATCCAAAGGATATTGGCAGATTCCTCTCGAAGAAGGAAGTAAACAATATACAGCTTTTCAAACCCCTTTCGGTTTAATGCAATGGAAATATATGCCTTTTGGACTGGTTACTGCACCAGCCACGTTCGCGCGCATGATGAACATCTTACTAAATGAACTGCACTGCGTTCTATCATATTTCGATGATATATGTATTTTTCAGGCTGATTGGGCTGGCCACTTAATGGCCCTTCGTGAAGTTTTTGCCGCTCTTCGCCGAGCTGGCCTTACCGCGCGACCCAGTAAAGTGTTCCTGGGATATCACCATATAAACTTTTTGGGTCATACCATAACCCACGGGGTTCAGACTCCAGACGATCGCAAGATATCCAGTATTTTGAAACTGCAACCCCCTAAAACTAAAAAGCAAGTCCGTAGCTTGTTGGGACTTTTGAATTATTACAGGAAATTTATACCAAACTTTTCCTCTCTCTCAGCCCCGTTATCTGATCTAACGAGGAAAAATGTTCCAAATAGAGTCGTCTGGACGCCTCAGTGCGCTGATGCCCTTCAGACTATTCAGAATTTATTTTCTACTTTCCCCCTGCTTGTTTTACCCGATATACGCCAGACATTCGTCGTCCGAACGGATGCGTCAGATAAAGGAATAGGCGCCGTGTTACTCCAACAGCGTGACGGTTTCTTGCGACCGTGCTTATATGCAAGCCGGAAATTACTTGATCGAGAGACGCGCTATGCGATTGTCGAACGAGAGTGCCTCGCAATTGTTTACGCGGTAGATGCATTTTCTCGATACTTATTAATGTCCGAATTTATAATTGAAACGGATCATCGACCATTACTGTTTCTTAAGTCGAACAGAGCCAAGAATGCTCGACTAACCAGATGGAGCCTTGCGCTCCAGGAATACAAATTTACTATTCGGGCTATACCTGGGGAGGATAATTTACAAGCTGATGTATTGTCCCGTTTGATTTAGTGTTCTAAAATAGTCTGTTGAACATTGAGGTTGAGCATTTTTCACCTTTTTCGTAGACCGTGGATGGTTTCACATTATATTGTCCTACCAATTATGGACATTCTTTCTCAAAATTTCCATGTGATTCCTTTTTCCACTAGCGTCCATCCTGACCATGACCTGAGTTTCAGACAACCTTGACGCCTTTGTCTGCGGGTCAATGAGATGAGGAAATGGCAAACCGAGCGACCAGACCTACTGCTGCCAGGATACCATTACTTTAATTAACTATTGTTCGTTCATGTTCTATGAATGTATTAATTATGCTCAATGAAGCGATGAGCTAGTTGCTCAATATTTCAGTCTTTACAGTATGTCTGTGTGAGAGAAGTTTATCACTTTAATTCTTAAATGCTACAACAATTATATATTATCACAGAACGTCGCATATAAATATATGTCACAGGACAAATTAGGATTCAGGATGATCCAGGATTGTCCTAGTACAAACAAGGATCTGCATTTTTCCTAGAAAAATCAAGGATACATGATTATCCTGGAAATAACCCAGTAAAAACGCAGAATCCTGTTTTTCCTAGGAAAAACGAGTATCCTTGTTTTTCCTAATGTCTAGTACAAATGAGAACTAGTACAAATGAGGATGACCAATAGCCAATTTGCAAATCTGAAGATTACCAATTTATATGTACTTGTTAGGCAAATGCACACACAGACAAAAAATCAATTATTGCAGCATGATCTTGATGGATGACATTTGCTTCCACACATAACGCCTGCCTTCTTGCAACAACATCTGTTGGTCAAACAAGTCGTCTTGCATTTGCAGACGTTTGATGTGTCAGAACTAGCAGATGCCTGCCACCCAGTGCATGTTCGTGATGCTTGTATGAGGCTAATATCTGTGAGACTGCTCATTTCAACACGATTTAGGGCTGGAAAATGCACGTTGTTCATGTCAACAAGTTCCTCTGATCTGAACCAGTTTTTGATAATACCTGACGTTGTGTACACTTTGAACAACTTAATACTTTGATTCTGTGTTTTTGTTGTAAGTACCTTGGAAGGGAGAAGTTTTGCACTAGTGTTTGTCCTATCTACTTTATGAATTTTAATGCCCACTGTGTCGCCCTCTTTGAATGATATTATTAACTTTTTTGTTCGCTTTTCGTACCGTCTTTGTTGGCGCTCTGCAGCTTTAAGGTACGCTTTTCTTGCATGAAATCGAGCCTCTTTATGACCCGATCTGTCATCTTCCATTTCCACCATTTCTGATCAGGACCACAAAACGAACTGACCAGTTTCAAGTGGTTCCTCTGCTGGATTGGCATCTGTTGGCACAAAGGATGGATCCATCACTTCATCTATGAGGATTACTGTGTGCGATGCACTGTTGACACTGTTTCCATGAATGACTGCACGGTTTTTAACCTCTGTTCCAGTAGCTACAGTCAAATTATTACAATTAAGAAGTATACATTCTTTTCCTCTTTTGGAACTGGTACTACTTGCGTTTAGGCTAGACCCACTGTCTGTTGTAAGTGAAAGTTCATTGTCAGATGTAGCAGGATCAGGCGGCAGTACAGCCGGTGTAGCAGGATCAGGCGGCAGCACAACAGGTGTAGCAGGATCAGGAGGCAGCACAGCAGGTGTAGTAGGATCAGGCGGCAGCACAGCAGGTGTAGCAGGATCAGGAGGCAGCACAGCAGGTGCAGCAGGATCAGGCGGCAACACAGCAGGTGTAGCAGGATCAGGTGGCAGCACAGCAGATGTAGCAGGATCAGGAGGCAGCACAGCAGGTGTAGCAGGATCAGGCGGCAGCACAGCAGGTGTAGCAGGATCAGGCGGCAGCACAGCAGGTGTAGCAGGATCAGGCGGCAGCACGTCAGGTGTAGCAGGATCAGGAGGCAGCACAGCAGGTGTAGCAGGATCAGGCGGCAGCACAGCAGGTGTAGCAGGATCAGGCGGCAGCACAGCAGGTGTAGCAGGATCAGGTGGCAGCACAGCAAGTGTAGCAGGATACAGCTGGCACATGATGTTTTCCGGAAGGTTTTCTTCCTCGTGTATTCCCTGGCGATCCAGCTCTTCCCAAATAGTACAGTCAGACCGAGGGAGTTGGCCAAAGACAAGATGATAAGGAGATGTCTTTGTGGTGCTGGAAACGGAAGTGTTGATAGCGTGTGTGACAAACTTCAGTCCTTTGCTCCACTCTTGTCCATGTTCATCCATCCATTTTCCTAGCTTCAATTGCATGTCTCCGTTTCCACGCTCAGCGCATCCTTCAAAACCACAAAACCAGTAACAAGGTGAGAACATTCGGGCGAGAGAGAAAAAGAGAGAGAGAGACACAGGACACAGGACATTTTTATTGTCGTATAGCAATATACAGCTTTATGACAAGGGGGAATGAAACAAAATCTTAACTGCGCTAAACACAATCTTCATTCCCACATAATTGTATTCTCTATCACACGCTCCCCCCTCCTCGTCTCCTACTCTCCCCTCCCCTTCTCTCTCTCTCCTCTCCCTCCCCTCCCTCACTTTCTCTCCTACTACTCTCTCCCATCCTCCCGCTCTTTCTGTGTGTTTTTTGAAAAATAGGAAAGGAGGGGGGGGGTGGGGGGGGGGGTGCGGGATGTTGTGTTTAACAATGTGAAGATCGGGTATAAGTAAGCCGTCAAGATCACTGTCAAAATTATTCTTCTCAATTAGTAAAAATATGGATCAAACTTTACCTTGTGATTCAGGATGTCTTGGTCTTCCATGAGTGATCACCAAGCCAGGCCAGAGAAGCGACAAATTGTTGATCACTTGAGCAGTGAACTCCTTTCCATTGTCAGATTGTAAGATTCTCGGAGGTCCAAAGACACAAAACTGAGTAATCAGATGGTCAGCTACTTCTGCAGCCATTTTTGTTCTCATTGGATAGAGCCAGCTAAACTTGGTGAAGTGGTCTCTGGCATGAAGGATCCATTTAAACTCTCCATCAGGCTGACTCCGCATGTCTGCCAGATCAATCTGTAGTCGCAGTAGAAACTCCAAATTTATCACCTGCTAGAATGGTTCTTGAAGGTTGTCGCTGACTACATGCTGTGCAAGTTTTAAGAAAAATGTCTATGACGGAATGCTTAATTCCTGCATAGTTAGTATGAACTTCATTCCAAGTCTTATCACGTCCAGAGTGGCCCACTTTTTCATGACACTTCTTTACCGTTTCAAATATTTCCTCGTATGTAACAAGTGGACAAGACGTTTTGGAACAGTACACTATCTGTTTTGATCCAATTTGCTCAAGTTTGAAATGTTTCTTGCACCACAGTTTGAATTTAGCTCCTTCTGGACAACTTTCTCCTTTCTGCAATCCCAAAGCTTGAACAATATTGCTGTATTTCGTTGTTGTCACACTGAAATGTTCATTCTTAGATTTCAGAGTCTTTGCATATTCTTCCATGAGTCTGTAAAAAGTCTCCTTTTGAGCCATGTTGACTCAACAATCGCTGCACAGAGGACTGGTTAAACTTTGAAGACAACTGAGAAGTGAGCTGACTGACTTGACCAGAAAAAAGAAGATAAAGAAAGTGAGCACAGCTAACCACATCATGCAAGCAAATTTGAACTGAGGTTAGTCCTGTTAACACTATTACATATGCCAAGACAATCTTCATTTGTACTAGTTCTCATTTGTACTATATATATATGCTACTGTATGACAGTACACAATACAGCCTGCTACTGTCACCCCCACTGTCTTGTGGGTCATCTCGGGAGAGAGGAAGACTAGGGGAAGGTAACCCTGAATACAAATACCACACTGCCTTGTGTGTTGCTATGATAGCAAAGGCTATGGGAGTAAACCCAGACAGAAAATCAGGAGTGGAGACCCGAAGGTGGTTGTCAGGGAGAACTGCATCAAACTGGCTTCCAGCATCTCCTGCAGCCGGACTAGTTCCAAATGTATTGACCTGGTCTCTCCTTTGGGTTTAACTAGAATGGCAGAGAGAGGGGTGGTGCCTCTGGGCAAAGCACCATCTCTTAAAAATAGCCCAGGCAAGGCAGCAAAACGAGGAGGCGTTTGCTCGGGCTTGGCAAGCGTCTGTTTCTCCTCTATAAGCCCACCCATTTCCGATTTGGAGAGGACACTCCAGCCATCCGTTACGGATGGGCACAACACGGGAGGTGGCAGTTACCGGTGATAAGCTCAATCCATTTGGCGTACGGATGAGCGCCAGGGGTCCCCTCTGTCGGTGGGAGCGGCTTTTCAGCTGCATTGATCAACTACCGCCCGCCGTAACCTGGGCAGCCCCCAGGCAGTTGGGTGTTGTTCCGCCACGTCAGCCTGCTTCATAAGGTGGTTGGAGCTAGACCAAAAGTCCAAAAGCTGACGTAAAGTGTGCACCTGGCAAAAACAGAAAAATACTAAAACTTGGTACCTGGAACGTCAGAACAATGCGCCCAGGCTTGCAACAGCAAGATCTCACTGATATTGACTCCATCAGGAAATCCCAAATTATTGATCGAGAACTTCAGCTACTAAACATCGACATCGCTGCCCTTCAAGAAACTCGACTTCCCGACTCCGGGTCAGTCAAAGAAGAAAACTACACCTTCTTCTGGCAGGGCCTTAGCAGCGAACAGCCGAGAATCCACGGCGTGGGCTTCGCCGTAAAAAACTCCCTTATCAATTCGATCGCAACTCCAATTGGAGTGTCAGAACGCATCATGACACTCAGACTGAACACCCGGTCTGGTTTTACCAACATTATCTGTGTTTATGCCCCAACACTTACCTCCTCTGACGAAACCAAAGACATTTTCTACGAGGCATTGCAGAGGACTCTCCACAACATCCCTCTCACCGAAGGCCTGCTAATTCTGGGTGACTTTAACGCTCGAGTGGGAGCAGATCACTCCGCATGGCCAAAGTGCATTGGGCACTTCGGCATTGGCAACATCAACGAAAACGGGCAGCGCCTTCTGGAGCTATGCTCCGTAAACTCATTATGTGTTACAAACACGTACTTTGACCTTAAGAGATGCCAAAGAACATCATGGCGCCATCCCAGGTCTGGCCATTGGCATCAATTAGATCTTATTCTCTCAAGGAGGAAGAGTTTGGGCTGTATAAAAATAACTCGTTCCCTCCACAGTGCTGACTGTGACACCGACCATGCACTGGTAGTCAGCAAAATCAAAATTTCGGCCAAGAAAATATACAGATCAAAAGCCCCTTCAATCCCTAAGATCAATGTAACAGCAATCAAAGATGAATCAAATAGAAAGTCATTTGAAAAGTTATTTGCTGAAAGCATGGATAATGTCACCCAATGTGACTCGGTAGATGAAACATGGAACACTCTCAGTTCAAAAATTCATGACTGTGCCATCAAGTCTTTTGGACAGCATAAAGTTTCAAACAACGACTGGGTAGCCCAGAACAGCGAAATTCTCCTACCTCTCATTGAGCAAAAGAAATCTGCTTTCAATGAGTATAACAAAAATTGCAATCAGAGTACAAAAACTTGTTTGAAAAATGCAAAAGCTAAACTTCAGCTGGAGGTAAGACGTTGCGCCAACAAATACTGGACAGACTTGTGTAACAGCATACAAGAGGCAAATGAAAAGGGAGATATGAAAACCGCCTTTAGTCAGATGAAAGTAGCTCTTGGGCCAATCATCACCAAAAGCGCCCCACATAAGTCTGTAAATGGTGAACCCATCACAGATAAAAATGAACAACTGAATAGGTGGGTAGAGCATTACTCTCTGTTGTATTCAACTGAGAAAAATATTCCACCAGATTTTGAGGAACACCTCCAAAAAATGCCAATAATGGCCGAACTTGACGCTGAACCTTCCTTAGTCGAGCTTTCCAATGCAATCGACCACCTGTCTGCTGGAAAAGCCACAGGAAGTGACAACATTCCTGCAGAGGTATTAAAAGACCTAAAAGGCCCACTATTACCACACCTGTATAATCTGTTACTGCAGTGTTGGAAAGAAGGCGTGATACCACATGATATGAGAGACGCCAAAATTGTCACACTTTACAAGAACAAAGGAGACAAAGGCGACTGCAACAACTATCGAGGCATATCCCTCCTCAGCATTACTGGAAAGGCTTTTGCTCGCGTCATCCTCTGCCGCCTTCAACAACTGGCGGAAAAAGTCTTACCAGAAACATAATGTGGCTTTCGAAGCAAACGATCAACTATTGACATGATATTTGCACTTCGGCAAATCCAAGAAAAATGTAAAGAACAAAACAGGCCGCTTGTAACATGCTTTGTGGACCTAACAAAGGCTTTCGACACCGTAAGCCGATCTGGCCTGTATGCAGTCCTTAAATCCATAGGCTGTCCACCAACATTGCTAAAACTTATTGCATCCTTCCACACTGACATGAGGGCATGTGTCAAATTTGAGGGCTGCACATCCAATTCATTTGCTGTAAACAGCGGTGTGAAGCAGGGATGTGTTCTTGCTCCTACCTTATTTGGTATATATTTTGCAGCCCTACTCAAGAATGCCTTTGGTCAATGTTCAGGTGGAGTACTTATTAACACCAGAGTGGACGGCTCCATTTTTAATGTTGCCAGACTAAAAGCAAAATCTCGTACAGAGCATATTATGTTACAAGAGCTCCTCTTCGCAGATGATGCTGCAATCGTGGCCCACGATGAAACCACGCTCCAGGCTCTCATCAATAGCCTTGCCAAAGCCTGTGACAAATTCATGCTAAAGATCAGTGTCTCAAAAACTGTAGTTTTGACACAAGGCTTGAGAAACCCCAACCCAATCATGCTGAATGGCTCTCCTCTGGAGCAAGTGGGAAAATTCTGCTACCTAGGCTCAACCATCAATGGTAGCACAGACATAACAACTGAAATAAATGCCAGAATAGGAAAGGCGGCCACAGCTTTTGGCAAACTCTCAAAAAGGGTGTGGAACAATAGCAAGCTGACCATCAAAACAAAGGTACTCGTGTAATAAACTTGCGTCCTAAGCACCCTGCTGTATGGCTCAGAGACATGGACCACCTACTCCAAACATGAAAGATCCCTCAACTCCTTCCACCTGCGCTGCCTACGCAAAATTCTCAAGATCAAGTGGCAAGACAGGATCTCAAATATCGAAGTTCTGAGCCGAGCCAACATTCCATCAACTCAGGCTCTCCTAGGCAAAAAAAGACTGCGGTGGCTTGGACATCTCCACCGTATGGAAAATGATCGCATCCCCAGACAAATTCTCTACGGGGAACTTGCTACTGGCAACCGACCCAGAGGTAGGCCACATCTGCGATTCAAAGACACTTGCAAGGTCACGATGAAAGCATTCAACATCGACCCCAATGAATGGGAGAACCTTGCAGATGATCGAAGCAGATGGAGACAAAAATTGTGCAGTGGCACGCTCGCAATAGACTTCAAGGCAAAAGAAACATACCTGACAAAACGACAGAGGCGGAATGAAAACACTCGCCAAAGTGAACCCAAAAGACTGACCTGCAATCAATGCCATCGCACTCTCGGGTCAAACATTGGTAGAATAAGCCACGAGAGAAGCTGTCAGTCAAAGTGAAAGTGAATGTTCTGGCTGCTAAGACCGTCTGTAAAGACGCTAAAGGCCATATATATATAGTACATATATTTGTACTAGACATTAGGAAAAACAAAGATGCTCGTTTTTCCTAGGAAAAACAGGATTCTGCGTTTTTACTGGGTTATTTCCAGGATAATCATGGATCCTTGATTTTTCTAGGAAAAATGCAGATCCTTGTTTGTACTAGGACAATCCCGGATCATCCTGAATCGTAATTTGTCCTGTGACATATACATATGCTTTTGTCCATCGATAATGCACGTTCTTAGAATTTTTTTTTTTGGCTTTCAGTAACGCTATATTTTTTTTACTATATAGCCCTTTCACAAGTACTATTACATAGCAACGTTGGTAGACAGTTATGTCGTTCAAACCCTAAGTTTTCACTGGGGTGGGGGATGTGTCATAAGCACATTAGGATCATAAATGTCGTGCTAGGTCACGACGTCAGTGAGTTTAATGTTTACGATCTTGTTGATTATAACCAGCGTAATTTGTCCTTGAGCTGTTCTCGTGAACAGTTTGTTTTGAAACACCTTTTTTTCTGATGGATGGAGAGAAGGAGGGGCGAGATAGAATAAATGTATAGCTAGGAATGACAGAGCAGTTCTCGACCCCGTGATTTTGATTAACATAGATAAGGGGCGAGTAAAGGTAGTTTATTTAGACGCTTAGTTGGCGTTCGGAAATTCGTGCATAAGAGTAGAAAGCACGGGGTTTGAAGATTTTAGTAGTTAATGTTTCGCATTTTAAATTTGTCTAGACCGTAAAATTGACCTTGATTTTGGCGCAAGGCCATGACAAGCATAAATTAATATTGGAGGCTGAGCTGAAGCGGCTGCACCAATCAAATGTGTGAATCTGGACGGAAGGTCGAGACATAGCTTTAGTATTTAAATCATTGCAGAGCTTAGATAGATGCCACATGTAGACAATCCATTTACGAGGTGGACGGCGATAGTCCTCAGCCAGATGAGAGACACAGAGACGCAGTTGAGCAGTCCATATTGTGAGGAGCGCCTGATTTAAAGCTCCAGAGCCTAAGCTACTTGATTTGATATAGACCCACAGCGTTTACATCCAGCGCTCTCACTCCCAGTGAGGGCCTCATGGTGAGAGTCCATACTAATTTGTAATGATGAAAGTGAACCGTTCTACTTACTTTTGAATATCCGTCGCCACGTGCGCGGATTCTATTTGGCATCTAACTCATATGACCTGCAAGTAGTTAGAGTGAATAAGTTAGTATTTATGGAACGCTGTAGTTCCATTAGTTAGATTCAGTTGCTTTTGAATTGATATTTATATTTATAATTATATTTTGTTACATTAATTCCTGTAATTAAACTGCCCTACAGTTCTGCTAAATATCAAAGCAATTGATTTATTTAGTTTTTAGAGTGCAAGTAATTTTTTGTGTGTTCGTCGATTGTGGGAGCGGACCTCGAAAGAGTGTCAGTCGAATTCTCCCCATCTAACCCACATCGCGACACTGGAGGGGACACCCGGGTTCGAACCAGGGACCTCTCGATGTGTTAAGCTTGGTGGGCAGTGTCCTGGCGCACATGAGTTCTGGAGCAGGACTGCAGATTATTAATTTTATTGTAAGAGAGAGAGAGAGAGAGAGAGAGAGAGAGAGAGAGAGAGAGAGAGAGAGAGAGAGAGAGAGAGAGAGAGAGAGTTAGAGAGAGCACATGATTGTTTATTCCGGGCAATGCCCGGTACGTCATCTAGTTTTCCCATAAGGCCCGGCGCGCATTATACCGTTTCGCCTGCTGCACGGCCTGCAAACTCAGATTTTTGCTTGCTTGGCAAATAGTTTACAGTGCTGCACACCACGAAAAAGATTGCTTGCATTGAACGGATGGTTAATTTTAACATAGTGCGCGCCGGGCCTAAGTGAAATACTCTTTCACAGAGCCTTTAAGAGCACATACATACTACACACATCTTACGCATCATAAGCTTACATGAACATATTATCTATATAATAAAGCTACAACAAAACCCCTAATAGTCCTATGGACTCGGAAACTACACAACGCACCGACCTGAAATTTGGCACAAAGAGTTATGTGATAGCGAACATTGTTCC
The DNA here is from genome assembly GCA_963931925.1 of Onchidella celtica. Taxonomy (NCBI): domain Eukaryota; kingdom Metazoa; phylum Mollusca; class Gastropoda; order Systellommatophora; family Onchidiidae; genus Onchidella; species Onchidella celtica. The sequence goes on along the minus strand of OZ007579.1, from coordinate 13,021,267 downwards.
TATCGCTATAAACAAACAAAACCGTTTGTTATTTCTGAGTTAATCGGTAAATGCGGTTATAATTAAAGACTAAATTCACGAGAGCGTTTGATCCGATATTTACGATCAAGAAGATAGTGATGTATGTTTCTAATAATAGCCCACTTCCGCCTACACATGACGTTATCACTTCCTGCGATGTGTTCGGCTCAAACTAACTAACCCGTGTGCAAATCATATTGCCATTTGACGGATGCTGACGGGATGCGCAGGATGTCAACGCGCAAAGGGAGAGCAGTAAAACTTATCTGAAGACAAACAAACAAACAAAAATAAAATAAAGCTAAAGGAACAGGCAAAATGAAGCAGGTCCATAATAATCACCCAGAACTGAAACTAATAAATCGATTTATCCCGGGCAGGGCCGGGTAACTCAGCTAGTAACTCTATAAACTGAATTACAGGCATACATTATATGAAGTGACATGGTCAGGAACCTGAGTAAAAATATGTTTTCTAGCTGTAGTGTCTCGTTGATGCGAATTGTGGAGGGCAAAAAACGATATTCTATATCTTTCTCTTTCTGCAATGCGCTGAATACAAGCGGCGATTTCATTATGAACCATCAGCCAATGCATTCATCTTGAGAGTCATTGTTTATTGTAGCTTGATTATTGTAACTATAAGTAGATCTAGTAAGATTCTCAACCGTTTTTGCCACTATTTTAGTTTATTAGTCATATAAACAATTTTGTTTCGTTTGATTTCAGTTTAACTCGATGTTTTCAAAAATAAAATTCTTTATTTCTGTTGACGAGATTTTGACGTGCTTGGCTGTCCATGTTTCACCTTTCACCTTTCACCTAGGCATTGGCCATCCATTGCAGGGTGTAGCCCTCCGACATTGACTTCCATTCCGTCTGAAGTTTTACTCGTCCATGTTGTTCTTCCTCTCTGTGTAATGTCATCTTGCCATCTTCTTCCTGGTAGTCCTCTTGTTCGTCCATCTATAGCCATTCATCCTTCGCACATGTCCAGCCCAACTCCGCTTTTGTTGTTGTTCATAATTATATTATTATTTACTTCTGTTTATGTATAATATTTATCTGTCATCCTTTCAGCTCCTAACAAGTTATGCAGTTGGGATTGGTACAAAGGGTTCTGCAAAATTTATATTGCCTGGATCAGCAAGTTCCCATAATATTGGAAATTTAGTAACGATGAACATAACATTTTTTACGCGACCGTACTTCCTGTTTGTTCCAACTCCACTTTTTGCACAAATTAGAATTTCAACATTGAACATTTGCGACCTTAGGATTATGACAAAGAGTTAGAATAAATAGGATCTGTAAAACAGTTTGATAAGTGCCACAATGCATTTTAAACCTATCAACGTGTGCTTCTGTTATACCTCTTCTATATACTAACAGATCTGCAGTTTTTAAGAAAATGGAGAAAGAACAAACAAGAATTAAGGTCGCAATAATGCAGATAATGGAAAAAGTGAACATGTAGTTCTGGGTTTGAAAATCACATTTAGTTTACACCCTTTCTCATGGACACTTCTGAAGTTAGTTTAGAAGGCGGTGGGATTATTTCTACACTGATACAGAAATTCTCAAGGAAGGATCCATCGTTTTCCCGATGTGAGATTAATTTTGTGTTATCCATAGTTCCGTTTCAAAATCCAGAGAATATATTACTGTCAACGTAAAGTGAACGTTAGTAGGAAATAACAGCGGGAATCAGTTCATTATTGTTTAATAATTATATGCTTTTATATCAAAAGAAAATGGCTGTATCAGCCTATTGAGATTACATTTAATGTTGGAAGTAACGTAAGTCGGTGTTAACTATAAATTCGAGTGTTCCCTATTTTCACCCATCTGGCTTAATTTTAATTTATCCATAATTTATCCTGCCATGGTATATGGTTAACATTCACAACTGATCTAACATAATCCTATCATTAATCCTTTGACTACTGACGCAGTGAGAGATAAGTTTTCTGAAATCTTATTCATTTGAAGATCCACTTATTTCAGTTACTTTAGACGGTTAATAGGAATCTAAATCAGGATATTTATTTGTATTTGAAAGCTGGCAAAGGAGAACCAGTAACAGGAAGGGCAGTAAAGGGTTAACAGCAAAAGTGTTTCATTATTGAAAGGGTTAAATGGTAATTTTTAACTGTGAACCTAAAATTTAAAATCAAGTTAATGGCTATCCTTCATATCTACACAGCTGTGTGTGTTTGTGTATATGTGTGCCTGTGTGTGTGTGTGTGTTTGTGTGTGAGAATATATATGTGTGTGTGTGTGTGTGTGCATGGATTTGCACGTGTACGGGAGGGTGTCTGTTCCATTTAAATGCAAAAGCGTTTTTTGCCTGTCTCCGTTTTTACTTCCTTAAATCCCTTCTTTTACAATTGATCTATACTGGTACCTTTTAAATAAACGATTAAACATACTTACACTTGTAATAATGAAAGGTAAACATTCTGGATAACAAAAAAAAAAAAAAAGGAAAACTAAAATTTTGATTAAAATTTTTACCACATGTATAGAGCAGTTGGGTGAAACTGGTGGAAGAGGCAGGACCATCCTCATCATACCTCAGTTGTTTTGCTGTAGTCAAAATCATCAATAATAATTTGCCCTCCCGCAGATCAGCCCCGCCCATTAATTTTTATTGGCCTTTTCACTGAGTATGAATATCATCAAGATCTTATTCGAGAGGCGAGGTTTGGAGGTTAATCGTTCCCCGGGACTTTTTCCTTGTGTCTCAGTCATCAAATATTCCACTTTTCTCTTTTTGTGTGTGTTTATTTATGCCCTGTCATCTCTTTTCTTACATTAGGATGAATAATTGCTGCTGCTGCTCCTCTGCCCTTCCCTCCTCTCCAGTCCCCGAGTATCCTTAGAGCCCCTTCCTCCACCCACCTCCTTAAGAACTACTTTCCATTCTTGCTGTTCACAGTATCCCCAACCCATCCCCAACATTTTCAACTGTTGCTTTTTTTTTTAAAACTCTCTGTGCCTATTCCGCCCCAAACACGCACACATTCCAACCCTAAAAAGCGCGAACACATTCATTCAAACACAAACACACACATTGACAACATCTATAAAGATTGCATGAATATAAAACAAACAAAGAACTTACATGACGAAACAAAGACAAAGAACGGAACAAGAACTGAAACCAGCGACACAAAGATACTATTGTTAAAAGAAATCTTTATTATCATTTCAAAAGGCCACCGTATAGCCACTACAATAATCCAACAAATTCTTAACCACTGTATCAGTAAACCAATATCTGATATTGAACGGTGAAACTAAAGATATCTCAGGGCGATGTCAGTGAGGAGCATAACACTAATAACAGTAACTTTGGGCATGGAATGACGTCACGCAGACCCTACACTTGGTGAAGTCTATTGCCCCAGCGTGTTGTTGATGAGCGCTTCTGGTAAAGCCTACAGTCCTATGGTTCTGTTTATATTCTGTCTGTCCTCTTGCTTTTTCTTAGCACAGTGTGACCTTCTCGTGTTGGCATACTTTCTCCAAGCCCAAACCCATTTGATCCAACCTGTGAGTTTGTCTATCAAGTCACAATGAACATTTCAAATAATTAAACCCAATAAAAGACAAAACCCAGGCTTAAATTTATCATTTATCACAATGAATTTAGTGATTTCTTTCGAGTTGGTGATATCCAGATTTCTGTTAGTAACTTTAATTTCTCACGTTTTTCAAACATTTCAGAAGAAAAAAAAACATCACGTTAAAACAAATCTCAATTTAATTATTTTGATGTTTGATTTTGTCATTTACCCTCATGACACCGATATAATTACGGACATTGTTTTGATATTGTTCTAAATGTTGTCAGGGCCCAAGATTGAGTCAAGACGACTGTGATTACCCAGTTAACTCGTTCAAATTGAGAAAGTACGATTTGAACAGTTCCATCATGACATTTAGATTTACATCGAGATTTACAGTAGAACTCAAGTTTTTGTCACCCATGCATGAACCGGTTTCAATGAAAAAAAAAAATATTCCAGAAGATCTTTGCCACAACATTTTTTTTTCAGCAACACATTCGTTACTTTTAAAGGGTGAAATTCAAACTGGAAATTTTCCGAAGTTATTATCACCAAGGTATTTTCGCAACATAATTTCTAAACATACCCTGAACCATTAATTCCTTGAATTATTTAAAAAATAAAAAAAATGCAGTAGAAGACCCTTTGTCTATAATCGTGTGACCTTCTGTTACAGCCCCGTATTTTAGTGATTTTCGTTGTTTTATTTATTTAAGGTCTTTCATTCTATGCAGAAGACAAAGGTGAAACGTTATGCGTGCAAAAAGATAAGTATGCTACATAATTCTGATTACAGGAAGCGGTGACATACATGGAAGTTATATGCTAGGAAAGATAACTTGAAAATAATTATGCTAATGATAACTATATATTACGTCATGAAACTAAAAAATTTAAGCTGGAAGCAGTAACTAGAGGGAGCTTTTATTGTCTCTGAGGACGTAATTTACTGCTACTACTGAAACAAGGACCGATAGCGATGAGTGCTGCAGTACTACAGAACACAAAAACTAAAATTAATAAGATATATAACAAAATGGCTCGTGTTGGGTAAAGCCACCCGCAATATTCTTTTGATAACCACCAAAAAAAAGTAAATATTGTCCATAATCAAACAGCTTGAAACTGCTCAGGATTAATGCTCACTCATCAATCTTTCCAGCTAATAAACTGTTACCTCATTCTTTGGAAACAAGAAAATTAAAAAAAGAAAAAAAACATGTCAATCCTCACAGAATCATAAACACGCACTTTAGCTTGGCAATGGCAGCTCGTTAAACTTAGTAAGGTAAAGTGGATTTAAAGTGGTCTGACAGATATTATATATATTATCTTCAAGTGAATTGTGATCAGCTGAAAGTGTACAAATAACAAAATTTGCCTATTTAAATAACAGAAGTTAAAAGAAAAACGGTGGATCATTCTGGAAGTCTTTCCTTACAATGCAAATTGTTTTACCTCGTCCAGATGTTTTGAGATCCAGCCTGTCAGTCTCCAAGAGGCAGCTCGCGGGGCTATCTTGCGGTCATGTGACATTTCAAGATTTCGTGTGGTACTGCCGAAATTAAGTTGGCTGAGATTATTATTATTATATTAGTACTATTATTATTATTTCCTTTTCATCATGATTGAATTTAATTGCAAATAAGAAAAATGTTCGATCCATTCATTATTTAAGGAACGTACATTAAGCATTAGAAGGAGAACAAAATAATGAGAATAGAAAAGAAAAACCTGAGTGTTTAAAAGAAAAAAATGTATTAGGAAAAAATTATTACATGTATTTATGTACAATGTAAATAATTATCATGTTTCTCACCATGCATCATTAACATAACTTTAAGACCAAAAAAAATATAAAAAATAGGTTCACAATTTGTCCACAAATCATTGTTATGAATTAGAGGAAGGATTCCCTTAACTAAAAGAGGAGATTGATTAAATACATTTTTTTCATTTAAACGAAACACACACACACACATACACACAAAAATAACTACGTGGGCTGTGTATTTTGGAGATGTGCCATTAACTTGGAGTAGAGCCATTAACTTGATTTCAGATTTTAGGCTCACTGTTGAAAATAACGATATATTGATAATTGTTTGCATCGGAATAGATTGGAGTATTTAATAACGCGTCACGAAAGAATAAAACATGGATCGGTATAATTAAGCCAGATGTGTGAAAGAACAATGCACGTGCAAATTAAATTATTTTATAGTGATGCGAATTCCAAAAAGGTAAGTAATCCATTAAATGTAACACCAAAAGTTGAATACAGTAATTTCACCTTAACCTCAACGTGATAATTTCGAGTTTGGCTAGCATGAATTAGCTTATTGAACCGAATTCCACCTGTAACGTTAACGCAGTGTTCAAAGCATTACATTCTTTGAATTAAACCAAAAAAAAAAAAAATTCAATCATGGACAACACAAATTTCACACAGGAAAAACAATGACCCATCCCTTGAATTTACTTATTTGTCTCATTGAAGAATAATTGCGTCTTTTTCTTGTGTGATGGGAGATGTTCTGAATCTCCTTGAAGAAAACAAAGGAGAAAATAATTCAAAACTGTATAAAATGGTACGAATCAGCACTAAATTTTAAATCAAAATCTAGAACACAGTGGTATATATTTTAACGCCAATAAAAACATCTTAATTAACAATGAATTGCAATGATCAATCACCTACATACAAAATTCCCCTCGTGTCATTATGAAAATGACAGGTAGGAGAATAATGCAAAAATGCTACACCAGTAGTAGCAACAAATCATTCGTTATTTAACATTCTTGTCTACAAATAACGTAAATTATCATCAGTGAGTTGGAATGGTCAGTTACAAAGAGTTGCTATGTACACTTAATTACAAAATTCCCACCTGAACCTCCTTGACGAATTCAAAACCAAATAAATAAATAAATGATAAAATAAAGAAACAATAAATATACTGTAAATAAGTAAGTACAGAAATGAATACAAAATAAATGAATAAATAAAGAAAATACATAAGTATATAAATAAAACATTCAAAACTTTAAAATCGAGGCCGATGGTCAAATCGTAATCTAGAGCCCCCCCCCCCCCCTGCTTACATTTTTGAAAAGTTTCTTGATTATGAGAGAGTTACAAAACTTCAACCGATTTATTATGAAAATGACAGATAGGATAATTAATCAGATATATTATATAGACCAGCTGCATCAATGAGGAAAGGTAGCTAATTCATTTTTGACCACTTCTATTTACAAATGATGCAAATTATTCATCGTCAACAGACAGGAAAAAAAAATTCTGATAATGGAGGATAAAAGCTTTGCATGAGATAATACACAATACAGTACAATATAAAGTTGCATGTGGGAAAAAAGAAAGAAAGAAAAGGTTCCGCTCCCATAACTGGAGCTCTCATGTTAGAGAAAGCGACAATAAACTCACACAATGGATTCTGATTGAATGAAAATAAAAGACATGTATGGTGCTCGAACATTTAGTCACTGAAGTAAAATTTCTTAATAGTATAGACTACATAACTCATGCCATACGTGTCAAATGACATACTGTACTTCCGTTAGTGTGTAATTTCAGATGTCTTCTTTTCTATTGTTTACATGAGTTGGATCAATAGACTTGCATAAACGATTTCAGTATCCTGGGACTATCAAAGATAATGACGGATGGATACAACTTCACTTTTTGAGAGTTGACAACACTGAATCTTATGAGAAATCCCAACAACAACTAGTCGATTACATTGTACTCAATATCTAGATACTCACACCTCAGAGTACTCATATTTGTAAGTTAACATGAAAGGCTACACTGATAATGGAATCGTCGGTAAATTAGTGGCTATGGCGATATTAAAAAACCCCACACATTAACAATACTAAAATCTTTGTAAAGAGAAAGAGTGACAATTTCTGTCCTGTAACAAAAACATCTACAATAGTTTAAAAGTGAATAAACAGTAACGGATACAGTTTGTTCTAGCATCGCCCTACATTCTTGAAGCAATAATTAATAACCATTGTACAAAAAAAAAATCACTTATCATTTTTCACTACATTGATAATCAAACATGAATAAGTTTCAGAAGTTCCAATTACTGACGCACAAGTATAATACACTGATGTATAGCAAAACGCAAAGCTTAACTAAAAAAATATGTGTGTGAAAATTAGACTTCGTAGTATCGACAACTATCAATGTTCATGTCATGATCTGAGTATCAATTGTACACTGTATACGAATTTTGATGCTCTTACAGTTTCCTGTTTAGCCAGTAAATGGTGCTAGGCAAGTCGTGAAATATAGTATTGATGATGAATATATTATAACGAAACGGCAATGTAAGCACGTGTATGTTGCCCAGACAATGAAATGTGTTTACAATCTATGATGTCATTATGCATTAAGCATTGTACTAGCATACTGCAAAGATAAAACTTGTCCATTTTCTTTCTTTCCGGTCGCCGTTATGCCTGTCTATTCATTGGTGGCTAGAAAGTCTGACCTTCCCTGTATCTGAACATATTATTGCGATAATGAATCTCTGTCAAATTTATGCTTATAATGTAACATACACAATATAATGAATCTCAGCCAAATTTATGGTAATTAGGAATCCCAGTCAACTTAAATTTATGGTTATGTGACAAACGCAATACATGTATAATGAATCTCAATTAAATGTATGATTCTAATGTTAACATGCACAATATAATGCATCTCAGTGAAGTTAAAAATAATTATGGTTAAAATATGACATTACACAACGTAATGGTTCTCAGTCAAATTATGGTTTGTCCTACAGCTAACTCAAGGTGTCAAAGGACTAAAAGTATGGATAAATAAAATCACCAACATTAGGATAAGATAAAATATTTATCTGGTTATAGTTCCTAGATATTATAATGGCCAAAACAATGCAAAGACTGGAACACTATAATAAAAATTAGAAGTACATTCATTAATTGGTGCAGCAATCCAAAAGTAACCCCAAAAAATTAGAAAAAAACAACAACAACTATAAATTACTCCAATGCCAAACTGAGCAGATTTATGACAAACTGCCTTGTTGGCGGGAGTTTCGACTTACGCCATGTAAGGTTGTCTCAGATCAGGTGGAGGCGGAAATGGGGTGAATGTGTCTATACATAAACACGACGCCTTTTGCACAACTATAGGAAGGCAAGGAATGGTACTTTGTATCAGGACAATCTTTATGCTTGTATACACTCCAGGCAAGGACACGACAGATGTAGAATCATTGGAACCTTTTCCAAACACAAGCAGCTAATCACGATACAAAACAGCGTCGAACTCCCAAAGTTTGATAACGAATGGAAATTTGTTTGAGTAGGTTCTACACTGATAATTTTCCTCAGAGATCCGTTTCCCTGGATGAAGTATGTGTCTTTGTTGTGAAGCTCACTATGTTTTTTGTCTGTCCTTCATAATGATTCAGACCCCAGCTCTTGCGGGTATTTGTGTCAAAGCATTGTATAAGACCACTGCAGGTAAAACATGTAATATTTATACTATTGAAAGCGCATGACAGAATGAATATTTCCATCAACTGATTCGCCACAATTGTACCAAGCAGTACTGCGGTTGAAGTGGCCAATCGATTACAAGTCACTGCTGAAGAAGTGTCCGATTGAGAGTAAGCTTGTATCATTGATTTTGGAACATTGGAGAAATGAGTCTCACAGGTACGTTGGGGGAAGGAAAGGTCAGTCAGAGGCTCCACATGAGGATTCTTTATACCATGCCTTTCGCACTACCATTGGAAGGCAAGAGGTGGTACTTTTCACCAATACAATCTTTATGCTTGTATATACTCCTTCCAAGGAGTTGAGAGATGTAGAATCGTTTGAGCCTTGGCCAAAAATAAACAGCTGGTCACGATACAAAACAGCACCGTGCAGTTCCATGTCGAACTCCCAAAGTTTGGCAATGAATTGGAAATTTGTTTTGGTGGGTTCCGCACTGACAATTTTCCTCAGAGATCCGTTTCCTTGGATGAAGTATGTGTCTTTGTTGTTACTGAAGCTCACCATGTTTTTTGTCTGTCCTTCTACAGAATTCAGGCTCCAGCTCTTGCCGGTAATTGTGTCATAGCATTGTATAAGACCATTGCTGATAAAAAGTATAATATACTGTTGAAAGCGCATGAGAGAATGAACATTTCCATCAACTGATTCGCCAAAGTAGTACCAAGCAATACTGTGGTTGTAGTTCAACAACTTACTTCGAGAAAGTCGAAACTTAGTTTGGTTTTCATTACAACATCGATAGATATATTGTTCAGTAGCTAGAAGGAATCCCGAAGATATTGAATTGAATTGATAAATATTTCTCACTTGACCTTCTTCTGTAATGAAAGACCATTGGTCACTTTTAGAATCATGTTCCTTACAGACAAGAAGAATATTGTTATAAACACACAAATTTGTGACTTTTGCTTTTACATTAAGTAGCTTATGGGTGGACCCGGTGTTCACTGAATACGCCATTAGTTTCGGCCCTTCAGCAAATACCATCACGTGATCCATAGGGCTGGACATTCTGTGAGTGTCCATTCTAGACCATGGACGCAACCGACGTTCTGGTTTTAACTGGTACATTGTCAGATCGAGCAACATACCCAAACAATCTTGACACTCTGGCTGTCCAGTCCAGACCCGCTGCATGAGAATGTGAAGGCAGTCAGCGCTAACCAGGTACAGCCGTGATGCAAGCAACAGTTTCTTCAGATACTGCAGTCTGTTAACTTCTTGATTCCTGTCCCTTGATTCCGAAAAAGCGGGTGCATTTTCTTCCTCACCAATAGAAGCAATTTCCCCTGCTGATAAATCTTTATCTAATCTGGCCCGTTTCTGTGGTACTACATGATTAGTTTCTTTCTCCTTCTCACTAAAGATTTCATCTGCTTCAGTTTCTTCAGTGCCGTCACATGAAGCATGATTTAAAGCCTTTAGTTTGTCTGTTTGTCCCCCCTTTCCCTCTGGGTCTCCCTTTCTAGATTGGGGATGGCCAAGTGTCCGTTCAGTACCGTTCAGTGATGACTGTGGTAAAACCTTCGGTGAGTGATCAACCCATTTCAAAATTGACTCAACAACCAGATCTTCGGGATACGCATTGAGCTTGTGACTTTCTACCAGTCTATATACTTCCTCTGGAGGAAGCTGAAGAAAATCTTCAGTGTTTCTTAATAATTGAAAGTTTTCCAACATAAACTGAAATACATGTTTTGAGACTTTTTCTGATTCAAGAAGTTTTGCTGTTTTGTGAACACGCAAGCAATTGGTTGCTGAGATGTTTTTCATTGCAAAATTCTCGCAGTCAACGGTCAGGTAATTTATCTGGAGCTGATGAACTGCTTGCCATATGTCAACCATGTTATCTTCCGTAAGACAGCTAACTCCAGTGTAGATCATTTCAAGAACCGTAGCAAAGGAGCCTTTACCTATCCCCTGGATATTGACTGTGTTTTCAGGCTGTCCTTTCATCCCTGAACATAACAATCCTCGGAAAAATCCTGAACATGCTCCCAGTATAAACTGATGGCACTTGAATGTTGTCTCGTCTACAACCACTGTCAGATCATTCAAGACGTCTTTAGACCAATACTCACTGACACACTGCTGGAAACCCCTGGCGCGTGTGGTTTCCACTCTCATTTTTATTTCTTACTCTTAGAGGTTGATTTTGTCTTGGATATAGAATTTGTATGTGGCGTTGGTTTTCACCCACCTAGAAACAAACTAAAAAATTATTAGATTAAAAGGTGAAATCAATTGAAACAGGGACATCAACTGATTACAATAGTCCCATTATTGTGCAATGGATACATTTACCGGTCAAGCATACCTTGAATATCTGACTTATCGGAAAGTAGGCAGCAGCACCAGATATAGATTGGCGTAGGTGTATGTAATCCAATATGACAAAATGTTTCATTTTTACTCTCCCTTGTTAAAGTAAAAATATTTAATTCTGTGACATTTATGGACTTTACAGTGCCGAGGGTTACAAATGTCGAAAATAAATATAGTCAGAGATGCAGTGGAACTTAACACGTCACGGATAAAATGAACCAAAATAGATAAGGAAAATTGAGGAGCTTCACCCTGGTCAATGAACAGCTTAAAATAGATATATTACATTTTTTAAAATTCATTATTGTGGTTCGTGTCAAACATGCGCCCAATATAAACTGTTGGCATTTGAACTTTGTCTCATTTACAACCACTGTTAAAATTATTCAAGTCGTTTTCAGTCCAGTACTTACTCGCACACTGCCAGAAACGTTTGGCCCCTTTAGATTTCATGCCTATTTTTATATTATCCCTTTAGAATTTTGACTTGAAATAAAAGTACAAAGTGGCTTCATTTTACTGGAAACCCTCTCAGTTATGATCTTAAAAATAATAGATGGGGATGTGAGAGGATGAACGACTTTTTATTTTTAATGTGCTTTCATGGTAGCTCTAGTGCGTGAGTGAGGGACGGCCACTCATAGTAGTTTAGGGACACTTGGCCGAGTACCATTAATTGGATTATTTCCCTTGTAATACTAGCGCGGGACCCGTTATTCACATCACGGTGAAAAGCGCGCATTTTGATTGGTCAGTTGGAAATGTACCGGGCTTCCAACTCTTATATCATGGCTTTGAGTTTCTTACAACTCGCTCACTCGTTGTTATCCACCGACAGAAAGACGGGAACCCGAATTCATTTTTGAGAGTAGACAATACCCTATCGGTACAAAATAGGTACTCATGATAACGTTTGTTATCAATGGAGATACGTCGTATTAATGGACGAAAGTATCCCGCACAAAATTGTCGAATGTTGTTAGTCCTGACACTTTGAAAATTTATATTAAAACTATTACCGGGTTTCTGGTATAAGTAGTCAGTTAGAATTTTAGCAGCAAGTTTCTACTTTATAATGGTACCAATTTTGTTGTACTTTGATGCACATATCCTATTGAAATAATTAATAAGAGGATCTCGGATTTAAAGTAAACCACGAGTTAGACGCATGTTATCCCCGATAAATCCAACCTGGGTCAAATTTATTCAATTATTGCTGGAGGGGTCGTTAGAGTAATTTCTGCAGTTTACTGGGATACCTAATTGACTTTTGTGTGCACCCTTTTAACCGTACTGTAAATTCGATTGTGTTAGGACCCTAACCGGTTATGTTGTCGGGCTGGACTCCATGTCCGAGCCTTTCACTTGTGCAACACGGGCTACGTAATAGCTCTCTCGGACGTCCGCGCGGGCTCATAAATAAGATGCGGTTCGAGTGGTCAACACACTCCATCATAGACGCAGGAGACAAGAGCCGACAGCACAGTGAACCCAGCCCAGCAACCCGGGCCCGTAGCAGCTCAGAGGCTTGCCATCGCCACCCCGCCCCATAAGGCATGTAGCGGTAGCACAGGACCCGGAGAAACTTTGGGTAAGTTGGAGACTATTATATTAGAAGTGACTTTAATTTGCGCACCCCCCCCCCCTTTTCTTGGATGCCACGTAGAGAATGCTGATCTACAGAGACTATTATGAGTCCGGCTCAACGGTAATTGCCATTGTCATTGGACGTGTGGGATGCGCGATGCAGCGCAGTGTCTTGATATTGTGACTTTATTGTCAAAGTTAACGTTTGCGGTGCTAGATGATAATGATGGCTCGCTAACCAAGCTATCACGATTTGCTTGTGTGCATATATATAGTGTATGTGTAGCATTGCCTTGTTGTGGTAGGCAGTGAGGATTTCCTGACATGTTGATGTGGATGACTTATGTTATAGCGAGCGGCACTCCACACTTGATTGTATTACGGGTATTTGTGTACCTTGCCAGTACCACTATGCTATAGAGAGCAGTGTGATTGTGATTGCGTGTTTAGTGTTTAAGATGTGTAAGTAATTACATGTATTGGAGATGTATAAATTAGTGGGCCTCACATGGGTGAGCCCCAGGATTGTTCTATGTGCGGCGGTGGATGAACAATGTTTCAGTGAGTCTACACATGTTGCAATGTCTCGCCGACATATATATATATATCATGTGCATGTATTATGGTTATCCAGATGTATTATGCTTCTATGAGTTTCGTAAGTGTGTGAAGGACAGTTTCATTTTAAGGAATGTACACATTACTTTATGTATCTAGTGGTGTGTCACACACATGTTAGCCTGGCGGCATAGCTCCGCGGCTAAGGTCAAAGGGCATGACCCTTGAGTATCGATTGGGAAGGGAAGTAACCAATACAATAGCCCTGGGGCGGGTTAGTACTAATAATGGGAGTGGGCCTATGAGGATGGCCTGCATTGGGATGCAGCGTCTGTGTTATGGACGGTCAGTGGGCCATGTTGGCCACTGCGTTATTAAATGGAATGGCCACTCTGGATGTGTTGTACACCGGCTCAGTGGAGCGAAACTATTGTGTTCTTGCCCCTTCATTTGTTATGTCCTTCATACTTTGATTAGTACATTAATTAGTTTATGTTGCCAGTGTACTAGGAAACTCCTTGTGTATATGATATAGCCACTTGTAGTTGTTATTCATTAACCTTAGCGCTATTTTATCCCATGCATACATATCCAGTTGGTTATTGCTTAAATTCTATATTATATTGTGGTTGTTTGATTTAATACTTAATACTATTACTATGTATGTCCACCATTGATTGCCTGATTAATGTTGTCATTATATCCTAATCATATTTTCGTCTTTTTCTCTTGTTCCAGCTTATGGCTGGTTGGGCTTCTTTTTTTTGGGCTTCTTTTCTGGGTTTCTCTTCTTTTGTTGGCTTTGTTTGGGCCGCGATACCTTTGTTAGGCTTTTTTTGAATAAATAAGATTGCCAGCAGAACCCTGTGTTTGTTAATCCTGTGTATCCTAAAGGGAGTTACTATTGAACCCACGCAGTAACCACATTACCCACTCGTAGTTCATCCAACATTTTCTGGTGTCAGAAGTGGGATACACAGAAGGGTTAGTTTGTAGTGTAGAGAACCCAGCCATGGAAATTTTTAGTTTGAGGCCCAGCCAGCCAGCCAACCCCTGCCCCACCCCATAGGAACCATGGAGCCACGAAGACCAACGCCCTCCAACATCAACTCAAGATTCAGGACCTGTATCCCGTTCCTGTGCACACCGTCCTGTCTGTTCCCCCGCCTCATGGTGGTTACTTTACCATCAGAAACCCAGATGGAGATGCCACTGCGGTCAACGGAGACCTCTTGCGGTTATTTCACCCCCCAGTGGTCAACACACGTCCACAGCACCCGCCTCCACAGCCTGCGTCGACCAGTGTCTGGTACTCCCAGCCCACCACCCTTGCCAGCCACATGCAGCCCAACCAGACCCTCAACATGGGTTGAGAACTTTACAGCCCCTACCTCCTGCGCAGCGGTCCAGCTGCCCCCACGTCCAGCCGCCCACACAGACAACCCCAGAGATTGGACCTCTGACTCTCATTAGTGATTAACATTAGACATTGACTGTGAGTGCAGAAAGAGCAGGGGAGCGCACCCATCAAGACCCCCCGAGTTTCCATCAGGCCAGATGATAGACCACCGAATTCAAGTGAGCTCGCCTCAAGATTTTAAGTTAGAGAGTATGCCCATGTTGGCTTTCTCCACAGCTTAGTTACAATGACTTTTAATGCCTATGTTGACCTTACCTTTTTCATTGCACTAGTGCCCTTATAGCATATTGTCTTTTTTTGTACTGTTCGATCCTACATTAACCCTGATAGTGGTCTGGGACCACCGTTGCAGGTCTGGGACCTGTTGTTTTGTCCATATGATGTAACTTGCTACAGCCAGAGCTGAGACTGTTGTGTACATCTTCAGGATGCCAGTAGTAACTTAGCCGGTTCACGCCACCTGTTAGTAGTTATAAAGAGGATGGATCATTGTTGTACTTCGGTTCACTGTGTGTAATTTGCAATTGTTCTACTCTAAGTGATGGTATCATAGCCCCTTAGAGTTTGTTTATACCTTCAGTGGTCTTTTGTAAACCTTTGAATTGATGTATGTGTCACGTAAGGGACTACGTGACTTGGCAGGGGAGAATGTGAGAGGATGAACGACTTTTTATTTTTAATGTGCTTTCATGGTAGCTCTAGTGCGTGAGTGAGGGACGGCCACTCATAGTAGTTTAGGGACACTTGGCCGAGTACCATTAATTGGATTATTTCCCTTGTAATACTAGCGCGGGACCCGTTATTCACATCACGGTGAAAAGCGCGCATTTTGATTGGTCAGTTGGAAATGTACCGGGCTTCCAACTCTTATATCATGGCTTTGAGTTTCTTACAACTCGCTCACTCGTTGTTATCCACCGACAGAAAGACGGGAACCCGAATTCATTTTTGAGAGTAGACAATACCCTATCGGTACAAAATAGGTACTCATGATAACGTTTGTTATCAATGGAGATACGTCGTATTAATGGACGAAAGTATCCCGCACAAAATTGTCGAATGTTGTTAGTCCTGACACTTTGAAAATTTATATTAAAACTATTACCGGGTTTCTGGTATAAGTAGTCAGTTAGAATTTTAGCAGCAAGTTTCTACTTTATAATGGTACCAATTTTGTTGTACTTTGATGCACATATCCTATTGAAATAATTAATAAGAGGATCTCGGATTTAAAGTAAACCACGAGTTAGACGCATGTTATCCCCGATAAATCCAACCTGGGTCAAATTTATTCAATTATTGCTGGAGGGGTCGTTAGAGTAATTTCTGCAGTTTACTGGGATACCTAATTGACTTTTGTGTGCACCCTTTTAACCGTACTGTAAATTCGATTGTGTTAGGACCCTAACCGGTTATGTTGTCGGGCTGGACTCCATGTCCGAGCCTTTCACTTGTGCAACACGGGCTACGTAATAGCTCTCTCGGACGTCCGCGCGGGCTCATAAATAAGATGCGGTTCGAGTGGTCAACACACTCCATCATAGACGCAGGAGACAAGAGCCGACAGCACAGTGAACCCAGCCCAGCAACCCGGGCCCGTAGCAGCTCAGAGGCTTGCCATCGCCACCCCGCCCCATAAGGCATGTAGCGGTAGCACAGGACCCGGAGAAACTTTGGGTAAGTTGGAGACTATTATATTAGAAGTGACTTTAATTTGCGCACCCCCCCCCCCTTTTCTTGGATGCCACGTAGAGAATGCTGATCTACAGAGACTATTATGAGTCCGGCTCAACGGTAATTGCCATTGTCATTGGACGTGTGGGATGCGCGATGCAGCGCAGTGTCTTGATATTGTGACTTTATTGTCAAAGTTAACGTTTGCGGTGCTAGATGATAATGATGGCTCGCTAACCAAGCTATCACGATTTGCTTGTGTGCATATATATAGTGTATGTGTAGCATTGCCTTGTTGTGGTAGGCAGTGAGGATTTCCTGACATGTTGATGTGGATGACTTATGTTATAGCGAGCGGCACTCCACACTTGATTGTATTACGGGTATTTGTGTACCTTGCCAGTACCACTATGCTATAGAGAGCAGTGTGATTGTGATTGCGTGTTTAGTGTTTAAGATGTGTAAGTAATTACATGTATTGGAGATGTATAAATTAGTGGGCCTCACATGGGTGAGCCCCAGGATTGTTCTATGTGCGGCGGTGGATGAACAATGTTTCAGTGAGTCTACACATGTTGCAATGAGTCTCGCCGACATATATATATATATCATGTGCATGTATTATGGTTATCCAGATGTATTATGCTTCTATGAGTTTCGTAAGTGTGTGAAGGACAGTTTCATTTTAAGGAATGTACACATTACTTTATGTATCTAGTGGTGTGTCACACACATGTTAGCCTGGCGGCATAGCTCCGCGGCTAAGGTCAAAGGGCATGACCCTTGAGTATCGATTGGGAAGGGAAGTAACCAATACAATAGCCCTGGGGCGGGTTAGTACTAATAATGGGAGTGGGCCTATGAGGATGGCCTGCATTGGGATGCAGCGTCTGTGTTATGGACGGTCAGTGGGCCATGTTGGCCACTGCGTTATTAAATGGAATGGCCACTCTGGATGTGTTGTACACCGGCTCAGTGGAGCGAAACTATTGTGTTCTTGCCCCTTCATTTGTTATGTCCTTCATACTTTGATTAGTACATTAATTAGTTTATGTTGCCAGTGTACTAGGAAACTCCTTGTGTATATGATATAGCCACTTGTAGTTGTTATTCATTAACCTTAGCGCTATTTTATCCCATGCATACATATCCAGTTGGTTATTGCTTAAATTCTATATTATATTGTGGTTGTTTGATTTAATACTTAATACTATTACTATGTATGTCCACCATTGATTGCCTGATTAATGTTGTCATTATATCCTAATCATATTTTCGTCTTTTTCTCTTGTTCCAGCTTATGGCTGGTTGGGCTTCTTTTTTTTGGGCTTCTTTTCTGGGTTTCTCTTCTTTTGTTGGCTTTGTTTGGGCCGCGATACCTTTGTTAGGCTTTTTTTGAATAAATAAGATTGCCAGCAGAACCCTGTGTTTGTTAATCCTGTGTATCCTAAAGGGAGTTACTATTGAACCCACGCAGTAACCACCTTGGCCACTCGTAGTTCATCCAATAGGGAGATCAGTCGAAGTAAGGGTAGGGACAAAGAGTGAAGTGAAAAAAAAAGTGGACTAAACAGAAAGAGAGAGAGAGAGAGAGAGAGAGAGAGAGAGAGAGAGAGCGAGAGAGAGAGAGAGAGAGAGAGAGAGAGAGAGAGAGAGAGAGAGAGAGAGAGAGAGAGAGAGAGAGAGCGAGAGAGAGAGAGAGAAAGAGAGAGAGAGAGAGAGAGAGAGAGAGAGGGAGAGAGAGAGAGAGAGAGAGAGAGAGAGAGAGAGAGAGGTGGGGAGGAAGATAGATAGATAGATAGATAGACAGATAGATAGATATATAGATAGATAGATAGATAGATAGATAGATAGATAGATAGATAGATAGATAGATAGATAGATAGATAAATAGATAGATAGATAGATAGATAGATAGATAGATAGGTAGATAGATAGATAGATAAATTATAAATTTGCAATAGACAATAATATAAAACTTACAGCTTTACTTACCGTTCTGGTTGCAGTGTCTGACATTCGATCAGTTTAGGATCTGCAGTGTGCAGCCTAGGGCGTTTCGTTTGCAAACTTATACTGCCTTTGGTTGCAATTTGATGAAAAGAGTTGTCATGTCTAAGAGTAAACAAAATTTGCATAGCCTTGAGATTTAGAAACTTTTGACGCCACTCTTATGAAATCAGTGGTTCTAAGCTTCCAGATACGTGCCCATCAATAGATAAGTCATCTGGACTCTGACGAAACCTGTCGAGAGAAAAGATCACAACCTGCGAGATGTGCTGCTTACGAAGAGCGGTCATCGAAACCAGACGGGACACGATCAGAAATACAAAGATCAGAGAAATGGTAGGCACAACACCAGTTCACCGTCATGTAGAGCAGCGAGGGCATAACATGGTTTTGGCACTTCCAGCGAATTCCGATCTCCCAGCCGGCACATCGTGCATACAAAATGCAATTCTTCGGACACAATACCAAAGGCAGACCAAGGAATATCTGGACCAATGGCGCCAAAGAAGCTCTGGCGACCCACGGCATGGCGCCAAGTCAGGCTCCCTAGCTGGCAGCGGTCGGAAAGATCTATTTTCCTGCCACGCCCTCGATCGTACAGGCAGAATAAACAACAACAACGATAAGTCATCACAATAACTGTGCTTTCATTTTCTTCCTGGCACATAAAGGCTGTCTAATTCTGCAAAAATTGAAAAAAAAATCACAAAAACTATCAGGAATGTCATTTTAGAACTCTTTGACTTTATCATAGACTAGCTGAGTTTGCCCGGCCCTGCCCGGGATAAATCGATTTATTAGTTTCAGTTCTGGCTGATTATTATGGACCTGCTTCATTTTGCGTGTTCCTTTAGCTTTATTTTATTTTTGTTTGTTTGTTTTCAGATAAGTTTTACTGTCCTCCCATTGCGCGTTGAGGCCCTACGCATCCCGTCAGCATCCGTCAAATCGCTATGATTTGCGCACATGTTTGTTTGTTAGTGAACACATGGCAAGAAGTGATAACGTCATGTGTTCATGGAAAAGAAATATTATAATATAACTAGCTGAGTTGCCCGGCCCAGCCCGGGGATAAAACGATTTATTAGTTTCAGTTCTGGGTGATTATTATGGACCTGCTTCATTTTGCCTGTTCCTTTAGCTTTATTTTATTTTTGTTTGTTTGTTTGTTTTTAGATAAGTCTTACTGCTCTCCCTTTGCGCGATGACATCCTGCGCATCCCGTCAGCGTCCGTCAAATGGCAATGATTTGCGCACGGGTTAGTTTGTTTATTAGTGAACACATCGCAGGAAGTGATAACGTCATGTGTAGGCGGAAGTGGGTTATTATTAAAAACATACATCAATATCTTATTGATCGTAAATTTCGGATCAAACGCTTTCGTGAATTTAGTCTTTAATTATAACCGCATTTACCGATTAACTCAGAAATAACAAACAGTTTTGTTTGTGTATAGCGATAGGAACAATGTTCGCTATCCCATAATTCTTTGTGCCAAATTTCAGGTCGGTGCGTTGTGTAGTTTCCGAGTCCATAGGACTATTAGGGGTTTTATTGTAGCTTTATTATATAGATGGTATCATTCTTCCGGTTCACTGAAAATGGTGAATTAAAATAGAATGACCGAAAAAAATCTATTTTGATAAATTGGGGGACAGGAGTTTTCGTATGTTTTATGTGACGAAAACCTGAGTATGTAGATACTGTCGACGTGTGTAAAATTTGAAGCGTGTGGGCTAAGTATTAACGGAGGAGTAGGCTAACATAACCTCCAAAGTTCACTTTTATAATAATAGATATACACTATTGAACGGCCTTTATCTGAAGTTGTCAAAAATTGTGTGGTCTCTCTAATCTCCTCACACACCGAAAGATGAACATCACTGCCGGAAACTCTGAGACACACATCAGCAATGCGGCAATTTTCTTGTCCAAGGAAAAGAATAAACAACAAAAAACGTTCTGTCTGAATGAGAATGGAGACTTTAAAATATTCTTTTTGCAACCATCTGGCAATTTTCGCAAACTATGTGTTTAGGTTATCAGTTTTATGGCTTGCGTGCAATCTCAGACGCTCAAAGCATGAAAGGGGGGGGGGGGAGGGGGGGAATCACAAAACGACTGAGGTAGATAGATCATATTTCTAGTGGTGACCACAGTTTCAGATTGTGAGAATCTTCCATTGCCCTCTCCCGAGAAAAAAACCAACAAAACCAACCTAAGTTGTGCGTTACACCGTTTCAAGCTTTGAAAACAGAATCGGCGAGGGAAGCGTTTCCTGGAAAGCTATGTCATTTGAATGAAACTGAAAGAGATTAATCTTTAGCATTTGGCCAGTTTCCTTGCTCTGTGTGTTTGTGTGTGTGTGTGTGTGTGTGTGTGTGTGTGGTGTGTGTGTGTGTGTGCGTGTGTGTGTATGTATGTCTGTCTGCCTGCCTGCCTATATATCTCTTTTTCTGTTTGTCTGACTATCTATCTATCTATCTATCTATCTATCCATCTATCTATCTATCTATCTATCTATCTATCTATCTATCTATCTATCTATCTATCTATCTATCTATCTATCTATCTATCTATCTATCTATCTATCTATCTATCTATCTATCTATCTATCTATCTATCTATCTATCTATCTATCTATCTATCTATCTATCTATCTATCTATC
This sequence comes from Onchidella celtica, assembly GCA_963931925.1. NCBI lineage: Eukaryota > Metazoa > Mollusca > Gastropoda > Systellommatophora > Onchidiidae > Onchidella > Onchidella celtica. The sequence continues at coordinate 12,999,857 of OZ007579.1, read as the reverse complement.
TATCTATCTATCTATCTATCTATCTATCTATCGATCTAAACTAATTGTCGATTATTTGTGCAACTATTTGTTTGCTTATTTATCTTCAGCAATACCTGTCTCTGCCTGTGTGTGTATAAGAAGAACACTCTTCAGGCCGCATCGCACTGAATCAAGTCTGGTTTGTCTATGAAGTTAAAGGGAACATCGCCCACTAGTGAAACTCAAGCTTGTTCATGCCACTAGCCGATTCAAAAGAGCAGCAAAACTCCTTTAAATATGGAGGCTGTTATTAATTTAGAGTTTCGCCACTTTTCTACATATAGGGTTAAAATTCAATAATACTACATTGCAAGGCTTTTCGGAACACCACATGAAGTCCTTATTCTACTTTTAACACTCATATATCCAATAATTTTGTATTGTCCAATGGCAGGCAGGCGAAAGGAAAGAATAAGGAGGAAAGGGCTGGAGCTGGTGGATTTTACTTGATCCCACTGAACGAAGAGTCGTTACTAAGAGACAAAACTTGATAATTCTGCTGCGATCGTCTTTGTTTGTTTAAGACAGACGGAGTGGCCGAACTGTTAAGCGACTTGTCTTTTTCTTCCTGGCAAGGAGGTTGGGTGTTGTAGCAGAGGTCGCTGGTTCGATACCCGTCTTTATCACTTGGTCTTTCTTCTTTTTTTTCACTCACGCTTTGCTTTTCTAACCATTGTCTAGGCAGTACGACTTTAATTCGCCCCATATTTTGTCTGAATCATTATCTTAGTGCTATGTGTCCCCCGATCTTCTGCTTACTTACTATAAAGTATATGTGAGTGCTTCACATGCATATATTCACATACAAGTACGGTTGTATGCAGGCGGTCAAAAGAGCAAACACAGAGGGACACACTCGTATTATATAATCACGTACAGAGACCCACTAAAATTGATCTATTCATATTCCCATTTCTCCATTCTGTACGTCAACAGCTCCTGCTTTCTGCACATCCACCCAACTACAAATTGTATGTACAGAAATAATATGTTTTTGGTAGTTTTCAACAGCACCTCTGAACCTGTGAAAAGCTGTTTCGCGTTAGACAAAAGAAAACTAAACACAAGCGCTAGCCTAGGCCTGCATGTGCAGCATGTGCTTCAGTCATATCAGCATATATGTACACATAATGTACACGACAGATCAACGAACGACAATTTTTCTTTTCAGTGTTCACCCTAAGGTAATTTATCTCTGTTCCAGAATCGGTGGATCGAAGGTTGCAAAATTGTGACTCCTTTTACACTGGAACAATCCTGCGCTTCAGACTAACTGTATGCAGCGGTTAAACGCAGTATCTCCTGCCTCTAGAGCAGTGGTTCTCAGCCTGGACGATTTTGATTGCCAGGAGGACGAAGACTCAGAAAAGGGTGACAAGGGGGCGAAAACGATGAAGGGGGCTGATTGGGAGATGATGGGGGGGGGGGGGCGAAAACATGAATTGAAGACGATTTGGGGGCAAATACATGGCAGCAGCGTGAAAGATTTTATGAACAGGAGAGGCCTATGTTCAGTTTGTGCATTTGATAAAGTAGGTTTTCTGTTTTATAATGAATAACCAACACGCCTATTGTCCTTAAAAAGGATTTGAAAAGCTTGACATCGTAATGTGTGTGTGGTCTGTGTTCTTGTGAAATGTGTCCCCTGTGTTTGGGTAGTGATTTTGAGAGGGTCGGGATGGGGGGGGGGGGCTGGGGTGGGAAGAGAACGGAATTTGGAGCCTAAGGGGGTGGAGGGATTGCCTGATATAGGTTGAGAACCACTGCTCTAGAGAATGAAAACAAACACACATACACGCACACACTACACACACACAGACACACACACACACACGCGCACGGAATCAGTTACATAATTTGTCAAGGTAGTCCCCACAGTTTGAGATTGTGAGAACCCTTTCTTGTCCGAATTTCTAACAATACAAGAGAAAATGTGCGTCTCCGCACGAACTCTTGCCAAATAGGTTGGCGAGGGCGGTGGTTTTCAGGAAAAGCTACGTCATGTGTATGAAACTGAAATTGAAGAGAATATTGATATAATCTTGTCACTTGGTCCATGCGCTTGATGTGTTGTAACACCTCTTGAAAATGAGACAGCAGGAGGGGCGTTGTCCAATTTTGTCGTTATAACCAGTATGGAACCGAAACTGAAAAAGAGTGTATCTTTTGACTTAGCCTGTCTGTCTGTCTGTCTGTCTGTCTGTCTGTCCGTCCGTCCGTCCGTCCGTCCGCCCGCCCGCCCGCCTGCCTGCCTGCTTGCCTGCCTGCCTGCCTGCCTGTCTGTCTGTCTGTCTGTCTGTCTGCCTGTCTGTCACAGGGCCGGATTACGATTTTGTAGGCCCCTGGGCTACAGATACTGCGAGGCCCCCTTGAAATAAGTTTATTCAACTTCGCTTGCATAGATATGTGCAAGAGTAACACAACAAAGGAGAAGAGATACTGTGATGCTTTCAAAATTAAAATAAGATTTTGAAATAATTATTATTGAATTCATTTGTCAAAATTAGTTTTTAAGGAGAACGATACAAACTATATCAATATTTTGATATTCATAATTTCACTGAGCGCCTGGCCTGCAGCCCATAAAGCCCTTGGGTTAATCAGGCACTGTTCACATATGAACGCGGGAATAATTATGTGTAGACGCATTCGTTCAAACACACATAGTAACTACACACATTGACAACAGCACTTTATTTATTTATTTTTTAATGAACTTCACACACAAAAAAAAGAAAACAAATAAGACCACAACAAAGCCAGAAATAAACGATAAAGATATTTTCAGAATACAATTTATATTATTATTTCAAAAGAACATCATTAGACCACAATAACTAAACAAAAGGTAAACAATAGTACAAGTAACCTAATATCGGTTATTGAATAAAGTAGCTAAATGTGTGTCAACGTGTTGTCAGCAAAGATTCAAAATGCGCAGATAAAAATGGTCAAATCTTGCACATAATAATAAGTGTTGGCTAGGAATGACATCTGACAGATCGTATGTCTGGCACAGTCATTTGCGAAAGTATGTGAATTTGTCTGCCATGTCACATTGAACATTTCAACAACTGAACTTTAATCAAAGAGCAAAAAACATGCTTCATGTTCCCAATTACCACAATAAATGTTCTGTTCCTCTCAGGTCGCTGATTCCAGACTTCTCACCGTTATTAAACTCCTCAGGTTTTATAAACTTCAAAGGGGAAAAAATCAGTTTAAAACAAATCTCACACTGTCACAATGAACATTTCAAATAACTAAACAATGATAAAAGAGCAAAAAACACGCTTCATGTTCCCATTAACCAAAATAAACGTACTGTTTCTCTCGAGTTGTTGATTCCACATTTCTCATCGTTATTAAGCTTCTCAGGTTTCCAAACATTTCAAAAGGGAAAAAAAAAATAGTTTCAAACAAATCTCACACTAATTATTTTGGTGTTGTAGTTCCGTGATGTATTTCAATTCCACAATTTCAGCATGGAACTACAACAGTAGCTTCCAATTTAAATTCTTTATATAGATGAGGTTTTATCGCAAGCAGATTAACACCATTTTAGATTGTAGACATTGTCATCATGTTGTTCTGAAAAAGATAGAGCTGAGATGGCCCAGATTATCCATTTAACTCTCCCAGATTGAGAAAGTGAACAGTTCCTTCATCACCTCTAGATTTACAGTAAAACTCAAATTACCCCTCCTACCTCCCATGCCTCCCTCCCCCTCCCACCCCCGCCAAAGCATCAGAGGTGTTCTTACAAACACAACAACAACCAAACAGACGAATAGAACAATAACAAAAACGAAAAGTTTTCAGTTATAATTTTTACATAAAACGGTGACAGAAGGCCGTAGCTACCAAATTTTGTCCACAAATGTGACTCAAAATAGAACAATTTCCTACGTTAATAATTAATTATTACCAAGTTATTTTCCCATCATAATTTCTTAACATACTCTGAACGAGCGATTTTTCTTGAGTTACTTAACAATAATAGAGTGGTATGACACACTTTGTCTAAAATCATATTTACAACTATGACTTTCTGTTACAGTCATATATTTTAGTTGTTTTCGTTGTTTGTGTGTTTAGAGTCTTCAGTTCTATGTGATACTTGCAAGGTTGATGTTAGATAGAAAAAAAAAAGAAAAAAAAAAGAAAAAACGGTGAAATAGTATGGCACTTATATTCTAAGAAAGATAACTTAATAGTAATTAGATTAAAGAGTGTCAAAATTCGTGATATCAAATTGGAAACAGCAGGGGGGGGGGGTGGGTTCATAAAGCATAATTAACTGCTAGGGAAGCCGAGATCACCGCCGAGGGATATAATTAAAATAATTTAATCTCAATCATGCGACCCAGTCATTTCCCTTTGGAATCAACTTGTGTGATACTGTACATAATAATGAACGGAATTCCACTGTTACATCCCTACATTGCTAACATTCTGTTGACAGTAATACATTCTCTGAAATGCGAAATGAAACAATGAATAACACATATTTTCAAAGGGAAAATGACTAATACTTCCTGGAGACTTTTAGTCTTAATGCAAATTGCTTGCACTGTTTACTTTATTTCAAGGAAGATTTCGTGAACGTCAACGATAATATAAAAAAGCAAATGATTTCAGCAGTGTAATCAAAACGGTTTAAACTAAATGTGATTTTAAAATCTTGATCTTGAGCCTTGTGTTTACAATGTTCTAGCATTGCCGTCTTAGGGATTTTTCCAAAGGTCTGGGGATTTTAGGGGTTACCTTTTCAGAACTTGCCATTTTTTTTTTCATACATAATGGGAATTTTCAGGCTTTTGTATTTTGCCATTATTTCTTTGTAAAAATGAAGAAAAAGCCAATCATAAAATTGCCTTTACACTCACAGTACCTGGCAACTTAACAGATAAATAAAGCGAATTGGCCTAAAGGAAAGTTTGACATTGCCCATGTGGGAGGATTTTTGCGTGGTCTGTGAGCTAATCTGTGCATTACTTAGTTTAAATTCATTATGTAAATAAATCTTGGGATTAAAAATTTTTTTTATTACTTCATCTTGGGATTTTTTTATACGGGACTCTTGGGATTTTTGAAAATCTTCACCTTTAACATTACACTGCATCATTATTAACGGACAATTAGTTACAAAATATCCACATGTTGATTGTGAAAATGATACATATGATAATAATTACATACATATTGCTGAACCAATCATTCACTGATAATTCATTTTTGAAATTGCCTATGTATAAGTAATGTAAATTACCCTTCGCCACCAGACGGGAAAGAAAACTATCATGAGAAATGGAGCTTAAAGTTATATTTTACTTAAAACATTGACATAGCTTTTATTATTCAGAAAGTTAAGTGGGGGGGGGGGGGGGGGGGAATAAAATTCTCAAACATCATTTTAGAAACAAACAGCAGCAACAAGAACAACAAGAAAAAAAAACAATAAATTCTGAATTAGTGAATTAAAAAAAAACAATAAATTCTGAATTAGTGAATTAAAAAAAAACAATAAATTCTGAATTAGTGAATTAAAAAAAAACAATAAATTCTGAATTAGTGAATTAAAAAAAAACATGCTCGATCATTCGGTCAGGTAAATAGATAATTTTTGTAATTACGTACATTTCAAACATAAAACATGTTATAACTATTTGTCTAAATAACATGGTAAGTTTTCCATCATGTATAACATAAATTTTCTCAAGCCCGGTTTATACTTATAGCCACTTATTATTTCAATTGGTAAATATGCATCTAAATCAGAATATTAACATCTATTTAAAAGCCAGTAATGGACAAATAGAACCTATAACAGACTGGGCGATAAAGAGTTAACAGCAACGCTATATATCAGCATCGAGAAAGTTAAAACAGTCAAAGGCAATGATGTGTAATGTCAGATTGTTTACATGGGTTAAAGCAAGTAGAAATGCATAACCGATTTCAGTGTCATGCGACTACCAAAAGTGACATAATGACGAATCGATACAACTTCACGTTTTTTTTTTGTTTTGTTATATTATATATTATGAGAAATTACAACAACGTTGGGTCCAAAATACCCACACCTCGGAGTACTCATATCTGTATGATAACATGCAATCTAATAGTGACTCCGTAACAATTTGAAAACTTCTGACCAAAAGATCAACGTTCTAATCATTGCTGTAGTTCTTGGAGATCTGACAGAGAAATGTCTGATTGAATATTTGCTCGTATCATTACATTTGTAACACCGGAGCGGTAAGTCTGAAGGCTACATTGGCGGAGGGGGCAATCTGTCACAGGCACCACATATCTACTTTTTATACCACTCCTTTCTTACTACCATTGGGAGGCCTTGTCCAAAAACAAACAGCTCCAAGCAGGTCCATGTCGAAGTCCCAAAGTTTGGCAACGAATTGGACATTTCTCTACACTGATAAGTTTCATCAGAGATCCATTTCTCTGGATGAAGTATGTGTCTTTGATGTTGCTGAAGCTCACGATGTTTTTGTCTCTCCTTCTATGGGATTCAGTCCCCAGCTCTTGTCGGTACTAGTGTCAAAGCATTGCATTGAACCACTGGAGGTAAAACATAGAATATATGAATGGTAGTATAAGAGCGAGTCGACATGATCATTAATAGAAATGCCACAGTTCTGCCAGGTGGTGTTTTGATTGGAGTATTTAAACATACTCCGTGAAAGTCCACTCTCAGTTTGTGCTACATTGTTTACTTTTTTTGTTGTTCCACAGCATCGATACATATGTTGTCCATTGGCTAAAAGGAATGCCGAGGACAAAGATATATCATTAAAGAAAAATCTCAGTTCACATTGATCTGTAATGGAATACCAGATATCGTGTCCAGACTGCTTGACCAGGCAGACAAATAGGGTGGTGTCATAAACGCACATATTTGTGCACTTTGCACTTAATTCAAGCAGCGTGTGGGTGGCCCCTGTATTCAATGCATACGCCATTAGTTTAGACCCTTCTGCTAATACCATCACTTGCTCCATAGGGCTGGACAGTCTGTGAATGTCCTTTCTTGTCCAGGGACTAAACTGACCCTTTGGCATCAACTGATACTTTGTCAGATCAGGCAACATGTCCAAGCTTTCTCGATACTCTGGCTGAATGGTCCAAACCCTCTGTAAGAGAATGTGAAGGCAGTTAGCACTAACCAGATACAGCTGTGATGCAAGCAAAAGTCTCTTCAGATACTGGAGTCGGTTGGTCTCCTGATTACTCCTGGCGTCTCCTGGCGTCTCCTGATGTAGGAAAATGCAGAGTTTCGTTCTGAGCTTTGGGAGCGATTTCCTCCGGAAACAAATAATCATATTCCCTAGCGAGTTCTCGTGATTCTTCATTTTCAGCTTCCTTATTCTTTTCTGCTCCAGTTTCTTCACTGCGTTCACCATGTTCGTCTGTTTGACTCTCCTTGTCCTCTCTGTTTGTTTCACCTTCATGATAGTCACTTACCCTTCCAGCATTCAGCAATGACTGTGGCAAAACGTCGGGTGAGTGATCAACCCATTTCAAAATGGCCTCAACAACCAGATCTTCAGGATAGGCATTGAGCTCGTCACTTTCCACCAAACTGTAAACTTCCTCTGGAGAAAGTTGGAGAAAATCTCCAGTGTTTCTTATTACCTCAAAGTTCTCCAACATAAATTGAAGTGTTGCTCTAAACACTTTTTGCGAGTCGAGCAGTTTTGCGGTCATGTGGATACGGCAGCTCACTCCAGTGTAGATCATTTTAAGCACCGTAGCAAAGGAATCTTTGCTTATCCCCTGAATATTGACAGTGTTTTCAAGCTGTTCTTTCATCCCTGAACATAACAATCCTCGGAAAAATCCTGAACATTGTCACGAGTGGAGTGAGCGATAGTTAATAATTACGGGGGGAGAGGAGAGTAAAATTAACGCACGGAGACAAGTGAGAAAGTCGTGCATGTCATGAGTGGGGGGTCTGAAGGAGGCGAAAGCGCTGTATAACTATCACTGCAAGTTAGAAGGTCCTAGGGATCGGACCTGTGAATAAAAGCCCATCGGGCGGACATAAAGGGGAAGCAGTCGAGAAGACTAGTGAGAGTCTTTCCAGTTATGACTGGTATGTAGAATGTTGATTGATTATTATGATTGATGCATTATATTATATTCGTCTATTACCATGATGTGAATAAGTATATGTGAGGAATGTGGAAGTCCTTGATATTGGATATAGCAATGTGCGCCATGAGCGATAGATGAAAGTGAGTTCATGGATTTGTAGCGCGAGTGAGTAGTGTGTACTCCGATGGAAGTGTGTTACCGTAAGATGTGTGGTGAGTGGAAGGTGAACTAGTGTGTGTACGTTTCATGGGTTGTAAGGAGAGGTGGAGTGAATAGAAATGGTAGGATATTATACCAGTGTAATGTTATTCTTGTAGGTGTCGGGGACGGGCCGCAGAGCCACCTCGATGAGCACAGGGGATAGGCCAGCATAGGGCCGGAGGCCACACATAGGCCAGAAGTGAGGCTGTCGGGGCAGGACAGTAGAGGCACATAAAGTCGTGGCAGTCAGGCCACGGGCAGGGGACGTAGATATGAGAGTGAATGAGATACTATGTTGTTGCCATGTTGATAGGCTAGTGAACTGATATTATGTTGTTGCCATGTTGATGGCTATGGAAATACTAATGTGTTATTGCCCTGCTGAGGTGCTAGGGGAGTGCTAAGGTGTATGACAATAGGAAGGTGATATTGAGAGACTGCGGTGCCAGTGAATCATTAATGTACTATTAAGACCCTGAGGGGAGAGGCTGAGGCCGAAGTGCCTTTAGGAGTAACTACCGGATTGTGGATCCGAGGAAGAGTGCATGTGAGAATAAGGCCGTTGTACGGCAGTCATTTCAATAATATAATATATGTAATTGCGCTATTATATGTATAATTATGGTTAATAAATGTGTGAGTCTGATGGGTTGTTTTGTTAAGTGTTAAACTTGTTTGTTCGTGATTGTCGTCCTGTCATAAACTATTACATTTCCCAGTCTGGGATTTGTGACACTGGGGGCTCGTCCTGGTTACCTGTGGTCATTTTGACATTGTGTATTCGTTATATCTAGTTGTTTTTCTGTTGTGCTAGGAATTCGTGCTGTTGTCTTTGTTCGTGGGATGAATGGAAATTTCATGATGATATGATTTATGTATGTTTATGAATAATAATATGTATTGATGCATGTATTGCTATGAATAGGTATTAATGTGTATTTAAACTTTCCAGAGTGTGTGCGTGCAGCCTGAGGAGACAAGCGGCCAGAGCTCCGATTAAGGGGAGGAGTTAAACTCAAAATTCGAAGTTAAGTGAAACTGAAATTTTGTGCCCTGGATCGGGGGCTGTTCCTTTAATCTGTCTTTTTCCCTGTTTTTGCTGTTGTTGTCGTTATAGGTTATACGGGCGGTGGCGCGGGTTTGCTGTGTTGAACTTAGTTTATCCTTTTAAAAAGGTGTGGTAAACTTTGGAACTTCGTTCATCACAGTGAACAGTTCTGTAGGGACCTGTATTTTTGTTTAGATTGTAGCGTTCTATCTTCCTCGTTGTTTTAGGAAGACGTTTCTCTTGTCCTTCTCCTCCCTATTTGTAGATACGTTCTTTTTTTTCAGACTCTGTTCTTGTTCGTACCTTGTAGTGTAATCGGCGTAGTTAGGTTGCATTTTTTTCATTATATTCTCTTTTTTGTAGAAGCTTGTCCTAGTCTGGTTCGTTGTCCTTGACGTACTTGTGGTCCTTCTACTGAATTTCCTTATTCTTGTCTTTTCTACTCTTTTTTATTATTAATAGTGCAGTACATTTTATGAATATAGAATTAGTTGTGCTGTAAAGGTAAATTTCTGAATTGTATTGGATACAAGTAGGTGTGGTTATATCTGGTGTGATCTCAGGTCTCTGGTCGTGTTGTTAGTGATCATACCGACAGGTTAGCCGTTTTTGTAATACATACCATAACCATAAATCTGTGAAATGGCGGAACTCCAACAACTAATGAAGTTGGGTAAGGAACTTGGCCTTGAGGGAGAGGAGCTACGCGGCTGGATCAAAGAACAGCAGGCGGATTTGCGCGATGAGCGTGCTAAGGATAGAGAGCGAGAAAAAGAGGCTAAGGCTCAGGAGCAGGAGAGAGAGGCTAAGGATAAGCAAGAGGAAAGAGAGGCTAAGGCTCAGCAACAAGAAAGAGAGGCTAAGGATAAGGAACAGGAAAGGGAGTTTAAGCAACAGGAAAGAGAGGCTAAGGCTCAGGAGCAGGAGAGGGAGTTTAAGTTAAAGGAGTTAGAAGATAAGCAGCAGGAGAGAGAGGCGCGAATAAGAATCGCCGAGTTAGAACTCAAGAAGAATACGCCAACGGAAACGGTTGAGCGGCAGGTACACAATAAAGGTGGCGTTAGGATTAAGCTCCCTACGTTCGACGACCGGAAGGACGACATAGACGCCTTCCTTTACAGGTTCGAACTGAACGCACAATTGCAATGGGGGGAAAATAAGGAATTATGGGCCACGTACCTGGCGTCGCTATTGCAGGGGCGAGCGTTAACCTACTTTAAAGAGCTACAGCGCGAAGACGTGCAAGACTACGATAAGCTGAAGGCTTTGCTGCTTCGCCGATTTGCGCGTACCGAGGAATATTTCCGGGAGCAGTTTAGGCGAGCACGTGCAGATACCAGGGAGGACTTTGCTGCCTTCGTCGCGAGACTAACGGAGTATTTCGCGAACTGGGTAGACTTGGCGCATGTGGGCACGGATTTTGCTAAACTGAAAGACTTAATGATCCGTGACCAGCTGTACGCTTCGTGCCACAAAGATCTGGTGGCTTTCCTGAAAGAGAACGAACCCGCGACGGTGCAGGAGGCGTCTAAGTTGGCGGAAGCATACCGTACGGCGCATCCGTCCAAACCAGTCGCCAGGGCGTACGTCCAAGATGCTGGATACGTCGCCGTTGTCGAGGGGTCGCCGGCAGGACTTAGGGACAGGTCGCGTCAGCGTGGTGCCTATAGCGGGCAAGCCCAGGGGCAGCATAGGGGCTTTCACCAATCACCGGCGTTTGGATCCGGTAAGTTTGACCGAGCAGGAGGGCTAGGTCGCGGTAATGGCCGGGGGCGAGTTGTGACCTTTGCCGATGACCGACGGCATAGGGACTCTAGTTCCGGTCGCGAGGGGTCACGGGGACCCAGGCCTAGGGCAGCACAGGGAGCGGAGTGTTGGACTTGCGGACGCGTGGGTCACTTTTCGCGCGAGTGTAGGGCCGCGAAGTGTTGGAACTGCGGAAGAGCAGATCACATCAGCGTGAACTGCCCTGCAGGTAGGATAGCGGCGAACGTGGACAGTAGCTCCAGTCCATGTTCCCCAAATAAATTTCATCATGCGGCTGCGTGCGTTACATCGGACAACGGAGGCGGACAGTATTCTAAGTGTCCCAGTTGTGAGAAGTTATTATCTTCCGGTGTTTTACCTTGTGGGAGAAAGATCCCCGTTATAAATTCATGTCATACAGGAGGTGGTCTTAGGGTTTATCCGGGGTTTGTTGGGGACGAACCGGTCTCGGTTTTACGAGATACAGGATCTACCGTTGTGGGAGTGCATAGGGACTGCATTCGGGATTCACAGCTTACAGGTGAGACTGTCCCGTGCATCCAATTTTCGGGGGCCATTGAGAGACTACCCATGGCAAAAATAATGATAGATACACCTTTCCTTAGCGGGGAAGTCGAGGCAGTCGTTGGTTGTTTCCCAGGCGCCCAGCTCATCATTGGGAATGTATCACGGGTAGTTTCCCCTTCCGATGAGAACGTGCAAGCATGGTCGCAATCAAAAGGTATTGACTTTTGCGCCGCGGTCGAAACACGCCGACGGTTAGCCGATAAAGACAAGATTAGACCTTTGGCTACGCCAGCGGTCAACCTAGACATCACGCCGGAGCGCTTGGCGAGATTACAAAGGGAGGACCCATCATTAAACCCATGTTTTGGGGAAGCGCGAACCGAGAAAACGAGGAGATATAAGAACGGGTCATCTTCTTTTTTTGTCCAGGGGGGCATTCTGTTCCGTATGTACGTCACAGTGGCTTCCGTTCAAAAGCAGGTCGTCGTGCCGCGGTCGTTAATTGCTACAGTATTGCGTCTGGCCCATGATGTCCCATTAGCGGGTCATATGGGAAGTGCTAGAACCAAGGAGAGAGTTCTGAAAGATTTTTATTGGCCATCGATACATAGAGATGTGCGGTTATATTGTAAGACGTGCAGTGCGTGCCAAAAGACGACGCATAAGGGTCGTACACCCCAGGCCCCTCTTCAAAAGATCCCCACGGTTTCGGAACCGTTTAAGAAGGTTTCAGTACCTTGTTGATTTAAGAGAAAGACTATCTTCAGCGCGCACTATAGCAGAAGAAGCTTCGGGTATCGCTTCGAAAAGAGCAAAAGACTATAAAGATAGAGGTTCCAAACTGAGAATTTTTAAGCCAGGAGACAAGGTTCTGCTGTTGTTACCTACGGACCATAATAAGTTATTGATGACATGGAAAGGTCCTTATGTTATTGAGCGAGTTGTTTCAAAGGTAGATTACGCTATCCACATTGATGGAGCGAGTAAGGTTTTCCATGTTAACATGCTACAGAGATTTTATGAGAGACCACAGTATCTGTGTGCACAGACAAGACCAGAGGAGACTGTCTTCTCTACTGCTTGTACGGGGGTCGTAGACCAGTTGGACTGTGACGTAAGCGACACCGAGGCGCAGGAAGAGTTACAAATTCAATTGCCGGAGTTAACTCCGACACAAGGTTACAGGGACGTAAAAATTAACCCTGACCTTACCAGTTCAAGGAGTAGGGAACTTGAGACCCTGTTAGCGTCATTTCCGGATGTTGTTACGGATTTGCCGGGTCGCACTACGGTGATCCAGCACCAAATAAAGTTGACTTCGGATAAGCCAGTATTTCTTAGACCGTATCCGTTGCCTTTTTCTTCGAGAGATAGAGTCATAAAGGAAGTTGAGTCAATGTTGAAGTTGGATGTGATAGAACCATCAACATCGCCGTATTCATCACCCATCGTCCTCGTGAAAAAACTTGATGGATCGGTGCGGTTCTGTATTGATTTTCGAAGATTGAACACTATTACGGTAGGCGATAGGGAGCCTATTCCGTTTCAGGAGGAATTAATAGCTTCATTGGCCGGGTCCACGTGGTTTTCCAAGATAGATTTGACGAAAGGGTATTGGGAAATCCCGCTTACTGAGGAGTCTAAACAATACACGGCGTTCCAAACGCCCATTGGATTATTCCAATTTAAGGTCATGCCATTTGGGTTGGTAAACGCGCCAGCGACGTTTGCACGATTAATGAGACTAGTGTTGAAGGACATACCTAATGTCGTGTCATTCTTTGATGATATAGCATGCCATACGTCGACATGGTCTGATCATATTCAGACACTAACAGTAATTTTGCAACGATTACGTCATTTTGGGTTAACTGCTAAACCCGCAAAGATGGATTTGGCATGTCCAGAGATAATATTCTTAGGACATATTGTGGGTAGAGGTGTTCAGAGACCTGAAGAAACAAAAATTGACAAGTTAGTAGGGTTGCAAATCCCAAAAACAAAGAAACAAGTCAGAAGCTTAGTGGGAATTTTAAATTATTACAGAAAGTTCATTCCAAATTTTTCCTCTTTGTCATCTTCTCTTACTGACCTTACTAAGAAGGGACAACCCGATAAGGTCCAGTGGACGTCTGAATGTCAGACATCATTTGATAATTTGGTGACAGCATTATCATCGTCACCCATTCTGATATTACCCGATTTTCGATCTAATTTTATCCTCAGAACGGATGCGTCGGACTCTGGTGTCGGCGCTTGTCTTCTACAGGAGAAGAACGAATGTCTCCATCCTGTATGTTATGTCAGTAGGAAGTTATTGCAGAGAGAAAGAAAGTATTCTGTGATAGAGCGTGAGTGTCTTGCCATTGTCTGGTCCGTCCAGAAACTAGGACGTTATCTCATGGGACGAGAATTTTGTATCCAGACAGACCACAAGCCACTGACATTTTTGTCGAAGAATCGTTCGTCCAGCCCACGCTTGTCTAGATGGGCATTGGCTTTACAGCCGTACACCTTCGTTATTCAACCAATTCCAGGAACCAGCAATCATATCGCCGACTACCTTAGTCGAGCCTAGGGGAAGATTTCAGGAGCTTATACATCGGAGGACAGGAACATTGACAGGATCGGTGTGAATGAGTCGACCTTAAAATATTGACATTATAAATATGATATGAAGAATGGTTGATAGGTTGAGTGGTTTTTGATTCTGTATTAGATATTGTGTTTAGTTAGCTATTCATGATGTGACACATATATGCATATTGCAGGCCATATTGATCCCCATATTTTCCCCTGATTCCGGTATTTTATATACTAGGGCAACTGCTAGGTCAGTTTTTTGAGTGTAGGTATTGCTCACGCTCACTCGTTGACAGTCATCTTGATGCGATTTGAAATTAATTGCATTAATTTTTTTGGGGTGGGGGATGATGTCACGAGTGGAGTGAGCGATAGTTAATAATTACGGGGGGAGAGGAGAGTAAAATTAACGCACGGAGACAAGTGAGAAAGTCGTGCATGTCATGAGTGGGGGGTCTGAAGGAGGCGAAAGCGCTGTATAACTATCACTGCAAGTTAGAAGGTCCTAGGGATCGGACCTGTGAATAAAAGCCTATCGGGCGGACATAAAGGGGAAGCAGTCGAGAAGACTAGTGAGAGTCTTTCCAGTTATGACTGGTATGTAGAATGTTGATTGATTATTATGATTGATGCATTATATTATATTCGTCTATTACCATGATGTAAATAAGTATATGTGAGGAATGTGGAAGTCCTTGATATTGGATATAGCAATGTGCGCCATGAGCGATAGATGAAAGTGAGTTCATGGATTTGTAGCGCGAGTGAGTAGTGTGTACTCCGATGGAAGTGTGTTACCGTAAGATGTGTGGTGAGTGGAAGGTGAACTAGTGTGTGTACGTTTCATGGGTTGTAAGGAGAGGTGGAGTGAATAGAAATGGTAGGATATTATACCAGTGTAATGTTATTCTTGTAGGTGTCGGGGACGGGCCGCAGAGCCACCTCGATGAGCACAGGGGATAGGCCAGCATAGGGCCGGAGGCCACACATAGGCCAGAAGTGAGGCTGTCGGGGCAGGACAGTAGAGGCACATAAAGTCGTGGCAGTCAGGCCACGGGCAGGGGACGTAGATATGAGAGTGAATGAGATACTATGTTGTTGCCATGTTGATAGGCTAGTGAACTGATATTATGTTGTTGCCATGTTGATGGCTATGGAAATACTAATGTGTTATTGCCCTGCTGAGGTGCTAGGGGAGTGCTAAGGTGTATGACAATAGGAAGGTGATATTGAGAGACTGCGGTGCCAGTGAATCATTAATGTACTATTAAGACCCTGAGGGGAGAGGCTGAGGCCGAAGTGCCTTTAGGAGTAACTACCGGATTGTGGATCCGAGGAAGAGTGCATGTGAGAATAAGGCCGTTGTACGGCAGTCATTTCAATAATATAATATATGTAATTGCGCTATTATATGTATAATTATGGTTAATAAATGTGTGAGTCTGATGGGTTGTTTTGTTAAGTGTTAAACTTGTTTGTTCGTGATTGTCGTCCTGTCATAAACTATTACATTTCCCAGTCTGGGATTTGTGACAAACATGCTCCCACTAAATTCACTATGTGCTCGTTATACTACAACTACAGACTGTTCCATTGATACATGTACTGGAATGAATTGAGCATTATAAAGACTGAACTCTTCTCCCATGTATTGCATCTGAGACAAATTTTAGATTGACACTTCTCAAATACAGATGAGCAAAATATAAATTACTCAATGGTGGTAAAAAAGAGTCGCTCATAAGCAATAGTCGCTCATGGGTGGACCTCCTGCTGTGATTATCACATTTGAAATTTGCATTAATTAAGACATCTGTCTTACTATTACTGAGGGTATTCCATACACAGGAATAGAGTACATGCAGCCCTCTGTCCCGCCTGGCTTGCATCAACTCAGAGTCATTCATTTTCTTTTTTTTTTCTCTTGGACTTCTTCCATCATGTCAAAACACACAAAAGCCACCATTACTGAGCCCATTCACAACCAGGAACAATAGGGCAATATCCAACACTTACTCATTAAAAAAAATGTCTTCAGGGCTCCTCTGCTATTAGAATTAAGCTTCATTTGTTTCAGAGTAGATCTGCCACTGTCTGGTTAAGGGCGCTGGCTTCGATGTGTCACATCTGACTTTTCATCTAAATCATATACTTTGCCACTATTCATCAGTGTTTGTAGGGCAAGACTGTATTCTGTGCTTGTGCCAGCCTGTGATCATGTCAGCTGGCAGGCCTGTGTGTTTCTTTACTGGCAAACTCTCTCACCATACAACATGGGCTAGTGTAGTAGCCTTGTCCTACGCAGTGTTCATTTAAACTTCAGCATGTGCTGTAGAGGCTTATTAGAGGAACAGAATGAGTACATGTGTCTTTGCCTTCCTGTTTGTAAAACTTGGGTCATCTGTTTTTTGTTGTTTTTTTTATTTACTCAGAGGAAGCTCAGCCTTTTTAAAACAACACATTTATTGTGAAAACATTGCAATTAAAAAAACAAACAAACTGCATAATCAGTTATCTGGAGACTTCATTTTTTTCATTTTTTTTTGTTGGGATGTTGCTGTTTGTGTGACAGGATGTGTTGGTACAAGTGCACCCAGCCAGCACCCCTATGGGCGACTTAGCCAAAATGGCAATCCAATGTTGAATTGTGAATTGGATTTCCATAGGAATCGTAGGATTACTGTAGGAACGATTTCATTCTTACGTGCATACCTGACATTAATCCTATACGACGGATTTCCGTAAGATTGGTAAGATTACCATAGGACAGATTCCTTAATCAAACCGATATTGGTGGGACGTTGTAACCATTCAGTTTACTGGCGGAACGATGTCATTCTTACGTGCACCCTTGACAGTCATCCACAATGCGTCGGATTCCGTAGGGCTGCTGGCTGGGCAGCTCCTTAAAGTTGAGTTTAAACAGACAGACAAAGAAACAAACTTAACAGCAAACGAGATATGGGACAATTTTTTTTTTCTGTCTCGATGAATTTTTCATCAAGAAAATAAAAATTCACATACACACACACACACACATACCTGTACACACACACACTTTTAAAAAAAGAAAAATTTACATACACACACACCCATACACACATACACCGTTAAAAAAAAATTCACATACACATACACCCCGTACACATATTCATCATTAAAAAAAATAGAAATTTATGTGCACACACACACCCCTATACTCGTACACAATTAAAAAAAATAAAAAATCACACACAGCATTAAGAAAAAACAAAATTAGAATTCACATACACACTCACCCGTACACGTGTGCACACATGGCCTACACCATTAGAAAGAAAATGAAACAGAACAAATCTTGGAGAAAGTGATTCACTATATTAATTCAAAAAGAACACGTCATAATTATTGGCTACCATAATAATTAAAAAATCTAAACTACTGTAACACTAACACTAACCCAATATCTGACGGTGATCAGTTAACCTTATGATGTCCCAAGGGTATATCAATAAAGATTCAAAGTTCACGTGATATTATTCGAAAGCTGACCATAAAAAATCTTGCTTATAACAATAGCCAAGGGCATAGAAATGATCTTTATGTCAGGCAGAAGGAATGCATGACAAAGCCGCAATTAGTAGTCTATGGGATTCGTTGCCGTGTCAAGGTCAAGATCTCAAAGGAGAAAATTTCAGCCAAGTCGGAAGTAAAGTCCTAACACGTGAGAAGTTACAATATGATAACTCTGGTATCAGCAAGTCGAAAGAAAACAGTTCATGTTTAGCTATAAATGGGAAATTCAAACCTCTGGTTTGTCTTTTATTAAGTTTAATTGTTCGAAATGTTCATGGCTGTAACAATATAAACTTGAGACTAGACAGATTGTTTTGAAGCAAAGACAAAAAAAAAAAAAAAGGGAGAAATAAATGTCATGTCACAAAGGTAGGACTAGGAGAAAAAGAGGATTTTAAATTATGACTGAGAGACGGGGATACAATGAATTTACTTTCAGCCCCACCCCACAACCGTGTCCTCGTTAAATCTTAGATAGACAGCAGATAAATAGATGAGTTGATAATAGATAGATAGACAGATAGATAGATAGATAGATCTAAATACATGTAGATAGATAGATAGATAGATTTTAAAAAAAATAGGGACAGAGAACACAGTGGCCGAGACAAAACCTACACTCTTGTTCAGTTTCTGTTTCATGCTGTATTATAGCGATAATACTTGGACAACTGTTACACCCCTTCCGCTGTCTCATTTTCGAGAATTGTTACAACCAGCGTTGCCGGTGAAGATTTTCAAAAATCTCAAGAATCTCGTATGTAAAAAAAATTGCAGGATGAGGTGAAAAATCCCTCGATTTTTTTCCACTCCCCCCCCCCCCCCCCGCCCCCCGACAAAATGCATTTGAAATTCAGTTTCATTGTAGGCCTACATTGATTTAAACCAAGCAGTATAGTGATTAGCTCACACACCGCTCAAAATGTACTATCACATGGCAGTCTCATACTGTCTCCTAGGCCATTTGGCTTTATTTTTACCATTGAAGACGCAAATACTGGAAGAGCAATTTTGTGATTTTTTCCATTTTTCGCAAAGACATAATAGCAAAATTTAGAGTCTACAATAGACTCAAAATCCTAAGATCTGTAACTAATGTCAAGATCCCCAAATGTAAACCGTAAAATCCACGATGTTGGAAAAAATCCCAGGGAACGGCAACGGTAGCAACAACATAGCAGATGCAGTGACCCAAGTGGCCAGATTATAATATTAAGTCTTTTACAGTTTCAGTTTCATACGTATGACGTAGCGTTTCCTGGAAACGGCCGTCTTCTCCGACATGTTTGTCAAGAGTTCGTGCGGAGACACACATTCCTTTCCATTCATCACAAGTCCAGGAGGGAAAGGGTTCTCATAATCTTAAATTGTGAGGACTACCTTAAAAACATGTTATAACTGATTCAGGGAGGGTGTGTGTATAATTACGTGTGTGTGTGTGTGCGAATGTGTGCAGTGTGTATGTATGTGTGTGTGCGTGTGTGTATGTGTAGAAGAGAGAGAGTCTTTGTTTTCATTCTTTGAAGGAACGACATAATTATTGAGTCTAATTGCTGCATCCGGTTAGATGGAAACATGACTTTATGAGGTAGCAACTCTACAACCGTGGAACCACCGATTCTAAAGCTGACATTCCGATGGGCGATAGCCTGTGTGAAGTCGTCACTTTGACATTCTGTTGTATAATGTACTGGCTGCATTTTTCTGTGGCAACCAGACACGAGACATTTTAATGCAAGACTAAACATGACTTGACTGATTAGGTGCAAGTCCCTTTGTCAAGCAGTCGTTCGGTTTCATTATTGATTAACAGACAATCAATAAAATGTCATAAAAGACATTAGGAAACACAATCACTGAATCAGAAACAGTTTGATCTTCACATGCACACGAGTTAAAACTCATCAATGTCAAGACATGATTTCATCAGGATATGAGTTTTAAGATTTCACTGCGCGTTTGAAGGGAAACAAGAACAGCAGAAGCAGCAGCAATAACAACAACAACAACAACAAAAATTTTCTTTTTTAAGATATTGACCTTGACCTGGCAAAGAATCCCATAGACTGTACTAAACGGCTTCGCCATGCATTCCTTCTGCCTGACATAAAGATGATTTCTGTGTCCTTGGCTAGTTTTGTATGCAAGATTTGATAGTCGTCTTTCGAATACCGGTAATATTATGTGAACTTTGAATCTTTACTGATAAAAGATTGGAACATCATGAGCTTAATTGATCAACATCAGATCAGACAAAAAGGAAGACAGTCTTAATACGTGAGAAGTTAAATTAATAATGACCACTCTGGTATCAGCAAGTGGCAGGAAAACCGTTCAACCCTTGTTATAAAATGGGAAATGTAAAGCTCTGTTTTGTCTTTTAATTAGTTTAATTATTCGAAATGTTCATTGCGATTCCAACTGAAACTTAATGAGACAAGGGAGATTACATAGAGGCAATGGGGGAAAAAAAGGAGAAATAAATGCCATGTCACAAAGGCAGGAGAAAAAGAGAATTTTAAATTATGACTGAGAGACGAGGCTACAATTAATTCACTTTCACCCCCCCCCCCACACGCAACCCTATCCCCTCGTTAAAGCATATATCAGGTGGACAGACAGATAATAGATGGGTAGATAGATAGATAGACAGACAGACAGACAGACAGACAGACAGACAGACAGACAGACAGACAGACAGATAGATAGATAGATAGATATATAGATAGATAGATAGATAGATAGATAGATAGATAGATAGATAGACAGACAGATAGATAGATAGATAGATAGATAGATAGATAGATAGATAGATAGATAGATAGATAGATAGATAGATAGATAGATAGATAGATAGATAGAAAGATAGATAAATAGATAGATAGATATATAGATAGATAGATAGATAGATGATATACAGACAGATCGATAGATTTATTGATAGACAGTTAGATAGATAGATAGATAGATAGACAGACAGACAGACAATCAGACAGACAGACAGACAGATAGATAGATAGATAGATAGATAGATAGATAGATAGATAGATAGATAGATAGACAGACAGACAGACAATCAGACAGATAGATAGATAGATAGATAGATAGATAGATAGATAGATAGATAGATAGATAGATAGATAGATAGATAGATAGATAGATAGATAGATAGATAGATAGATAAAGGCGGGACAGAGGGCACAGTGGCCAAGTCAAAAGGTACACTCTTGTTCAGTTTCAATTTCATACTGGTTATAACGATAATACTTGGACAACGCCCTTTCCGCCACTTTAAGGAGTTGCTGAAACACAGCAAGCACAGAGACCAAGTGGCAACATTATATTAAATGTCTTTCATTTTCAGTTTCAAATGTATGACGTATTTTTTCCCGGAAATGGCTGTCTTCCCCGGCCTGGTTTTCAGAGTTCGAGCTGAGGCGCACGTTTTTTTTTTTTTCGTTTTTGTGCTGTTAGAGATCCAGGCAAGAAAGGTTTCTCACAATCTGAAACTGTGGGGACGACCTTTGAAAGATGATGAACCTGATTCCTTGTGTGTGTATGGTGTGTACGCGGATGTGTGCATTTTATCATGTATACATGCGCATGTAAGTGCAGTCGTGCATGTGTGTGTGAGTACGTAGTACGTGCATGTGTGTTTGTGAGTGCGGTCCTGCATGCGTGCATGTTTATGTATGTGAATTCGTGCTTGTGTGAATGCGTGGTGTGTGCGTATGTATGTGTGTGCGTGCATGCGTGTGTGCATGGGTGTGTGCATGCGTACATTATGCATGTGTGCGTGTGTGTGTGTAGGAAAGAGAGAGAGTTTTTGTTTTCATTCTTTGAAGGAACGACATATTGTGTTTAATTGCTGCATCCGGTTAGATGGAAATACAACATATTATGATATTATGGGGTAGCAATTCTATAATTTTGGAACCACTGATTCTAAAGCCGGCATTCCCATCGGCGGACCTGTTAAGACGACGTTCGCTGATCTGTTGTATAATATACTGGCTGCTATTTATTGTGGCAACCAGGCACGAGACATTTTAATGCAAGACTAAGTATGACTTTTGACTGATATGATACAAGCCCATTTGTCAAGCAGTTATGCTGTGCAGTCAATTGAGTCAGTCTTTCAGTTGCATTATTGATTAATAGATAAGCAATAAAATACCACAATAAACGTTCGGAAGGGCCAGTCACTGAATCGGAAACAGTGATCTTTACACGAAATAGACTCAGCAAATCGAGATACAATTTCGTCAGAATATGAGTCTTAAGATTTTTTTGTTCGTTTGAGATAAAACAACAACCACAACAACCAGAAACAAAAACAAAATGCTTTGGTAACAACATAATAACCATATAAGTCTTTGCCAAGGCGGGCATAATTATGCGAGTTTGTTGTGTTACTGTAGCCTCTGTGTTTAGGTCTTTATTTTAGAAGGTTCGCTGCCCTTGGCATTTACACCTCACTTTTAATTTTCTTTGTTCTTGTTTCTATGATTGTAGTTTTGTGGTAGGGATTAGATTTTTATAATTTTACTCGGGAAGCGACCTTTTTCGGCCTGCTCTTCTCGACTTTCAACTGCCAAGGTTTCTTTAACGTGCGCAACGTGCACACGGGCTCTCGAAGTTTTTCGTCCTCATCCGAGAAGACTAGGTGCTCACTCCAACTTACCATAGGCTCAGGGACAGGAATTCCGCCCCCCCCCCCTCCAAAGTCCAACATGCTGCACCGACCGAAGATCGAACGGTACCTTCGGCATGAGAGGCGAGCATTTTGTCTCTAGACCAGCGTGTCCCTAGCTGCTGGAGCGTCGCATTAAAAAAAATAATAAAATCTAGGCAGATGCATCGAAAAGCTCCGCCGATGCATTCTGTTATGACTTTGTAAAACGAACATCTCGAGTTAGGGCTCTTGTTTTAACAGTAGAAAAGCGAATTGGGAAGGTTGCCACTTTCATGACACTAAATGGAACGAACCAATATAATTAAAAAAAACAACAACTTCAAACAAATTTAATGTCATATCACTTTGCATGTATTTTCTTGCTTATGGTTTCAAGCATGTTGAGATTATTCACATTTTAAACATTACATTTGACTACAAAACAGAGCATGTAACAATTATTCATTTTCATCTTTATCTTCTTATATAATAATAATAATAAAAAACTGGTAAGATTTTTAACAAGGCCTAGTGACGTCCACACTGCTCGAATTTGCGTGAAATTTTACAGGTGCCTTCCTCTGGACCTGCAAGGGGTTCTTATTTAGATTTCGGGGACTTGAAATGGTGGCAAAGGATTTTATATTTTAAAAAATCCTTTCTGTCGCTAAATTTGCCCCGATCTCTTTTCTTTTTCACGATCACGTGACGTTATCACTTCTTACACTGTGTTCACTATTAATTAAACACATCGCCCAGTGTGCAGATTATTTACTGCCATGTCGTGAATACTGAAAGGGTGCGTAGGGCATTAAGTCGCAAAGGGAATGTAGTAAGACTTATCTAAAAAGAAACAAACAGCAACAACAACAAAATAGAACCAAATCAACGGGCACGGTGAAGCAGATCCATCATAATCACCCAGAACTGAAACTAATAATAGTAATAAACAGATTTATTCCGGGCAGGGCGGGGACCTCAACTAAACTCAATTCAGCAGCTGCGTTAAAGGAAAGGTAAGGTAATAAAAAGAAGTTCAGGTGAAAGACAGAGGCAGGAAATAGTTCACAATGACTCACGAACAATGATTGTGAATCAACATCAAATAAGAAAGATGTGATGGACCGTTAACAAGAAAAACAAAAAAGATTATTAAGGTAATACTTTTTTCCTTTTTTTGGTTTTGTTTTGAAAATTAACACAAAATGAAATACGACGGGTAAGGTTTGAAAAAAGTAAACGGATCAATTCACAGGATTACAGAAACTATATCATAATTTATATTATAATACAAATGTATCATAATGGTTGGTGAATAAAGCGCCTGACCACTTAAGCCTTGTTTGGGTGTTTTGTAGGGTTTAAAAATGTGTGAAAGTTGAAATGTTTTGAAGCATATGAACAGCAAGATGTTACATAAGACAAACAGACTCACAAAGAAAAGGACAGATATTCAGACAGAGAGATAGCTATTAAGACTGACAGACAGACAGACAGACAGACAGATAGACAGACAGACAAATAGGCAGACAGACAGTTACAATGTAGACCTGAGTGGCCAATGCTAAAGATGACCTCTTTCAGTTCGTTTCACACAATCGATTTGGCTTTTGTAGAAAAACTGGCCCCACTGACTCGTTTTTCAGGTTGAAGCCGTGTGAATGCATTTTTTGTTGTTGTTTCTTTAAGTTCAGATACACAGACCGATAGACAGCCAGACAGACAGACAGACAGACGGATAGATAGGTTGATAGACAGGTAGATGGACAGACAGACAGATAAATAGATGGGTAGTTAAATAGATAGATATAACAGACAGACAAACAGATAGATAGCTAGATAGATAGATATATAGACAGATAGATAGATAGGTAGATAGATAGATAGATAGATAGATAGATAGATAGATAGATAGATAGATAGATAGATAGATAGATAGATAGATAGATAGATAGATAGATAGATATATAGATAGATAGATAGATAAATAGATAGATAGATAGATAGACAGACAGACAGTCAGACAGACAAACAAACAGACAGATAGATAGATAGCCTGGTAGGCAAGTACGTAGATAGAAAACACACACACATACATAAATTTTTAGCACAGTGGCTAATGCTAAAGATGATCTCTTCCACTTTCAGTTTCATAACGATGCCATGGCTTTTCCAGGAAAAGGCTGCCGTCAGCTACTCATTTTTTCAGTTTTTGAGGCAGTGTGTCGCACATTTTACGATTAAAAAAAAACAAAACATGACAATGACCGGTTCTCATTATCTGAAGAAACTGTGGTCACCATCTAAAACAATTACGTGCTTCCCTCTGTGGTCCCCACCTATTTATCTGTCTGTCTGTCCATCTACCTGTCTATCAACCTATCTATCCGTCTGTCTGTCTGTCTGTCTGGCTGTCTATCGGTCTGTGTATCTGAACTTAAAGAAACAACAACAAAAAATGCATTCACACGGCTTCAACCTGAAAAACGAGTCAGTGGGGCCAGTTTTTCTACAAAAGCCAAATCGATTGTGTGAAACGAACTGAAAGAGGTCATCTTTAGCATTGGCCACTCAGGTCTACATTGTAACTGTCTGTCTGCCTATTTGTCTGTCTGTCTATCTGTCTGTCTGTCTGTCTGTCTGTCAGTCTTAATAGCTATCTCTCTGTCTGAATATCTGTCCTTTTCTTTGTGAGTCTGTTTGTCTTATGTAACATCTTGCTGTTCATATGCTTCAAAACATTTCAACTTTCACACATTTTTAAACCCTACAAAACACCCAAACAAGGCTTAAGTGGTCAGGCGCTTTATTCACCAACCATTATGATACATTTGTATTATAATATAAATTATGATATAGTTTCTGTAATCCTGTGAATTGATCCGTTTACTTTTTTCAAACCTTACCCGTCGTATTTCATTTTGTGTTAATTTTCAAAACAAAACCAAAAAAAGGAAAAAAGTATTACCTTAATAATCTTTTTTGTTTTTCTTGTTAACGGTCCATCACATCTTTCTTATTTGATGTTGATTCACAATCATTGTTCGTGAGTCATTGTGAACTATTTCCTGCCTCTGTCTTTCACCTGAACTTCTTTTTATTACCTTACCTTTCCTTTAACGCAGCTGCTGAATTGAGTTTAGTTGAGGTCCCCGCCCTGCCCGGAATAAATCTGTTTATTACTATTATTAGTTTCAGTTCTGGGTGATTATGATGGATCTGCTTCACCGTGCCCGTTGATTTGGTTCTATTTTGTTGTTGTTGCTGTTTGTTTCTTTTTAGATAAGTCTTACTACATTCCCTTTGCGACTTAATGCCCTACGCACCCTTTCAGTATTCACGACATGGCAGTAAATAATCTGCACACTGGGCGATGTGTTTAATTAATAGTGAACACAGTGTAAGAATTGATAACGTCACGTGATCGTGAAAAAGAAAAGAGATCGGGGCAAATTTAGCGACAGAAAGGATTTTTTAAAATATAAAATCCTTTGCCACCATTTCAAGTCCCCGAAATCTAAATAAGAACCCCTTGCAGGTCCAGAGGAAGGCACCTGTAAAATTTCACGCAAATTCGAGCAGTGTGGACGTCACTAGGCCTTGTTAAAAATCTTACCAGTTTTTTATTATTATTATTATATAAGAAGATAAAGATGAAAATGAATAATTGTTACATGCTCTGTTTTGTAGTCAAATGTAATGTTTAAAATGTGAATAATCTCAACATGCTTGAAACCATAAGCAAGAAAATACATGCAAAGTGATATGACATTAAATTTGTTTGAAGTTGTTGTTTTTTTTAATTATATTGGTTCGTTCCATTTAGTGTCATGAAAGTGGCAACCTTCCCAATTCGCTTTTCTACTGTTAAAACAAGAGCCCTAACTCGAGATGTTCGTTTTACAAAGTCATAACAGAATGCATCGGCGGAGCTTTTCGATGCATCTGCCTAGATTTTATTATTTTTTTTAATGCGACGCTCCAGCAGCTAGGGACACGCTGGTCTAGAGACAAAATGCTCGCCTCTCATGCCGAAGGTACCGTTCGATCTTCGGTCGGTGCAGCATGTTGGACTTTGGAGGGGGGGGGGGCGGAATTCCTGTCCCTGAGCCTATGGTAAGTTGGAGTGAGCACCTAGTCTTCTCGGATGAGGACGAAAAACTTCGAGAGCCCGTGTGCACGTTGCGCACGTTAAAGAAACCTTGGCAGTTGAAAGTCGAGAAGAGCAGGCCGAAAAAGGTCGCTTCCCGAGTAAAATTATAAAAATCTAATCCCTACCACAAAACTACAATCATAGAAACAAGAACAAAGAAAATTAAAAGTGAGGTGTAAATGCCAAGGGCAGCGAACCTTCTAAAATAAAGACCTAAACACAGAGGCTACAGTAACACAACAAACTCGCATAATTATGCCCGCCTTGGCAAAGACTTATATGGTTATTATGTTGTTACCAAAGCATTTTGTTTTTGTTTCTGGTTGTTGTGGTTGTTGTTTTATCTCAAACGAACAAAAAAATCTTAAGACTCATATTCTGACGAAATTGTATCTCGATTTGCTGAGTCTATTTCGTGTAAAGATCACTGTTTCCGATTCAGTGACTGGCCCTTCCGAACGTTTATTGTGGTATTTTATTGCTTATCTATTAATCAATAATGCAACTGAAAGACTGACTCAATTGACTGCACAGCATAACTGCTTGACAAATGGGCTTGTATCATATCAGTCAAAAGTCATACTTAGTCTTGCATTAAAATGTCTCGTGCCTGGTTGCCACAATAAATAGCAGCCAGTATATTATACAACAGATCAGCGAACGTCGTCTTAACAGGTCCGCCGATGGGAATGCCGGCTTTAGAATCAGTGGTTCCAAAATTATAGAATTGCTACCCCATAATATCATAATATGTTGTATTTCCATCTAACCGGATGCAGCAATTAAACACAATATGTCGTTCCTTCAAAGAATGAAAACAAAAACTCTCTCTCTTTCCTACACACACACACGCACACATGCATAATGTACGCATGCACACACCCATGCACACACGCATGCACGCACACACATACATACGCACACACCACGCATTCACACAAGCACGAATTCACATACATAAACATGCACGCATGCAGGACCGCACTCACAAACACACATGCACGTACTACGTACTCACACACACATGCACGACTGCACTTACATGCGCATGTATACATGATAAAATGCACACATCCGCGTACACACCATACACACACAAGGAATCAGGTTCATCATCTTTCAAAGGTCGTCCCCACAGTTTCAGATTGTGAGAAACCTTTCTTGCCTGGATCTCTAACAGCACAAAAACGAAAAAAAAAAAAACGTGCGCCTCAGCTCGAACTCTGAAAACCAGGCCGGGGAAGACAGCCATTTCCGGGAAAAAATACGTCATACATTTGAAACTGAAAATGAAAGACATTTAATATAATGTTGCCACTTGGTCTCTGTGCTTGCTGTGTTTCAGCAACTCCTTAAAGTGGCGGAAAGGGCGTTGTCCAAGTATTATCGTTATAACCAGTATGAAATTGAAACTGAACAAGAGTGTACCTTTTGACTTGGCCACTGTGCCCTCTGTCCCGCCTTTATCTATCTATCTATCTATCTATCTATCTATCTATCTATCTATCTATCTATCTATCTATCTATCTATCTATCTATCTATCTATCTATCTATCTATCTATCTATCTATCTATCTATCTATCTATCTATCTATCTGTCTGATTGTCTGTCTGTCTGTCTATCTATCTATCTATCTATCTATCTATCTATCTATCTATCTATCTATCTATCTATCTATCTATCTGTCTGTCTGTCTGTCTGTCTGTCTGATTGTCTGTCTGTCTGTCTATCTATCTATCTATCTATCTAACTGTCTATCAATAAATCTATCGATCTGTCTGTATATCATCTATCTATCTATCTATCTATATATCTATCTATCTATTTATCTATCTATCTATCTATCTATCTATCTATCTATCTATCTATCTATCTGTCTATCTGTCTATCTGTCTGTCTATCTATCTATCTATCTATCTATCTATCTATCTATCTATCTATCTATATATCTATCTATCTATCTATCTGTCTGTCTGTCTGTCTGTCTGTCTGTCTGTCTGTCTGTCTGTCTGTCTATCTATCTATCTACCCATCTATTATCTGTCTGTCCACCTGATATATGCTTTAACGAGGGGATAGGGTTGCGTGTGGGGGGGGGGGGTGAAAGTGAATTAATTGTAGCCTCGTCTCTCAGTCATAATTTAAAATTCTCTTTTTCTCCTGCCTTTGTGACATGGCATTTATTTCTCCTTTTTTTTCCCCCATTGCCTCTATGTAATCTCCCTTGTAACTGTCTGTCTGCCTATTTGTCTGTCTGTCTATCTGTCTGTCTGTCTGTCTGTCTGTCAGTCTTAATAGCTATCTCTCTGTCTGAATATCTGTCCTTTTCTTTGTGAGTCTGTTTGTCTTATGTAACATCTTGCTGTTCATATGCTTCAAAACATTTCAACTTTCACACATTTTTAAACCCTACAAAACACCCAAACAAGGCTTAAGTGGTCAGGCGCTTTATTCACCAACCATTATGATACATTTGTATTATAATATAAATTATGATATAGTTTCTGTAATCCTGTGAATTGATCCGTTTACTTTTTTCAAACCTTACCCGTCGTATTTCATTTTGTGTTAATTTTCAAAACAAAACCAAAAAAAGGAAAAAAGTATTACCTTAATAATCTTTTTTGTTTTTCTTGTTAACGGTCCATCACATCTTTCTTATTTGATGTTGATTCACAATCATTGTTCGTGAGTCATTGTGAACTATTTCCTGCCTCTGTCTTTCACCTGAACTTCTTTTTATTACCTTACCTTTCCTTTAACGCAGCTGCTGAATTGAGTTTAGTTGAGGTCCCCGCCCTGCCCGGAATAAATCTGTTTATTACTATTATTAGTTTCAGTTCTGGGTGATTATGATGGATCTGCTTCACCGTGCCCGTTGATTTGGTTCTATTTTGTTGTTGTTGCTGTTTGTTTCTTTTTAGATAAGTCTTACTACATTCCCTTTGCGACTTAATGCCCTACGCACCCTTTCAGTATTCACGACATGGCAGTAAATAATCTGCACACTGGGCGATGTGTTTAATTAATAGTGAACACAGTGTAAGAAGTGATAACGTCACGTGATCGTGAAAAAGAAAAGAGATCGGGGCAAATTTAGCGACAGAAAGGATTTTTTAAAATATAAAATCCTTTGCCACCATTTCAAGTCCCCGAAATCTAAATAAGAACCCCTTGCAGGTCCAGAGGAAGGCACCTGTAAAATTTCACGCAAATTCGAGCAGTGTGGACGTCACTAGGCCTTGTTAAAAATCTTACCAGTTTTTTATTATTATTATTATATAAGAAGATAAAGATGAAAATGAATAATTGTTACATGCTCTGTTTTGTAGTCAAATGTAATGTTTAAAATGTGAATAATCTCAACATGCTTGAAACCATATACATGCAAAGTGATATGACATTAAATTTGTTTGAAGTTGTTGTTTTTTTTAATTATATTGGTTCGTTCCATTTAGTGTCATGAAAGTGGCAACCTTCCCAATTCGCTTTTCTACTGTTAAAACAAGAGCCCTAACTCGAGATGTTCGTTTTACAAAGTCATAACAGAATGCATCGGCGGAGCTTTTCGATGCATCTGCCTAGATTTTATTATTTTTTTTAATGCGACGCTCCAGCAGCTAGGGACACGCTGGTCTAGAGACAAAATGCTCGCCTCTCATGCCGAAGGTACCGTTCGATCTTCGGTCGGTGCAGCATGTTGGACTTTGGAGGGGGGGGGGGCGGAATTCCTGTCCCTGAGCCTATGGTAAGTTGGAGTGAGCACCTAGTCTTCTCGGATGAGGACGAAAAACTTCGAGAGCCCGTGTGCACGTTGCGCACGTTAAAGAAACCTTGGCAGTTGAAAGTCGAGAAGAGCAGGCCGAAAAAGGTCGCTTCCCGAGTAAAATTATAAAAATCTAATCCCTACCACAAAACTACAATCATAGAAACAAGAACAAAGAAAATTAAAAGTGAGGTGTAAATGCCAAGGGCAGCGAACCTTCTAAAATAAAGACCTAAACACAGAGGCTACAGTAACACAACAAACTCGCATAATTATGCCCGCCTTGGCAAAGACTTATATGGTTATTATGTTGTTACCAAAGCATTTTGTTTTTGTTTCTGGTTGTTGTGGTTGTTGTTTTATCTCAAACGAACAAAAAAATCTTAAGACTCATATTCTGACGAAATTGTATCTCGATTTGCTGAGTCTATTTCGTGTAAAGATCACTGTTTCCGATTCAGTGACTGGCCCTTCCGAACGTTTATTGTGGTATTTTATTGCTTATCTATTAATCAATAATGCAACTGAAAGACTGACTCAATTGACTGCACAGCATAACTGCTTGACAAATGGGCTTGTATCATATCAGTCAAAAGTCATACTTAGTCTTGCATTAAAATGTCTCGTGCCTGGTTGCCACAATAAATAGCAGCCAGTATATTATACAACAGATCAGCGAACGTCGTCTTAACAGGTCCGCCGATGGGAATGCCGGCTTTAGAATCAGTGGTTCCAAAATTATAGAATTGCTACCCCATAATATCATAATATGTTGTATTTCCATCTAACCGGATGCAGCAATTAAACACAATATGTCGTTCCTTCAAAGAATGAAAACAAAAACTCTCTCTCTTTCCTACACACACACACGCACACATGCATAATGTACGCATGCACACACCCATGCACACACGCATGCACGCACACACATACATACGCACACACCACGCATTCACACAAGCACGAATTCACATACATAAACATGCACGCATGCAGGACCGCACTCACAAACACACATGCACGTACTACGTACTCACACACACATGCACGACTGCACTTACATGCGCATGTATACATGATAAAATGCACACATCCGCGTACACACCATACACACACAAGGAATCAGGTTCATCATCTTTCAAAGGTCGTCCCCACAGTTTCAGATTGTGAGAAACCTTTCTTGCCTGGATCTCTAACAGCACAAAAACGAAAAAAAAAAAAACGTGCGCCTCAGCTCGAACTCTGAAAACCAGGCCGGGGAAGACAGCCATTTCCGGGAAAAAATACGTCATACATTTGAAACTGAAAATGAAAGACATTTAATATAATGTTGATACTTGGTCTCTGTGCTTGCTGTGTTTCAGCAACTCCTTAAAGTGGCGGAAAGGGCGTTGTCCAAGTATTATCGTTATAACCAGTATGAAATTGAAACTGAACAAGAGTGTACCTTTTGACTTGGCCACTGTGCCCTCTGTCCCGCCTTTATCTATCTATCTATCTATCTATCTATCTATCTATCTATCTATCTATCTATCTATCTATCTATCTATCTATCTATCTATCTATCTATCTATCTATCTATCTATCTGTCTGATTGTCTGTCTGTCTGTCTATCTATCTATCTATCTATCTATCTATCTATCTATCTATCTATCTATCTATCTATCTATCTGTCTGTCTGTCTGTCTGATTGTCTGTCTGTCTGTCTATCTATCTATCTATCTATCTAACTGTCTATCAATAAATCTATCGATCTGTCTGTATATCATCTATCTATCTATCTATCTATATATCTATCTATCTATTTATCTATCTTTCTATCTATCTATCTATCTATCTATCTATCTATCTATCTATCTATCTACCTATCTATCTATCTATCTATCTATCTATCTGTCTGTCTATCTATCTATCTATCTATCTATCTATCTATCTATCTATCTATCTATATATCTATCTATCTATCTATCTGTCTGTCTGTCTGTCTGTCTGTCTGTCTGTCTGTCTGTCTGTCTGTCTGTCTGTCTATCTATCTACCCATCTATTATCTGTCTGTCCACCTGATATATGCTTTAACGAGGGGATAGGGTTGCGTGTGGGGGGGGGGGTGAAAGTGAATTAATTGTAGCCTCGTCTCTCAGTCATAATTTAAAATTCTCTTTTTCTCCTGCCTTTGTGACATGGCATTTATTTCTCCTTTTTTTCCCCCATTGCCTCTATGTAATCTCCCTTGTCTCATTAAGTTTCAGTTGGAATCGCAATGAACATTTCGAATAATTAAACTAATTAAAAGACAAAACAGAGCTTTACATTTCCCATTTTATAACAAGGGTTGAACGGTTTTCCTGCCACTTGCTGATACCAGAGTGGTCATTATTAATTTAACTTCTCACGTATTAAGACTGTCTTCCTTTTTGTCTGATCTGATGTTGATCAATTAAGCTCATGATGTTCCAATCTTTTATCAGTAAAGATTCAAAGTTCACATAATATTACCGGTATTCGAAAGACGACTATCAAATCTTGCATACAAAACTAGCCAAGGACACAGAAATCATCTTTATGTCAGGCAGAAGGAATGCATGGCGAAGCCGTTTAGTACAGTCTATGGGATTCTTTGCCAGGTCAAGGTCAATATCTTAAAAAAGAAAATTTTTGTTGTTGTTGTTGTTGTTATTGCTGCTGCTTCTGCTGTTCTTGTTTCCCTTCAAACGCGCAGTGAAATCTTAAAACTCATATCCTGATGAAATCATGTCTTGACATTGATGAGTTTTAACTCGTGTGCATGTGAAGATCAAACTGTTTCTGATTCAGTGATTGTGTTTCCTAATGTCTTTTATGACATTTTATTGATTGTCTGTTAATCAATAATGAAACCGAACGACTGCTTGACAAAGGGACTTGCACCTAATCAGTCAAGTCATGTTTAGTCTTGCATTAAAATGTCTCGTGTCTGGTTGCCACAGAAAAATGCAGCCAGTACATTATACAACAGAATGTCAAAGTGACGACTTCACACAGGCTATCGCCCATCGGAATGTCAGCTTTAGAATCGGTGGTTCCACGGTTGTAGAGTTGCTACCTCATAAAGTCATGTTTCCATCTAACCGGATGCAGCAATTAGACTCAATAATTATGTCGTTCCTTCAAAGAATGAAAACAAAGACTCTCTCTCTTCTACACATACACACACGCACACACACATACATACACACTGCACACATTCGCACACACACACACACGTAATTATACACACACCCTCCCTGAATCAGTTACAACATGTTTTTAAGGTAGTCCTCACAATTTAAGATTATGAGAACCCTTTCCCTCCTGGACTTGTGATGAATGGAAAGGAATGTGTGTCTCCGCACGAACTCTTGACAAACATGTCGGAGAAGACGGCCGTTTCCAGGAAACGCTACGTCATACGTATGAAACTGAAACTGTAAAAGACTTAATATTATAATCTGGCCACTTGGGTCACTGCATCTGCTATGTTGTTGCTACCGTTGCCGTTCCCTGGGATTTTTTCCAACATCGTGGATTTTACGGTTTACATTTGGGGATCTTGACATTAGTTACAGATCTTAGGATTTTGAGTCTATTGTAGACTCTAAATTTTGCTATTATGTCTTTGCGAAAAATGGAAAAAATCACAAAATTGCTCTTCCAGTATTTGCGTCTTCAATGGTAAAAATAAAGCCAAATGGCCTAGGAGACAGTATGAGACTGCCATGTGATAGTACATTTTGAGCGGTGTGTGAGCTAATCACTATACTGCTTGGTTTAAATCAATGTAGGCCTACAATGAAACTGAATTTCAAATGCATTTTGTCGGGGGGCGGGGGGGGGGGGGGGAGTGGAAAAAAATCGAGGGATTTTTCACCTCATCCTGCAATTTTTTTTACATACGAGATTCTTGAGATTTTTGAAAATCTTCACCGGCAACGCTGGTTGTAACAATTCTCGAAAATGAGACAGCGGAAGGGGTGTAACAGTTGTCCAAGTATTATCGCTATAATACAGCATGAAACAGAAACTGAACAAGAGTGTAGGTTTTGTCTCGGCCACTGTGTTCTCTGTCCCTATTTTTTTTAAAATCTATCTATCTATCTATCTACATGTATTTAGATCTATCTATCTATCTATCTGTCTATCTATCTATTATCAACTCATCTATTTATCTGCTGTCTATCTAAGATTTAACGAGGACACGGTTGTGGGGTGGGGCTGAAAGTAAATTCATTGTATCCCCGTCTCTCAGTCATAATTTAAAATCCTCTTTTTCTCCTAGTCCTACCTTTGTGACATGACATTTATTTCTCCCTTTTTTTTTTTTTTTGTCTTTGCTTCAAAACAATCTGTCTAGTCTCAAGTTTATATTGTTACAGCCATGAACATTTCGAACAATTAAACTTAATAAAAGACAAACCAGAGGTTTGAATTTCCCATTTATAGCTAAACATGAACTGTTTTCTTTCGACTTGCTGATACCAGAGTTATCATATTGTAACTTCTCACGTGTTAGGACTTTACTTCCGACTTGGCTGAAATTTTCTCCTTTGAGATCTTGACCTTGACACGGCAACGAATCCCATAGACTACTAATTGCGGCTTTGTCATGCATTCCTTCTGCCTGACATAAAGATCATTTCTATGCCCTTGGCTATTGTTATAAGCAAGATTTTTTATGGTCAGCTTTCGAATAATATCACGTGAACTTTGAATCTTTATTGATATACCCTTGGGACATCATAAGGTTAACTGATCACCGTCAGATATTGGGTTAGTGTTAGTGTTACAGTAGTTTAGATTTTTTAATTATTATGGTAGCCAATAATTATGACGTGTTCTTTTTGAATTAATATAGTGAATCACTTTCTCCAAGATTTGTTCTGTTTCATTTTCTTTCTAATGGTGTAGGCTATGTGTGCACACGTGTACGGGTGAGTGTGTATGTGAATTCTAATTTTGTTTTTTCTTAATGCTGTGTGTGATTTTTTATTTTTTTAAATTGTGTACGAGTATAGGGGTGTGTGTGTGCACATAAATTTCTATTTTTTTTAATGATGAATATGTGTACGGGGTGTATGTGTATGTGAATTTTTTTTTAACGGTGTATGTGTGTATGGGTGTGTGTGTATGTAAATTTTTCTTTTTTTAAAAGTGTGTGTGTGTACAGGTATGTGTGTGTGTGTGTGTATGTGAATTTTTATTTTCTTGATGAAAAATTCATCGAGACAGAAAAAAAAAATTGTCCCATATCTCGTTTGCTGTTAAGTTTGTTTCTTTGTCTGTCTGTTTAAACTCAACTTTAAGGAGCTGCCCAGCCAGCAGCCCTACGGAATCCGACGCATTGTGGATGACTGTCAAGGGTGCACGTAAGAATGACATCGTTCCGCCAGTAAACTGAATGGTTACAACGTCCCACCAATATCGGTTTGATTAAGGAATCTGTCCTATGGTAATCTTACCAATCTTACGGAAATCCGTCGTATAGGATTAATGTCAGGTATGCACGTAAGAATGAAATCGTTCCTACAGTAATCCTACGATTCCTATGGAAATCCAATTCACAATTCAACATTGGATTGCCATTTTGGCTAAGTCGCCCATAGGGGTGCTGGCTGGGTGCACTTGTACCAACACATCCTGTCACACAAACAGCAACATCCCAACAAAAAAAAATGAAAAAAATGAAGTCTCCAGATAACTGATTATGCAGTTTGTTTGTTTTTTTAATTGCAATGTTTTCACAATAAATGTGTTGTTTTAAAAAGGCTGAGCTTCCTCTGAGTAAATAAAAAAAACAACAAAAAACAGATGACCCAAGTTTTACAAACAGGAAGGCAAAGACACATGTACTCATTCTGTTCCTCTAATAAGCCTCTACAGCACATGCTGAAGTTTAAATGAACACTGCGTAGGACAAGGCTACTACACTAGCCCATGTTGTATGGTGAGAGAGTTTGCCAGTAAAGAAACACACAGGCCTGCCAGCTGACATGATCACAGGCTGGCACAAGCACAGAATACAGTCTTGCCCTACAAACACTGATGAATAGTGGCAAAGTATATGATTTAGATGAAAAGTCAGATGTGACACATCGAAGCCAGCGCCCTTAACCAGACAGTGGCAGATCTACTCTGAAACAAATGAAGCTTAATTCTAATAGCAGAGGAGCCCTGAAGACATTTTTTTTAATGAGTAAGTGTTGGATATTGCCCTATTGTTCCTGGTTGTGAATGGGCTCAGTAATGGTGGCTTTTGTGTGTTTTGACATGATGGAAGAAGTCCAAGAGAAAAAAAAAAGAAAATGAATGACTCTGAGTTGATGCAAGCCAGGCGGGACAGAGGGCTGCATGTACTCTATTCCTGTGTATGGAATACCCTCAGTAATAGTAAGACAGATGTCTTAATTAATGCAAATTTCAAATGTGATAATCACAGCAGGAGGTCCACCCATGAGCGACTATTGCTTATGAGCGACTCTTTTTTACCACCATTGAGTAATTTATATTTTGCTCATCTGTATTTGAGAAGTGTCAATCTAAAATTTGTCTCAGATGCAATACATGGGAGAAGAGTTCAGTCTTTATAATGCTCAATTCATTCCAGTACATGTATCAATGGAACAGTCTGTAGTTGTAGTATAACGAGCACATAGTGAATTTAGTGGGAGCATGTTCAGGATTTTCCCGAGGATTGTTATGTTCAGGGATGAAAGAACAGCTTGAAAACACTGTCAATATTCAGGGGATAAGCAAAGATTCCTTTGCTACGGTGCTTAAAATGATCTACACTGGAGTGAGCTGCCGTATCCACATGACCGCAAAACTGCTCGACTCGCAAAAAGTGTTTAGAGCAACACTTCAATTTATGTTGGAGAACTTTGAGGTAATAAGAAACACTGGAGATTTTCTCCAACTTTCTCCAGAGGAAGTTTACAGTTTGGTGGAAAGTGACGAGCTCAATGCCTATCCTGAAGATCTGGTTGTTGAGGCCATTTTGAAATGGGTTGATCACTCACCCGACGTTTTGCCACAGTCATTGCTGAATGCTGGAAGGGTAAGTGACTATCATGAAGGTGAAACAAACAGAGAGGACAAGGAGAGTCAAACAGACGAACATGGTGAACGCAGTGAAGAAACTGGAGCAGAAAAGAATAAGGAAGCTGAAAATGAAGAATCACGAGAACTCGCTAGGGAATATGATTATTTGTTTCCGGAGGAAATCGCTCCCAAAGCTCAGAACGAAACTCTGCATTTTCCTACATCAGGAGACGCCAGGAGACGCCAGGAGTAATCAGGAGACCAACCGACTCCAGTATCTGAAGAGACTTTTGCTTGCATCACAGCTGGATCTGGTTAGTGCTAACTGCCTTCACATTCTCTTACAGAGGGTTTGGACCATTCAGCCAGAGTATCGAGAAAGCTTGGACATGTTGCCTGATCTGA
Organism: Onchidella celtica; assembly: GCA_963931925.1. Classification (NCBI taxonomy): domain Eukaryota; kingdom Metazoa; phylum Mollusca; class Gastropoda; order Systellommatophora; family Onchidiidae; genus Onchidella; species Onchidella celtica. The sequence goes on along the minus strand of OZ007579.1, from coordinate 12,962,004 downwards.
CAAAGTATCAGTTGATGCCAAAGGGTCAGTTTAGTCCCTGGACAAGAAAGGACATTCACAGACTGTCCAGCCCTATGGAGCAAGTGATGGTATTAGCAGAAGGGTCTAAACTAATGGCGTATGCATTGAATACAGGGGCCACCCACACGCTGCTTGAATTAAGTGCAAAGTGCACAAATATGTGCGTTTATGACACCACCCTATTTGTCTGCCTGGTCAAGCAGTCTGGACACGATATCTGGTATTCCATTACAGATCAATGTGAACTGAGATTTTTCTTTAATGATATATCTTTGTCCTCGGCATTCCTTTTAGCCAATGGACAACATATGTATCGATGCTGTGGAACAACAAAAAAAGTAAACAATGTAGCACAAACTGAGAGTGGACTTTCACGGAGTATGTTTAAATACTCCAATCAAAACACCACCTGGCAGAACTGTGGCATTTCTATTAATGATCATGTCGACTCGCTCTTATACTACCATTCATATATTCTATGTTTTACCTCCAGTGGTTCAATGCAATGCTTTGACACTAGTACCGACAAGAGCTGGGGACTGAATCCCATAGAAGGAGAGACAAAAACATCGTGAGCTTCAGCAACATCAAAGACACATACTTCATCCAGAGAAATGGATCTCTGATGAAACTTATCAGTGTAGAGAAATGTCCAATTCGTTGCCAAACTTTGGGACTTCGACATGGACCTGCTTGGAGCTGTTTGTTTTTGGACAAGGCTCCAATGATTCTACATCTGTCAATTCCTTGCCCGAAGTGTATACAAGCATAAAGATTGTCTTGGTAAAAAGTAACACCCTTTGCCTCCCAATGGTAGTAAGAAAGGAGTGGTATAAAAAGTAGATATGTGGTGCCTGTGACAGATTGCCCCCTCCGCCAATGTAGCCTTCAGACTTACCGCTCCGGTGTTACAAATGTAATGATACGAGCAAATATTCAATCAGACATTTCTCTGTCAGATCTCCAAGAACTACAGCAATGATTAGAACGTTGATCTTTTGGTCAGAAGTTTTCAAATTGTTACGGAGTCACTATTAGATTGCATGTTATCGTACAGATATGAGTACTCCGAGGTGTGGGTATTTTGGACCCAACGTTGTTGTAATTTCTCATAATATATAATATAACAAAACAAAAAAAAAACGTGAAGTTGTATCGATTCGTCATTATGTCACTTTTGGTAGTCGCATGACACTGAAATCGGTTATGCATTTCTACTTGCTTTAACCCATGTAAACAATCTGACATTACACATCATTGCCTTTGACTGTTTTAACTTTCTCGATGCTGATATATAGCGTTGCTGTTAACTCTTTATCGCCCAGTCTGTTATAGGTTCTATTTGTCCATTGCGCAATTTACTTCGGAGATGATGAGGGAATTGTTTCGCTTATTCAGCATACAACCCATCACTACCACCCCTTATCATCCGCAGGCTAATGGCATGTGCGAGAGATTGAACTCGACGCTAAAGTCCATGCTGCGTAAGGTAGCTGCTGATCGCCCTAAAGATTGGGATAGATATATCCCTGCAGTATTATTCGCGTACAGAGAGGTACGGCAGGAGTCAACGGGATTCTCGCCGTTTGAAATGATGTATGGTCGTAGTCCTAGGGCCCAACTGATGTTCTTCGGGACATGATGACGTCGCCATCATCGGGAGACGATGAGCAGATTTCAGTGTTTCAGTACCTTGTTGATTTAAGAGAAAGATTATCTTCAGCGCGCACTTTAGCAGAAGAAGCTTCTAGTATCGCTTCGAAAAGAACAAAAGACTATAAAGATAGAGGTTCCAAATTGAGAATTTTTAAGCCGGGAGACAAGGTCCTATTGTTGTTACCTACGGACCATAATAAGTTATTGATGACATGGAAAGGTCCTTATGTTATTGAGCGAGTTGTTTCAAAGGTAGATTACGCTATCCACATTGATGGAACGAGTAAGGTTTTCCATGTTAATATGCTACAGAGATTTTATGAGAGACCACAGTATCTGTGTGCACAGACAAAACCAGAGGAGACTGTCTTCTCTATTGCTTGTACGGGGGTCGTAGACCAGTTGGACTGTGACGTAAGCGACACCGAGGCGCAGGAAGAGTTACAAATTCAATTGCCGGAGTTAACTCCGACACAAGGTTACAGGGACGTAAAAATTAACCCGGACCTTACGTGTTCAAGGAGTAGGGAACTTGAGACCCTGTTAGCGTCATTCCCGGATGTTATTACGGATTTGCCGGGTCGCACTACGGTGATCCAGCACCAAATAAAGTTGACTTCGGATAAGCCAGTATTTCTTAGACCTTATCCGCTGCCTTTTTCTTCGAGAGATAGAGTTATAAAGGAAGTTGAGTCAATGTTGAAGTTAGATGTGATAGAACCATCAACATCGCCGTATTCATCACCCATCGTCCTCGTGAAAAAACTTGATGGATCGGTGCGGTTCTGTATTGATTTTCGAAGATTGAACACTATTACGGTAGGCGATAGGGAGCCTATTCCGTTTCAGGAGGAATTAATAGCTTCATTGGCCGGGTCCACGTGGTTTTCCAAGATAGATTTAACGAAAGGTTATTGGGAAATCCCTCTTACTGAGGAGTCTAAACAATACACGGCGTTCCAAACGCCCATTGGATTATTCCAATTTAAGGTCATGCCATTTGGGTTGGTAAACGCGCCAGCGACGTTTGCACGATTAATGAGACTGGTGTTGAAGGACATACCTAATGTCGTGTCATTCTTTGACGATATAGCATGTCATACGTCGACATGGTCTGATCATATTCAGACACTAACAGTAATTTTTAAACGATTACGTCAGTTTGGGTTAACTGCTAAACCCGCAAAGATGGATTTGGCATGTCCAGAGATAGTATTCTTGGGACATATCGTGGGTAGAGGTTTTCAGAGACCTGAAGTAACAAAAATTGACAAATTAGTAGGGTTGCAAATCCCTAAAACAAAGAAACAAGTCAGAAGCTTAGTGGGAATTTTAAATTATTACAGAAAGTTCATTCCAAATTTTTCCTCCTTGTCATCTTCTCTTACTGACCTTACTAAGAAGGGACAACCCGATAAGGTCCAGTGGACGTCTGAATGTCAGACAGCATTTGATAATTTGGTGACAGCATTATCATCGTCACCCATTCTGATATTACCCGATTTTCGATCTAATTTTATCCTCAGAACGGATGCGTCGGACTCTGGTGTCGGCGCTTGTCTTCTACAGGAGAAGAACGAATGGTTCCATCCTGTATGTTATGTCAGTAGGAAGTTATTGCAGAGAGAAAGAAAGTATTCTGTGATAGAGCGGGAGTGTCTTGCCATTGTGTGGTCCATCCAGAAATTAGGGCGTTATCTCATGGGACGAGAATTTTGTATCCAGACAGACCACAAGCCACTAACGTTTTTGTCGAAGAATCGTTCGTCCAGCCCACGCTTGTCTAGATGGGCATTGGCTTTACAGCCGTATACCTTCGTTATTCAACCAATTCCAGGAACCAGCAATCATATCGCCGACTACCTTAGTCGAGCCTAGGGGAAGAGTTCAGGAGCTTATACATCGGAGGACAGGAACATTGGCAGGATCTGTGTGAATGAGTCGACTTTAAAATATTGACATTATAAATATGATATGAAGAATGGTTGATAAGTTGATTGGTTTTTGATTCTGTATTAGGTATTGTGTTTAGTTAGCTATTGATGATGTGATACATATATATGCATAGTGCAGGGCATATTGATCCCCATATTTTCCCCTGATTCCGGTATTTTATGTGCTAGGGGCATTGGTAGGTCATTTTTATGTAAGTATTGCTCACGCTCACTCGTTGACAGTCATCTTGATGCGATTTGAAATTAATTGCATTAATTTTTTTGGGGTGGGGGATGATGTCACGAGTGAAGTGAGCGATAGTTAATAATTACGGGGGGAAAGGAGGAGAGTAAAATTAACGCACGTAGACAAGTAAGGAAAGGCGTGCCTGTTATGAGTAGTAGGGGGTCTGAATGAGGCGAAAGCGCTGTATTACTATCACTGCAAGTTAGAAGGTCCTACTGAACGGACGCAAGAGAAAGCCCAGCGGGCGAACATAAGGAGAGCAGTCGGAAGACTTGGGAGTAGTGTTATTCCAGTGATGACTGGTAGGTGAAACGATGATTGATAATTATGATTGATGTATTATATTATATTCGTCTATTACCATGATGTAAATAAGTATATGTGAGGAATGTGGAAGTCCTTGATATTGGATATAGCAATGTGCGCCATGAGCGATAGATGAAAGTTGAGTTCATGGATTTGTAGCACGAGTGAGTATTGTGTACTACGATGGAGGTGTGTTACCGTAAGAGGTTTGGTGAGTGAAATGTGAACTATTGTGTGTACGCTTCATGAGTTGTAAGGAGAGGTGGAGTGAATAGAAATGGTATGGCATTATACCAATGTAATGTTATTCTTGTAGGTGCCGAGGTCGGGCCGAAGAGCGCCACCTACGGTGAGCCCAGGGGATAGGCCAGCATAGGGCCGGGGGCCACACATAGGCCAAGAGTGAGGCTGTCGGTGCAGGACAGTAGAGGCACATAAAGTCGTGGCAGTCTGGCCACGGACAGGGACGTAGATATGAGCGTGAATGTGCTAATGGAAATGATAATGTACTATTACCATGTTGATGTGCTAGTGGAATGATAATGTACTATTGCCACGTTGATGGGCTCTTGAAATGATAATGTGCTATTGCCATGTTGATGGGCTATTGAAATGATAATGTGCTATTGCCCTGCTGAGGTGCTAGTGGAATGCTAATGTGCTATTGCCCTGCTGAGGTGCTAGTGGAATGCTAAGGTGTTATGGCAATGGGAAGGTGATATTGAGAGACTGCGGGGCCAGTGAATTATTAATGTGCTATTAAGACCCTGAGGGGAGAGGCTGAGGCCGAAGTGTCTTCAGGAAGTAACTACCGGGTTGTGGATCCGAGGAAGAGTGCATGTGGGAATAAGGCCGTTGTACGGCAGTTAAATTCAATAATATAATGTATGTAGTTGCGCTATTATCTGTATAATTATGTTTAATAAATGTGTGAGTCTGATGGGTTGTTCTGTTAAGTGTTAAACTTGTTCGTTCGTGATTGTTGTCCTGTCATAACTTATTACATCTCCCAGTCTGGGATTTGTGACACATGACACCTACCTACCTACCTAGCTACCCACCCACCCACCCACCCAATAATAAGGTGCCAAAGGTTTCAGCAGTGTGCGAGTAAGTATTGGACTGAAGGGGTCTTGAATCATTTTAACAGTGGTTGTAGATAAAAAGTCCAAATACCAGCATTTATATTGGCTGCATGTATGACACGAACTACAATAATGAAAAAAATATAGTATATTTATTTTAAGATCAACGTGTATGAAACTGTACATAATAATGAACGGAATTCCACTCTTACTTCCATACATTGCTAACATTCTGTTGACAGTGATACATTCTCTGAAATGTAAAATGAAACTATGACTAACACAGATTTTCCAAGTGAAAATGATGAATACTTCCTTGAGAATTTTAGTCTCAATGCAAAGTGATTACACTAACTTCTCATTTCAGGGGAGATTTCGTGAACGCCCTTGATGACAATGAAAAAACAACTAATTTCAGCAGTGTTCTCAGAACGGTTTAAACTAAATGGGATTTTAAAATCTTGATCTGGAGCCTTATAATTGTCTAACTTGGGATTTTTCCAAAGATCTTGGAATTTTAGAGTACCTTTTGGGATCTTGCCTTTTGTTTTTTACACATCTTGTGCATTTTCTTCCTATTATATTTTGCTGAATAGAGAATTGTTCTCTGTTGGATCCCTGTCCACATTGCCATCAAGAGAAATTGAACCACAGACACCCTTGCCAAATCAATCTTCAAGTGTACACCAGAACACCTGAAAATACCGCATATTGACCTTAACGGCGCTGTTAATAAATTCATTAAATCGAAATGACAGGAAATAATGTCATTAACAGACAACAAACAAAAAAAACGCTTCGTCCAAGATCAGTGGCCATAAAACATAAATAGGGTACCCTAGATGGATCGTGAAAAGCGCCAAGTGACCTTCATCACCGTGAAACCCAAATTCAAAGTCAAATTCAAACTCTCAACCCTACCCCTCCACCTCCCTCTCTGTTTCTCTTCTAGACACTTTCTCTTTCTCTCTCAGATAGATACTATGACACCACATATGCCTTAGTGTGCGCATCTGCTGGGTCTTTTCCCATCCTTTCGAAATTACATTCTGTCTTTCGTTTTCCCTATTCCCAACACCATCTGGCCTTTATAGTGTGGACGTGCTTCCCCCAAACTCAAACTCAGACGTCATGTTTAGCGATATTTTCCCGACATTTAGATTCTTCTTTCTCCCAGGAGAATTGCACGTAATTAAAATTGATTTTTCTTTTTTTAACTTGGACCACCTCAAAACAATATCAGAAATAGTTTTTCTAAAGAATTCGTAGACAATATGTGGGGCTCCCACACTGCTGAAGAATCATCTTCAGCCTGAATTGTATTGATTTCAAGTGTATCGGCGCAGAAAAGAGACCTAGCTCAGTGCACAACCTCAGGTTTTGGCGTTGTCTTTTCGAGGATAAACTGTCGTAACTCGACTTTTTGGGGGGAAAAAGTTAGACGTCCGGTATGCCCGAAGCCTTGACAGACCTCTGGTTCTGTTAAAAGTCGGGGGTTAACGTTTGAAAACCAAATACCAATTAACTTTTTTTTTTTTATATAAAAACATAATTTATCTAACTTCCAAGTCATTCAGAATTCATAAAGAAAGTCTTTCATTTTTATGATTCTCCTGAAAATCTGTAAAAACCATTATAGGATAGCTTACAACGCCGCCCTCGTTTTCATTATATTAGATTCTGTTTATGAATAATGAAATTAAATTATTAATTATAATGCCTACCTTCCTGACAAAAGTGCGTGTGTCAAATCAGTTTCTTCGAATTCTGCCTTGTTTCCCAATGCCCCATGAATGATTGCATGAACAGAGCGTTACCAGTGCATACAAGGATCAGGGAAGCAGAATTTATAGGATTTTAGGTGCACACAACCCCTGCCCTATATTTAAAAATAGAACATATATGACCAATTCAGCGCTCCAGTCTCTGTCAAATGTTTAAGAGGGTGTTGGGGAAGGAGGGAGGGGCGTTGTTTTCCAGGGAAAGCTATTACTATTATCATCAGTATGAAACTGAAGCAAAAAGCGCTTAATATCTTTTGCCCCTACCACCGTTGGTTATTTTTTTTTTGTTGCTGTTGTTAACCTAGCGTGGACGTAATTTGATACCCAGCCTGTCACCAACATCACTATTTTAGACTATTGTTAGGAGAGCGTAGACAAATTACAAAGCCAAATAGAGAAAATACTGAGTTGTGTTCCCAGTTCAACTATAGCTTTCTGTGTGACATACTACGTTCTCCTAACAATACAGCTACCACTTTATTCATAGTAAACAGTTTTCTTTGATTATCAAAAAACACCAAAACCTGACTTGGGCAACTGTGAAATGACCCTGATGGCTGGTAGAAGAATGATAAATTCTGGGTATAATCGCAACTGACAAGTTCAAATTTTGTATTCCAAGATTTTCATGGTCAGTTCAGATCTGTGTCTGGAGAGAATTTTGATTATACAAACTTTTAGAATGTTCTATGTCTGAGTTGTAAACATGTGACTACAGCATAATACATACAGACTGGGTGTGCGGTGTGTCTGTGCAGTGTATATGACAGTGAAAGCACGCCCTTTACTCTTCTTTCTACATACTTGCGTAAGCGAATATGTTTTAATGGTAAAGTAAATAGATCAAGTTTTAGAGCGTGCAGTGCCCGGACTTCTGGAGTTGGAGATAACAAGTGGACAGAGGTCAGGAGGGGAGACAGGGAGGCGAGGGTGAAGAGATAAATATAATGGGTGGCTGTAAAGGAGAGGGAGAGAGAGAGAGAGAGAGAAAGAGAGTGGAGAGATAGAAGGGGGCAGGATAGACGGATGCGTGGACGAAGAAAAGGATCAATAGACAGAGTGATAACGAAAATCGCAGTGTGTATATGGACTGATGGACAAAGTGAAGCATAAGTTAAGAGCTCACAACGGTGTGGAAGGACTAGCCGAGAGAGAGAGAGAGAGGGGGGGGGGAGAAGGGGCAGGAAAGGATGGAGAGATAGGGGGGGGGGAAATGGAAGTGTGAATTAGTCCATCCGAATGGGGAATTATTAGGGAATTATATAGATGAATAAAGCGAAGAAATGACATAACGGATGTCTGGTTGGATGGATGGGAGGGTGGATGAATGGGTTAATGGCTGGATGGCTGGATGAAAGGACATATGGTTAGATGGTTGGACGAATGGATTTTGAGTGGATGGATAGCTGGATGGTTGGACGAATGGATGTATGAGTGGATGGATGGCTGGATGATTGGATGAATGGATGTGTGGGTGGATGGATGGGTGGATGGGATGATGTATGGATGGATGAATGGATGTATCGGTGGATGGATGGACGGATGTGTACGTGGATGAATGGGTGGATGGATGAGTGAATGGATTGAGGAATGGGTGGATGAATAGGTGTATGGGTGGATGGATGGCTGGGTGGGCGGCTGGGATGATGGATGTATGGATGGGTGCGTGGACGAATAAAAGGATCAATAGACAGAGTGATGACGAAAATCGCAGTGTGTGGGTGGACTGAAGGACAAAGTGAAGCATCGTTAAAAATTCACCTATGGTGTGGAAGGACTGGCTGGATGGGCGGACAGAAAGACAATCGAAATGAAACATTTGCAGGGACAGAGAAACAATCAGACAATCATGATTTGATCGATGAATTTTGGCCACTTTAACAGATACAGTGAGTGCACCGTATTGTTGCTTATTCTACAGACACATGTACAGTCACATAAACACACATACATACACACACATACACTCGCAAACCCGATTTGATGAGCTGATTCTGCTATCTAAACACTTCAGTACAGATCATGCACGTCAATCTGTTATCTGGACTGGCTTTATTATCAAGCGATCAGTATAGTTACATGAAAACACATCAGCCTGAATAAAAAAAAAAAAGAGACCAATCACTGTCAGTCGAGTCAGCTGCGGATTTGAAAGCTGCACGACATTTGAAGACCTGATAAAATGTTTGTACCATGTCTCTCATTACATAAAAATTATTAAAACCCCAAACTTTGCTCCACGTGATCATCATTTCGCCCAAAGTTCATTAATCAGTTTATCATCTGACCTTGTTCACAATGTTTCAGTTTGCAATCATTCCTTTGATGTACACTGCCACCATGACAAATCAAACGTGAACATCAAAATATTTTCAACAAGACCATTATCACCAACATCATCATTATCATCATCATTGTTAGCGTCATCATTAGATACCACTGTAGTCACTATCACTAGCACGCACCTTCGGCACTACAGTAACGATTACACTCTTCATATTTTCAGCACGGTACCACCATTACCACTATGACCAGCTCTGTCACCATCATAATTACTTTTACTATCAGGGTCATTACACGTATACCACTACTAGTACTATTATAACCACCATCAGACTCGCTATCATATCCACGTCACCACTACCATCATTACCACCGTGTCCACCACCACCACCACCACCCTTCACATCGCTACCACTGTCAATACCACCGCCAGATCCATGAATGCTACAACCATCACCATCATTATATCATTTCCGGCACCACTGTCTTCATCACCACTACCATCAACACTGCCACGGCCTCTACCACCACCATCTCTTTCACCATCATCACAAACAACAGCACTACTATGACCATCACCACCACGACCACCATCACTCTCACTACCATAACAACTACTACCACCACCATCATGATCAATACTAACATCATTCATAGTTATTATTATAAAGTATTCATCATTGTCGTCACCACTCACAGAATTAACACCCCCGGCCCTATTCCTCACCACCACCACTGCCCCTCTACCTGTAATTTAAGTACTATCCGACCCATGCAAGATAATTCTTGCGGAATTCTTTGTACCAACCCCAAATGCATTTTCTAGATTAAGGCCCACATTAATAACAGCACTTGCATTCAATGCAGCGACTGCTAGAACTATCTGTTAAATTCCTTTTCTTTTTGCCTAATTTTGACTTTGCTTATAGCCCTGCTGCGACCCACCCCACAGTTTTTCTGTGGTTTTTATGATATTCTGTTAAATTCCATGCAATTTACACAGATGTGATAAAGCTGTTTTTCGACCAGCGGTGTGTAAAGAGAGACGAAATTTCCCACCATTCTTTTCGATTTTACCAAACGAAAACGCTTCTCCTTTCTTTGCGTCTTAAAAAATCGTTAGTAAATAATAATAAAATATCAAAGTCTAAATTTTGACCAAAATGGATGTTTTCACGTAATTTAGCTTCAAATACAGGTGTAGTACACAAAATTTCATAATTTTTTATCATGTATTTACGAAGTTTTATTTTAGCTCCATTACAGTGCGATGCCTTTCTATACTTTAAAACATTCCAGCTCAGATTCGCTGATCCTCGACCTTATCATTTTTCATGTCCTTCCCCCTCCCACCCCCCCCCCTCACCAAGAAAATTAAACCGCACCAACAGGTGGCATCTCTTCCAGTCTAATCATTGATAACGCTGATAAAAATAAATTTTAAAAAAAAGGAACACTCGAGACTGTCTTGTTACAGCTTATGTGTACCCTACTTGGCTTAGTGAGTTGGGATGACCGACAAGGACAAGTGTGGAATTTCCAGTCTAGATTAAATAATACACAGTCATGTTGTTTGTTCCAAAGAACAAGTCAATGTTGAAATAGTTTTGGATTGTTGTTATAAGTACGTACGCTCCCGAAGCGTTTTGCGCAAGGGTCAAGTACGTATACGTAATATATCCCTAACTCCGTCCCTAGTCTGCCGTGGCTGTTTTGTTTTTTTACGTCGGGGTCGCCACTGTAGTCAATTTCTAACGGACTTGACTAACTGATTAACTAAGATGCGTTTTCCGTTCAACAATGATGCCAGATCGTGTTCAACACCGGTGCGAATCGCAAACGTCACAACGTATCAATTCAACAGCTTCCCAATACATTATGCACACTACACTTGTCTTTACATATTATGTTATACTCAAGAAGTCAAGATATATAAGGTTTTAAGATTTCGCTGTGCCTTTGACAGAAACTAAAACGTGCATTGGTAACAGAATCATAGCAATATAAATTCACCTATTAGCCTAACTGCGCACTTGCTACCCTCTTGTGTTGCTGTCGCGTCACAGTTGCCCCGCATTTTTTTTTCTTTTTAATCTACGCGAATGAATGGAGACTGAAACATACACTGTCATGTGAGTCAGGGTCTCAACACAGAGTCAATGGGAACACGGACCTAAGATAATGCGACCTTAGACTTGTTTGTTCCAACTCTACTTTTTGCACAACTGAGAAATTCCACGTTAAACTTTTGCGACTTACATATTATTATAAGGAATTGGAATAAATTGGAAGTGTGAAACAGTTTGAAAGGTGCCACAACGCGTTTTAAACAAGTGTCAGAGTATTCATTTGTTATACCTCTTCTATGTACTAAAAGATCTCCAGTTTGTCAGGAAATTTAGATAGAGCAAACAAGAGCTAAAGTCCCGATATGACTGAAACACAAGTTGCATAATGTCATGCAGGCCTAGGCTAGCGCTTGTGTTTGGTTTTCTTTTGTCTAACGCGAAACAGGTTTTCACAGGTTCAGAACTGCTATTGAAACTACAAAAATCATATTATTTCTGTACATATAATTTGTAGTTGGGTGACCGTGCAGAAACCAGGAGCTGTAGACGTAATGAATGGAGAAAATGGGAATATGAATAGGTCAGTTTTAGAGGGTGTCCCTTTAGGTGATTTATGATGCGAATATGTCTCTGCGTGTTGGCTCCTTTGACCGCCCGCGTATCACCATAACCGTACTTGCATGTCAATGTATGCATGTGAATGCTGTTAATAGAACGTAAGCAGAAGCTTGGGGGAGACAGAGTACTAGGATGATGACTAAAGTTTTAGTGCCTAGTTAGTGCCCAGAAAAGCGAGCAAGAGTGACAGAAAGAGGAAAGACAAGTGATAAAGATGGAGATTGAACCCGCGATCTCTCCTACAGCACCCAACCGCCTTGCCTGGAAGAAGAACACAAGTCGCTTAACAGTTCGGCCACTCCGTCTGACTAAAAAAAGAAGATCGCAGCAGAACACTGACTTGAGTATTCGTTAGGTGGGATCAAGCCTACGGTCATCGTCACCTCTCCCCTCCTTATTCTTTCCTTTCACCCGCCTGCCATATAAAATTATTGAAGTAACATTCATTAGTATTGAAAGTAGAATAAGGACTTCATTATGGTGTTCTGAAAAGTCTTACCATGTAGCATTATTAAATTTTAACTCTATTTGTAGAAACGTGTGTAAACTTTTAATAACAGTCTCCAAATTTAAAGAGCTTTTGCTGCTTTTTTGAATCAACTAGAGGCATGAACAAGCTTTAGTTTCACCAGTGGGAGAGCTCCCGTTTAGCTCCATAGGTAAACCAGACTTGCTTCAGTGTCATATAGGCTGAAGAATGTTCTTCTTTTTCACAAACATAGTCAGAGACAGACATTGCTGAAGATAAATAAGCAAAGAAATAGTCGCACAAATGTCTAATCGACAGTTCGTATAGATAGATAGATAGATAGATAGATAGATAGATAGATAGATAGATAGATAGATAGATAGATAGATAGATAGAGAGAGACATAGATAGATAAATAGAGAGATAGAGAAATAGAGAGAGAGAGAGAGAGAGAGAGAAATAGATAGATAGATAGATAGATAGATAGATAGATAGATAGATAGATAGATAGATAGATAGATAGATAGATAGATAGATAGAAAGTCAGACAGACAGACAGAAAAATAGACAGATAGGCGGGCAGGCAGGCACACATACACACGCACGCATACACATACACAGAGAGAGAGAGAGAGAGGAAGCACATTGGTCAAAACTAAAGATTAATCAGTTTCAGTTTTATTCAGATGACACAGCTTTCCTGGTAAACTCTGCCCTCATGGACTCGTTTCTCAAAGCTTGAAAAACGGTGTAACGCGCAACTTGGTTTTTTTTTTTAAGGGGCAATGGAAGATTCTCACAATCTGAAACTGTGATCACCACTAGAAATATGATCTACCTGAGTCCTTTTGTGATTTTTCCACCCATTCTTAGAGCGACTGAGATTCCAGGTCATAAAACTGATACAACTAAACAGATCTTTTGCGAATATTGCCCGAAGGTTGTAAAAAGAACCTTTTAAAAGGTCCATTCTCATTCAGACAGAATATTAAATTTTTGTTGCTGTTTGTTCTTTTCGTTGAACAATAAAATTGCCATAATTGCTGATATGTGCCCCAGAATTTCCGGCAGCAATGTTCATTATTCGGTGTGTTGGGAGATTAGAGAGCGACAATTTTTGAAAACTTTTGATAATGGCTATGAGTTCAAAAATGACATTCCTGGTAGTTTTTGTGATTTTCTTTTCATTCTTTGCAGATGCAAAATGAGACAGTCTTTACGTGACAAGTAGAAAGTGAACGTACAGTTATTGTGATGACGTACCGTTGTTGTTGTTGTTCATTCTGCTTGCAGGATCGCGAGCGTCTTTCGATCTTTCCGTCTGCTGTCAGCTGGGGAGCCTGTCTTGGCGCAATGCCGGGGGTTGCCAAAGCTTCTTTTACGCCAGTGCTCCAAATCTTCCTTGGTCTCCCTCTGGTTTTGTATCCATAGAATCGCTTGTTGTATGCACGATGGGCCGGCTGGGAGATCGGCGTTCCTTAGAAGTGCCAAAACCATTTTATCCCCTCGCTGCTCTACATGCCGGTGAACTGGTGTTGTTCCTACCATTTCTCTGATCTTTGTATTTCTGATCTTGTCCCGTCTGGTCTCGGTGACCGCCAAAGAGGTTATATATATCTAGAGGTCAGACTAGCGCTCCGCAAGTCTCCGCGTGGCGTCGTCGGTAGGTGAAGTAAAGATGGCGGCCAACTTACGGCAAGTCTGCCTCGACCTAGATAGTACGGCTAAAGTAAGGCCAACTTACGGCGAGCCTGCTTCGACCTAGCCAGTACGACTAAAGTAAACAAATCCAAGCCTAAAATAATACGGTCTTTCATATTGTTTGAACGGGGATTACAGTAGTAATGAGCAGACTTAATTTATGGATTGGGTGAACCACGAAAATGTAAAAAATGTAATCCCACCAAAAGAAAAAAAAAAACATGAATTATGACAAAATACAAAATGTACGGATGAATTTGAACCTCCATCTCTAAAGAGAAATGTACAAGAATAAAATACTGAGGCCTTCCGACAAAAACTACTTTCGTTAGCAATGGCCTTGACACCGTGTTTGTAATCGCTTGCCGTAAGCAAAGATGGCTGCCGGGCTTTCTATTTGCGGCTAGGTGACGTGACCGAGTCTTACCTCTAGGTTTATTATAAACTCTTTGGTGACCGCTCTTCGTAAGCAGCACATCTCGCAGGTTGTGATCTTTCTCGCGATAGGTTTCGTCAGAGACCAGATGACTTATTTATTGATTGGCACATATCTGGAAGCTTAGAACCATTGATTTCATTCGAGTGACGTCAACGGTTTCTAAATCTCAAGGCCATGCAAATTTTGTTTACTCCTAGTCATGACAACTATCTATGAGGTGCAACCAAAGGCACTATAAGTTTGCAACCAAACGCCCTAGGCGGCACACTACAGATCCTAAGCTGATCGAATGTCAGACACTGCAACCAGAACGGTAAGTAAAGCTGGAAGTTTTATATTATTGACTATTGCAAAATTATCTATCTATCTATCTATCTGTCTGTCTGTCTGTCTCTCTGTCCGTCCGTCCTTCCGTCCGTCCGTCTGTCTGTCTGTCTGTCTGTCTACCTACCTATCTATCTGTCTGTCTGTCTGTCTGTCTATCTTCATCCCTCCTCTCCCCCCCCTCTCTCTCTCTTTTCTCCTTCCCTCTTTCTGTTTAGCCCACTTTTTTTTTCTTCACTCTTTGTTCCTGTCTTTACTTCGTCGGATTTCCCCATCTATTATTTTTTAAATCATTATTGAGAAGGTTTCGTGTCAAATCGAAGCCACTTACTCTTTTATTTCCAGTAAAAACTCTAAAGTGATAGTATAAAAATAGGCATGTAATCCAGCAGTGTGTAAGTAAGTACTAGATTGAAAGTGTCTTGAATAATTTTAACTGGTTGTAAATGAGACAAAATTCAAATGCCTGCGGTTTACATTGGGCGCATGTATGACACGAACAACTATAATGAATGAAAGTATAGTCTATTTATTTAAAGCTGTTCAGTGACCAGGGCGATACTCCTCGCTTTTTCTTATCCATTTTGATTCATTTTATCTGCATTTCTGACTATATTTATTTTCGACATTTGTAAGCCTTAGGACTGTAAAGTTCACAAATTCATAGAATTAAATTATTACTTTAACAAGGGAGAGTCAAATGAAACATTTCGTCAACTATTGGAATACATATACCTTTACCCTTTCTATACCTGGTGCTGCTGACTACTTTCCGATAAGTCAGATATTCAAGGTATGCTTTGACCTGTAAATGTACCCATTGCACCATTATGGGACTATCGTAACCAGTTGATGCGATTGTTTCAATTGATTTAGCCTTTTAATTTAATAATTTTTTGTTTGTTTCCAGGTAGGTGAAAGCCGACGCCACATGTAACTTCTACATCCAAGACAAAATCAACCTCTAAAAGTAAGAAATAAAAATGAGCGTGGAAACCACACGTGCCAAAGGTCTCCAACAATGTCTGAGTGGTTACTGGTCTGAAGGTGTCTTGACTGATCTGACAGTGGTTGTAGATGAGACAACATTCAAGTGCCATCAGTTTATACTGGGAGCATGTTCAGGATTTTTCCGAGGATTGTTACGTTCAGGGATGAAAGAACAGCTTGAAAAGACTGCCCACATTCAGGGGATAAGCAAAGATTCCTTTGCTACGGTACTTGAAATGATCTACACTGGACTGAGCTGTCTCACGGAAGATAACATGATTGACATATGGCGAGCAGTTCATCAGCTCCAGATAAATTACATGACCGTTGACTGTGAGAATTTTGCAATGGAAAACATCTCAGCAACCAATTTCTTTCGTGTTCACAAAACAGCAAAACTGCTAGACTCAGAAAAGGTGTCAAAACATGTATTTCAATTTATGTTGGAAAACTTTCAATTAATAAGAAACATTGAAGATTTTCTTCAGCTTCCTCCAGAGGAAGTTTACAGTTTGGTAGAAAGTGACAACCTCAATGCGTATCCTGAAGATCTGGTTGTTGCGACAATTTTAAAATGGGTTGATCACTCACCAAAGGTCTTACCACAGTCATCACTGGACACTTCCATTACCGAAACAGAGCATGAAGATTGTGAATGTGGGACAGGAAATCCAGAAGACAAGGAGGGACACAAATATAGACAGACAAGAGCAAATTCTGCCTCTAGTGCTGAAGGTGATAAAAGTTCTGAAGAAACTGAATCAGATGAAATCCTCAATAAGAAGAAGAACGCAAGTTACAATGTGGTAGCACAAAAAGTCGCTAGAGAAGATGAACATTTGTTTCCAGGGGAAATGGCTCCCAGTGTTCAGAAAGAAAATGGGCTGGATTTTTCTAAACCAGAAGAGGCCCACGGAAACCAAGAGACCAACAGACTACAATATCTGGAAAGAATGTTGCTTGCTTCACGGCTGTACCTGATTAGCACTGATTGCCTTGACACTCTCCTGCAACGAGTTTGGACTGGAGAGAAAGAGTACCGAAATTGCCTGGACATGTTGCCTGATCTGACAATGTATAAGTTAAATCCAGAACGCCGGTTCGGTCCCTGGCCTAAAATGAACATTCACAGATTGCATAGCCCTATGGATCATGTGATGGTATTTGCTGAAGAGTCCAGTCTAATGGCTTATGCATTGAGCACCGGGTCAACCCATAAGTTGCTTGGATTAACAGTAAAATTTACAAATATCTGCGTCTGGAACAATATTCTATTTGTTTGCGTGGCCCAAAAAGGTGGTTCGGACCGATGGTGTTTCATTACAAATGAGTGTCGACCGACAAGCTTCATCGAAGGGATGCCTTCGGGATACCTTTTAGCCACTGGACAATATATTTATCAGTGTGGTGAAACAGTGAACAATCAAGATGAAGACCAAGTTGAAAGTCGGCTCACACGAAGCATTTTTACGTACTGCAACCGAGACACCGCCTGGGAGGACTGTGACATTTCTATTGATGACCAGGTCGACTCGCTCGTATATTATCCCCCATATATTCTATGTTTTACCAGGAACGGTCTCATAGAATGCTTTGACACAAGTACCGACGAAAGCTGGGGAATGAATCCTATAGAAGGACAGACAAAAAACATTGTGAGCTTCCGCAACAACAAAGACACATACTTCATCCAGGGAAACGGATCTCTGAGGAAAATTATCAGTGTAGAACCTAATGTCATTAGTAATGAAACAAATTTCCAGTTCCTTGCCAAACTTTGGGAGTTCGACATGAAACTGCACGGTGCTGTATTGTATCGTGACCAGCTGTTTGTGTTTGGTCGAGGCTCAAACGATACTCCGTCTGTCATATCCTTGCCAGGAGTATATACGAGCATAAAGATTGTCTTAATACAAAGTGCCACTCCTTGTCTTCCAATGGTAGTACCAAAGAAATGGTATAACTAGTGGCATAATATGGTGACTGATTGACCTCTACCGCCCCACCCCCCAAGCCCCACCCGAGAAATATCCCAAATATTTTACAGCAGTGAGGTGATACATCAGCTTGTATCCAGGCGGAAACTGATCCATTGTTACTTTTATCTTGTCACTGTAACTTGCAAGTTAAATAGGCCCCGAGTCATGCAATCGTGCCCGGGATTTGACGAAATATGAACGGTGAGCAAGAGAAGGTGATCGCTCCAACAACAGGACTAACTTATCCAGAATGCTTTAAATTGCGACTTACGTTTTTCCCTGGATCGTTGTGTGATATCCGAGATTCTCGTCCGAAATATGAAGTAATAGTTGCAGTACCATAGACAAGAATGCCGCAGTAAAAGAATCATTTGTTCTATTTGTTTAACAGTGGTGGCGTATGTGTGCAGAACTATCTGGGAAATGTCGTCGATTCGTGAATGACATGGTAGACATGAACCACAGTGCCGTTAAACTTTATTTTGTAAGTGACCAAACTGTCGGTGGACTCGCGGAGGTGTCTTTTAAAAATATGCACGTTTATTCCTCTCAGGTGCTCCATAGCACGTGGTACCGCTGTTCCCTTTTATGCTGAAGATTATTAACCTGGTTTGGATTTAGTTTAAAATCTCAGAATAATGGGATTTGCAGTCGAACAAGACCATAGCAAAACCGGGAATCTTATAAATGTCAATGAAATAGTTAAAATTCATGTTGTAACGGTACTTTTTAAATTATTTTTTTTCATTTTCTCGGTTACTTTCCCACAAGGAGTTAGGATGGGAGAATCATAGCTTTCATTCGGTGTCCTATGATTTGCTCTCAGTTTTGACACTGTAGTGAGTGGTAGGTTGTTTTTCTATTTTTCTAAAAATCCTTCCTAATTACATGTAATTATCCTGATGTTTGCCATTTTTTTGGCCTTTTTTCTTTATCGCTACAAGATGTTAGTTATTATACTAGCCTGGGCGCAAAACGCATTTACCGTTTATGTGGTCTTTTAATACCGTTGTACCGAGTTATATATGTTATGTGGATTACCATGACAGTTGGTATACATATTGGAGTAGGGGTGAGCGTGGGGTGGGGGTAGCATACTTGATAATCACCACTGAGTATACATAGACAAACTCACGACTATTGGACGGATACATGACAATAATATGAATAGTTTGTCTTTGCAGTCTGATAACCCATTGCATAGAACTATAATATGTAAGACATTCAATTGCTTAGTCAGTTTGGTGCATACGTGCATATAATGTGATTTTGATATCCATCATTGTATTAAACTTGGGTGACGGTAATTGGTACATCCCAAACTTAATGTTTTGCTGAAGAGTGTAAAAATAGTTAATGAAATAATTGTTGTTTCTCTGCACAGTTATTCATTATTGTTTCACAAATGTAGAGCGATGCTATTGGAAATTATACACATTATTTCTTAAAAATAACGAATAATTTGTTACCACTACTACTTGTGCAGCATTACTGCATCATTCACCTATCTATCATGTTCATAATTAGCCGAGGGGAATTTTATAACTGATCGACCATTGTAATTCATTAATAATGAAGAAGTTCTGTTGCTGTTGTTTTTTTTTCAAACTAATTCATGTTGGTATTCTGGATTAAGATTTCAAAATCAGTGTTGATTTGTACCATTTTTGTACAGTTTTGAATTATTTTACTATTTAATATTTTTTGGTGGAGGTTCAGAACATCTCCTCTCAAGCAAAAAGAAGATACGATTATTCTGCATTGAAACAAAAAGTGGCATAATATGGTGACTAATGGGCTCCTTCCACCCCCAAAACCTCACCCGAGCCATTTCCCCAATATTTTACAGCAATGAGGTGATACATCTAGATCAAGGAGTGATCCATTGTTCTGTCTGTGTTAAATATAAGTTATCCATGTTGTTTGTTGTTGTTTTTTTAATTCAGGGCCTTGGCCTTAAGGAGCAGTAACGGTAAAATTCAATTCAGCGTAACTAAAATCATGGCCATATGTCATTATGTCATATGACATGGCCATATGTACCACAAGTGCTCAAACAATGTTGTACCGCCTAACCTTTCCACTTTGACAGAGCCTGTTCACCACCTCGTTCTTTAAGATCAAGCGATCGGGGCCTTCTTAAGATTTTGAACTGTAAGTCAAAGAAACTAGGATGCAGAGCATCTACATTCTGTGCCCCACATATCTGGAACTCGCTCCCAAAAGCATTGAGAGAGGCATCTACCGAGTCCAAATTCAGAACTGGTGTAAAGACAGGCTTAAGAAAAAAAGAACAACACATGCAGTTGTGAAGATTCTTTCCCAGTCCATTTATTTTCTCAATTCAGTTTATTTTTGCTGTGTTATTGTTCAGTTTCTGTACTGCCCGCCTATGTTATGTGAATCCTTTCTCTCATACATAATAATGCTTTGTGGACAAAATGTGAACCTTTTTGTGTCTTAAATTCTGTATTAATGATGCTTCAGAGGTAAAAGAATAAAGAATAATTACTTACACTGTACATTAATACATGTAATTATTCTTTCCCCAGTATGTCAAAAAAACAAAAAATGTAATAGATTGTGCATGAGAGAGAGAGAGGGAGAGAGAGAAAGGAAGTTGGAGACGGAGAAGGTGAGAAGAAGACTTCCTATAAAGCGCCCAAAGCAATTTTTGGGGGGATTGGGCGCTATATAAATGATCTTTGTCTATTATATATATCAGTAACTTGCAACCTTTGGCATGACTAACTGACCAAACTATACACTCTTCAGGCCTTAAATTTGGCAGTAAGGTGGCAATTGAGATAAGGAAGATCATGGCTATAATTAAAAGTTGTTTACTTCAAGCAGGTATTTTAAAAAAATAACAATGTTTATTGCTATGTAACATTTGTATTTTTGCATGTTTGTTTCGCAATGTAATATAGCACCGTGCATGTCATAAAAAGTAATCGTATCAAGCGTTCAGTTTGGTGCGTAGTGTTCTGGTGCGCATGAGTTCTGAAGCAAGACTGTAGTTTTACTTTTATTATGTGAGAGAGAGAGAGGGGGGGGGGGGGAGACATGATTGTTTATTCCGGGCAATGCCCGGTAGGTCATCTAGTTATTATTAATTTTATGGTCAAACAAAATAATTATGTTGACCTTAAAGGGAAATTACTGTGACTATTGATGTTACATTAACGTAATGGGTTACGTCCCTTGTCGGAGGTAGCATCGTGGTAATTAATGATAAAAATATAATAATTATACAAAATAAGTCGCATGGTTGTGCTCCCTCTGACATTAATTAATTATACTTAGCCATGTTTTACGTTGTTATGACGTGTTATTTGACACTAGAACCTGTTCTAATGAAAATGTTATCATATTATCGTTATTTCTAACACTGGAACGAAATTTAAAATGAAGTTATTGGCACTTCTCTGTTTATATTTATATACAAACCCAGTTGTTTTTGTGTGTGTATATGTGTGTGTGTGTGTGTTTCTCCTTTCTTAATTAGAATCCTTTCTCTAATACATAATAATGTTTTGTGGACAAATTGTGAACCTTTTTTTTTTTTTTGTCTTAAATTTTGTATTAATGATGCTTGAGGGGAAAAATGATAATTATTTACAGTGTATATTACTATACACAATACTTTTTCCCCAGTACATTATATTCTTTTTTCATAGTCCGGTTTTTCTCTTTCTTTTATTCATTTGTTCTCCCTCTAATGCTTAATATAACTTCCTTGAATATCAATGAAATCGAACATTTTCCTTATTCCTTAATTTGAATCAGGCTGAAAAGTAAGAATAATAATAAAAATGATAATAATAATAATAATAATCTCAGCCAACTTAGTTTCGGCAACAGCACATAAACTCTTTAAATGTCACATAACTGCACGATAACCCCGCGAGCTGCCTCTTGGAATCTGAAAGGCTGGGAATCAAAACATCTGGACGAGGTAAAATAATTTGCACACTAAATAAAGACTTCCAGAATGGTCCACCGTTGTTTTTTTTAATTTCTGTTATTTTAACAGGGCACATTTGGTTATTTCTACACTTTCAGCTGAAACCAAAATGATCACAATTCACTTGAAGATAATATAATTTTGTCAGGCCACTTTAAATCCACTTTACCTTGAGTTTAAGGAACAGCCATTGCCAAGCTAAAGTGTATGTTTATGATTCTGTGAGGATTGACTTTTTTTTTCATTTTTTAATTTTCTTGTTTTCAGAGAATGAGGTAACAGTTTAATAGCTGGAAAGATTGGTCCCTGGGCATTAATCCTGGGCAGTTTGAAACTGTTTGGACAAGTATTTACTTTTTTTGGTGGCGATCAAAAGTATAATGCGGGTGGCTTTACCCAACATGAGCAATTTTGTTATATCTCATTTAGTTTTTGTATTCTGTAGTACTGCAGCACTCATCGCTATCGATCCTTGTTTCACTAGTAGCAGTGAATTACGTCCTGAGAGACAATGAAAGCTCCCTCTAGCTACTGTTTCCAACGTACATTTTGAACTTTCATGATGTAATATATTTATATCACTATCATAATTATTTTCAAGTTATCTTTCCCAGTGTATAACTTCCATGTATGTCACCGCTTTCTGTAATCAAAATTATGTAGCATCATTATCTTTTTGCACGTATAACGTTTCATCTTTGTCTTCTGCATAGAATGGAAGACCCTAAATAAATGAAACAACGAAAACAACCAAATTACGGGACTGTAACAGAAGGATACAGGATTTTAGACAAAGGATCTTCCATTGCATTTTTTTTTTCTTTAGTAATTAAAGAAATTAATGGTTCAGGGTATATTTAGAAATTCTGATAGGAAAATAACTTGGTGATAATAACTTCGGAAATTTGCCAGTATGCAGTCTGAAAATCACCCTTAATGTAATGAATGTAATGCTGAAAAAAAATGTATGGTAAAGACCTTCTGTCACAGTCTCATTAATTGCATTATTATAACCTATGACTTTCGGAATATTTTTTTTTTCGTTGAAAACTGTTCATGCATGGATGTCAAAAACTTAAGTTGTAAGGCAAATCTCGATGTAAATCTAAATGTCATGATGGAACAGTTACAGTTCAAATCGTACTTTCTCAATTCGAACTAGTGGACTGGATAAAATCACGGTCGTCTTAACTCTATCCTGGGCAGTGACAACATTTACAACAGTATCAAAACAATGACCGCAATTTATATCAATGTTATTCTGGTTGCTTTAAAACTTCATCATGCATAAAGAATTGAACGTTTAAGCCACTGTTTCTATTTTCATTCAGAGATTGTGCAACTGTATGAAGTAAGTAACTAAATCAAACATCAAAATACTTAATTTGAGATTTGTATTAAAGTTACTAAATTTTTTTTTTCATTTGAAACGTTTGGAGAAGTTAAAATTACTAAAGAGAAATCTGGAATCAGCAACTCGAAAGAACTCACAATAAATGTGATAAATGAGAAATTTAAGCCTCTGTTTTGTCTTTTATTAAGTTTAATTATTTTTATTGTTCATTGTGTCGTGGCAGAAAAACTCACAGGTTGGAACAAAAGAGTGAGTTTAGAGAAAGTACATAAGCGTGATAACAGTCACAATGTGCTAGGAAAAGGCAAGAATATAACAGAACGATAGGAGAAGACGAGACCTCACCAGAAGCACTTATCAACCATACGCTGGCGCAATAGACTTCACCAAGTGTAGGGTTTGCGTGACATCATTCCATGCCCAAACGTAGTTTTATGATCGTCACTGACATCTCCCTGAGTCATCTTTAGTTTGACCGTTCAACATCAGATATTGGTTTACTGATACTCTTTTGCTACGGAATTTTTTTCGCATTCTGACGGAATTTTTTTTACCTGCGCAAAATTTTGATAGGGTTGTCACAAGAAACTGAGTCTCGTCACTTTGTGCATTGATTAAAAGCACACTTGTCATATATCATATTAAAGGAAATTGAATGTAGATTAACAATTGTGTTTATTTTCATCTGTTTGGTGGACATAGGAAGAACATGATGCATGATAAAAGAGAGCAAAATAAAACGCACACAAAAACTGAAAAATAAAAAATCTACTTACCAAGGCTGCATATCACTGTGCAAGTTATCAGCTGCTGCCATATGGCTAAAAATCAAGGTAATCCACACTGTAACCCAGTGCAACAGTTTGGCTTGATATGTTTTGTCGTTTTCTCAAAAAAATCATATCCGTGGGGTCATTTAGATAAGTGATGAAAATTTGAAGAATTACAAAATGCACACACATAAACTTGGCACTTGAATGAGGAAAAACTGAAAACTGAATGAATGAAAATTACTATTATATACAGTCTATATACATCCAGGAGGTGAGTTTGAAATTACTCAGGTGTATGGTACCTCTCGAAGCAATCCCGAGGGCACAGATGCGGCTTGTCGCTACACCCTTTGCAAAAGAATTGCGACCTTCTTGGTTTACCACTGCTTGGGCTACAGTAGACACACTGCCTCTGTTTTCCAGAGAAAGAGATCAAGTGCTTGTTCCCTGTGTATCTCTCAATGGCATGGACTGTACGAGGCCTTCCTACTGCTGGAGAGTCTCCACGTTCATGGATTTCATCTGGCATGTTTTTGACAGCAACGTCCAGCAATGCATCAATCAGCTGTTCCTTGAATTGTAGCATGCTGACCTTCTTTGCATCTGCTGGTCTTGAGAGGCAATACAGAACATAAGCATTGTACTGGCTTATCTCTAACATCCAGTGGAACAGCTTCTTCCACCATTTGATGGTCTTTCGCTGAAAGTTTCCGTAATAGGTCAGCATCTGATCCACCCGATCGCAACCATTCATCGCGTAGTTGTAGCGGTTGACAACTACAGGCTTTGTCTTTCCATGGACCATCATATCAGCTGTGTCAGCATTTGAGGATACAACAATGACTGGTTTCTTTGCTTTCTTATCTCGGAATGTTGTTACAAGAATAGACTTGTCTGTGTTGATGTAGCATTTCTTCTCCAAAATGTTTGGAAGATATGTTTTTACTTGTTTTGGAAAGCCCTTGCGGTTTTTGTTCAATGTCCCTGTGAAATAGGTTTGGTTGTCTATCAAGTATTGGATGAGGATGCGGGTTGTGTAATACCTATCTGCAAAAATATGATGACCCTTCCCAACATATTGTAATAGGGTGTGAAAAATTTTGATTGCCATGCTTCCTTCATTGTCCATCTCGGGATTATAGGATGTGTTGCGGCCAAAGTACGTCAGGATGTTGACAACATATCCTGTAGACGCATCACATAATCCGTAAGTTTTTATATGATATTTCTTGGGTTTACTTGCATTGTACTGCTTGTAAACCCAACGTCCTGACCAGCCGATGACCATCTCATCCAATGATAAGTCCTGAAAGGGATAAAAAGCGTTGTTGAAGTTCTGGATGAGCGAGTTCATGAATGGCTCAATTTTTTCTTTTCCATCGGCTTCGGCAGTAGTTCCAGCATGTAGCATGGTATGATAAATCAGCTCAAAACGATCTCTTGTAAATAGCTTGCTGAAGAACCGTGAAAAGTATAGTTCCTTTCCAGACCAGTAATGCTTGATGGAAGGCAGTGGTTTGATTCCAATAGCAATAAGTGTGGCAACAAATTTATACAGTTCGAACACAGTTATTGGCACCCATTTTGTAATCAATGATCTTTTAGTTGGTGGATTGGTTTTGTGCATTCTGATTTGGGCATACCTATTGATGGTATTCACCAGTTCATTGAAGATGCCCATTGTCCACAAAGTCTGGAAGCAGTCCAGGGGTGATGAGTCTGCAGTGAGACCTGTTGCATCATTGATCCCTGGTTCACAGCGGTTCTTTGGCAGAAAATCAAAGTGCATCTTTGTGGCATGAACGGGAACTGCACCTGTCTCCTCATCAGCATCTAGATTTATCTCTTCCCAATCTTCAATATCGGATCAGTAGACCTATCTGCTTCTGCCTCTGTATCTAACTGGGGCCTCTGTCTTTTGCGTGGGGGAGGGCGAAGGGGCGTGGCACTTTCACTATCCGCTGAATCACTTTCGCTAGACCTAGATCTGAGCTGAAAATCATCACTGTCGTCGCGATCAAAACCTAGCAGACGCTGCTCCTCCACATCACTATCGTCGCTCTCATTTTCAATAATATTGGCCAGTAACTGGCGGGCCTGGGCAGCTGTATACCGAATAGGTCGGCTAGTTCCAACGGGCCTTTGTAAGCCACTTGGTCCTGGTTGATCCATTGTCACAATTTTTAACGAAAATCGGCAAAAAAAGCATTTAAAAATCCCTCACTGTGCACTAAATGGCTCCTTAGTGACTGTTTACAAAATGGCGAACGAACTGACGCTACCAGATTTTTCGGGCTAAGTAAGTGGAGTCAAAATAATAGCCGATTGAGCAGCGTCTAATATTAGACGCTTCGTAGTCTGACGACGGCGCGCGCGTCTAATATTAGACGCATCGTAGCGAAAGAGTAGTGGCTATGCAGTGTTCTTTTGAAATAGATTTCTTTTAACAATAATATCTTTGTGTTGCTGGTTTCAATTCTTGTTCCGTTTTTTTTTTTTTGTCTTTGTTTCGTCATGTGAGTTCTTTGTTGTTGTTTTTTATATTCATGCAGTCGTTGTAGATGTTGTCAATGTGTTCATGCGTGTTTGAATGAATGTTTTCGCCGCTCTGGTTAGAGTTGGATTGTGTGTGTTGGGGAGGGGGGGATGGGAGGGGGGATAGACACAGAGAGTTAAAAAAAATTAACAGTTGAAAATTGTGGGGGTGGGTTGGGGATACTGTGAACAGCAAGAACGGAAAGTAGTTCTTTAGGAGGTGGGTGGAGGAAGGGGGTCCAAGAATACCCGGGAAACGCAGAGGAGGGAAGGAAGAAACAGCAGCAATTATTAAACGTACTGTAAGAAAAGAGATTCCTTGAGGACAGGTCATAAATAAACACAAAAAAAGAGAGAAGTGGAATATTTCATGAGTGAGACACGAGGAAAAGTCCCAGGGAAGGATTTAACCTCCAACCTCGCCCCCTCCTATAAGATCTTAATGAAATCATGCTCATGGTGAAAAGGCCAATAAAATTAAGGCAGTGGCTACGGTTACGGCAGCCAGTGAATACAACTCACCATTTTTCTTTGTTTGGCTTTACTCCCGCTCGAGCGCCAATGGCTACCCCAGCCCCTTTTCGCCTGATTAGTCAATCTGACCACCGCCCATTGATACAAACTGACTAGACTCTCACGCCCCCCCCCCAAGTCCATCTGACCATTCCAATGCACACTTGAATTGACAATTGGATGAACTAACAAAATTAATAAGTACAGAAAAAATAGACATTGTTTTTTTATCAAAAAGTGGCACTCCTCCTGTTTTTTTTCTATTGGGATATGAGCGTAATCTGCCGTAAACGTAGCCACTCCGTAAAATTAATGGACGGGGCTGATCTGCGGAAGGGCAAATTATTATTGATGATTTTGACTGCAGCAAAACAACTGAGGTATGATGAGGATGGCCCTGCCTCTTCTACCAGTTTGTCTTTAAATTCATTTTTGTACACCCAACTGTTCTATGTGGTAAAAAATGTAATCAAAATTTTATTTTGTTTTTTTTTATGTTATCCAAAATGTTTCTTTTCATTATTACAAGTGTAATTATGTTTAATCGTTTATTTAAAAGGTACCAGTATAGATTAATTGTCAAAGAAGGGATTTAAGGAAGTAAAACGGAGACAGTCAAAAAACGATGTTGCATTTAAACGAAACAGACACGCTCCCGCACACGTACAAATCCATGCACACAAACACACACACTTATATACACACACGCTCACACACACACACATACACACACACATACACACACACATACCCACAAACACACACACCTGTGTAGACATGAAGGATCGCCATTAACTTGATTTTAAATTTTAGGCTCACAGTTAAAAATTACGATTTAACCCTTTCAATTTATTATTGAAACAGTTTTGCTGTTAACCTTTTACTGCCCTTCCTATTAAACACTTTGGTTCTCCTTTGCCAGCTTTCAAATACATATATCCTGATTTAGATTCGCATTAACCGTCTAAAGTAACTGAAATAAGTGGATCTTCATATGAACAGGATTTAAGATAAATTATCTCTCACTGAGTTAGTAGTCAAAGGATTAATAATCGGATTATGTTAGAGCAGTTGGAAGCCAATACAATAATGGCAAAAGCGGCCTCTAGAAGTGTGCCCAGTACCGTCTGAAATTATTCATACCGGGACAACTAGTGCAGGCGAACGCTTTCCTGGGATTCTTGCTTCATTATATGTCACAATATGAGACTGAAAGTTCTGGCTTGCCAGTTTCCAGATAATTTTTTTTTTTGACTTGATGACGCACATGGTTATCATTGTCAAGATCCTTCTAACTTATCTGGATAAAAAATAATATTCTACATGACTGAAAAAAATAAACAAAAACGACCGCTTATACACATCGGATTTGCGTGAAATTTTATACATACCTTCCTTTCCACCTGTAGAATATTCTTTTTTAGACTTGAAACTGTGTAAAGTCTTTTTTTGATTTTACTTTTTTCCGCTAACACCCCCCCCCCCCCTCACCCTCCGACCTCCTTTTCGGCGAGCTTTTCTTTTGCACGAACACGTGAGCCCATGACATGGACATCATCACCTCCTGTCACTAGACAATCCACGCTGACTCGACACGCATTCTTGCACAATATGTATATTACGGCCTACCTTCTTTCATTCGCTACAGAACAGATCTTACACCCTCTTCAGTTGGTTAATTCGGCACAATGAGAAAGGTGAGGGGGGGGGGGGTGGGGGAGGGGGGGGGAGCAAAGCCGAACTTTGTGTCCTGATTCCTGTATTCCTTTTGTCAATTACTGTTTGCAAAACGGGGCAACTATTTACATAAATCATGCAGTGTGCAGGTTACCGCCATTTCCTGACAAACTTCGCCTCAAATGCTGACAGTGTGCGTAGCCCAAGGGGCCGTTCAAATACATTATTACACCTCGGAGGGGGGGGGGGGGTCTTTGGCTCCTGTAAGAAAAGTGTAATGAGGGGGGGGGGGGTCACCCAAGTGTAATATTACACTTTTTGCTCCCTAGGAGGTAAAAAGGTTGGGTAGCTGAGAGAAAAAAAAATATTTGTCATTTATTTTTTAAACTATTTTTATCTTAATGAAGAATAAAATCTTAAATACAGAATATATATTTTTATTCAGTGTATAATTTTTGGCTCAATCTTTGGCTTTTTTTTTTTTACTAAACCTGGCAATCCAGTCCAACTTTCACCAGTGTTGCCATTGTTTACATTGGTAGCCTAGCAATCAAAATGGCTTCCTCAAAGAACCAGTACAATGAACTTTGTCAGCTGTACAGGCAGTTATATCCTGATAAAAAAGGTAACATTGTGTATTAAAGAATGTAATACCTTAGAGGCATTCAAAGGGCATATCAAAACGCACCGATTTAGGAAATATTTTCATTAGCATCATGTCCTTGCCAGATATATATGAGTGTATGATTACAAGATGTCGTGACTGTTAATTAAGATGTATGTGATATATGTGTAATTGTGTTTCTGTATTATGTAAATATGTCAATGATATGTACAGCGCCTTGGGCTCACTTGGTGGGGAAAGGCGCTATATATAAGAAATCTTTATTATTATTATTATCTATTGATCACCCAATTATTTTTTTTAATTTTCCTATTATGTGCCCATATTCACAGTTGACTTCACTTATAGTGGATTTGCGATATCTCAACATGCATTTTTGTGACAACTGTATTCTTGTCACTATTAATTAAGATTGTTTTTTGACTGAATGTGTCCACCACATTACAGATGATTTTTTCACTGCTGAGTTTTTGTGATATTTGTTTCCAATAAAACGTTAATACATGCTGTATTACATACTGTTCACTGTTATAGACTTATACTAGTGAAGCTAAAAAAAAAATAGTACCGAGTATGTAAAATTGTAATAATACAGAATTGGGGGGGGGGGGGGGTCTTTGGCTTCTGTAAGAAAAGTGTAATAAGGGGGGGGGGGTCAAAAAGTCCCCAAAATGGTGTAATAATGTATTTGAACAGCCCCTAAGGGGAACACAATAAGACTTATCTGAAAGTGAAGGCAATGAAAAAGAACTACGCACGAAATAACCTAACAGAACCGACAGAATGAAGCGGATATACCATTATCAAACTAAAAGTACGGTTTAACCCCGGGCAAAGCCGGGAGTTCGGCTGGTAATAATAATAATGGTAGTAATTACGATAATGATTAAAATGAAAAGGGCGACAATGCTGACAATTTGAAAACGGAAAAAATAAAACAGCACAAGATTTTCTAGAGATGAACGGCAAGTCCTACAGGAAATTAAGAATTTTCTTTCTGTTTTGTTGGTGTTTTTCATATCCCTTTCAGCCCAATGCGATTACAGACCTCAGAGACGAGGTGAAGGCATTCGTCATAAGTGCACGTAGAAAAACATTGGGCATGGGAAATTAGTTAAGTTGTAACCATGGGACTTTGTGCACCACCAAAGACGATTATTTTTCTCTCTCTCTCAATACGTGTTTTCACCCACATATTTCATGTACCCTTTCCGTTTGTAGCCCATTATGTTTTTGTTGGTTTGACCTCACTAGATCTGTGTGCCTTAATTTCTATCAGCCATTGACAGACTTGCCAAACATAATTCTGATTTGTTTCAGATCCTGAAATTGTATTATAAAATACCTTTTTTGAAGCTGTTGGATTACACATGAAATAGTCAAATTGTGCATCCACCGTGATTATTAAATCACTTGATGACATCACTAGGTCACATGGGGGGGGGGGGGGGAGATAATCACAATCTTACTAGCAGATGGAGTTTTAGTTTTGTGATTTATTTAGGAAGAGCTCCTTTAGATCACAATTCTGGCTTTTTTTTGTTGAATGATTAGACTCTTCACTCGGTAAGATGGCTCAATTCGGTGTAACGCATTGTGTTGTGTTTTTTACGGTAATGATGCACCAGGTTGTCTTTTTTTTTATTAAGTGATACTTATCGGTTACCGTGTCCTCGGTAGCATTAGAGAAACCATGCATAGTAAGGCTTTTACTCAGGTTCCCCACTGGCATGCTAATTAGTAAACTTGGCTGCCGAGCTGGTATGAGGGGTTCGAATCTCCGCAGGTGCTGACGATTTCTTTTTCTATTACATTTCTTTTCTGCTTTTGCCCCACTGATCATCGCCACGTCGCTTCATAGTATGAAATTGTGAAAAGGAATTTTCAATTATTTTTTTTTCAGATGAATTATTAGCCAATTTTGTCAGGTGTGAAATCACAGAGAAAGTCATACAGAGCAAATAAAAATGAAATAAATTTCCACGCAAACAAAAAAGTAATAAAACAAAACATGACAAATGGCTAAAGCAAAAGGCCCTCAAGATATATTTTCAGTAAATATATAGATTTAAGTTACCGATGAGAGCGATGAAAGTTTCAGTTCACACTGAATAAAGAAATCATTTACATGTTTAACATTTGATTTATATCTTATTTCTAACTAGCAAATGTTTCGTTCAATGAACAGGAATAAATAAAAGAAGTAATCTGGAGCACACTGGTAATGATCATTCCCCCCCCCCCCCCCCCCTCCACGACATCACTTTTGCAAAATCCTTAGGGAAAAAAAATGATTCCTGATAATGAGCAGTACTAGGTTAAAAAAAAAAAAAACAACCTCCGGCGTGGGATTGAACCCAAGATGGATTAAACCCAGTCTCCGACTGATAACCGCAGATGCTAGTCATTGTGCTAGTCATTGCGCTAGTCATTGTGCTAGTCATTGTGCTAGTCATTGCGCTAGTCATTCTGCCACCGCAGACCGCGATAGGCTGGAGGAATTTTTCCATAGTACACATCACAAAACCAAGTAACCCCCATCTGCAAATAAGATCGGGATCTTACTCGCAAACATCCGCGAACAAGCACTTCGTTGGCAAAATCAGGCGTGCATACTTAATGGATGGCCGGCTCCGATACGACGGGTATAGTAACGCATGGGCTGAATAGGACTGACGCATCAAATCTTGACCCACTTACATAATGCATGCAGCCGTAGGCCTAAGGAATGTGTCCGGACCGGTTTGGGCTGTTTGTGCCATCATAAATGGGACCCGAGTTGTCGTGTCTTTTGTTAAATAGTGAAGAAAAAAAAACACCAATAATAATGTGTTTTATATACATATCAAAATAGAGAAGTGTGTGAGGGTTATTCTGCAGCATTTCATTTTCACCCCAAATGTTTGTTTTCTTCTCTGCGGCAATTCTGATGTTGAATATATATTCAGCATTTTTCCGATGGTCTTGGGATTTAGGGAGGGGGGGGGGGGTGGGGGGGGGTACTTTGAGATCTTCGGATTATTTTTTGGAGTGTTGTTATTGTTGTTTGATGATTTTTGGATTTTTCAGGCTTTTGTGTATTTGCTATTATTTCTTTGTAAAAAAAACAACAAAACAACAACCACAACACAAAATTGCCTTTCCACTCATAATACCATAATTATTTACCACTTAAACGGTGAATAGAGCCAAACGAGCTAAAGGGGCAATTTGAGATTGCTTGTATGAGAGGATCGTCTTTGTGATCTCCAAGCTGCTCAGTGACGTTGCCAAGTTTAAATTCACTGTAAAACGATGCTGTAAAGTTGAAGTGTATTTCTTGGGGTTAGAAAAAAATATTGGGATTTTGCATCTCATCTTGGGATTTTTTATGCGGGATTCTTGAGTATTTTAAAAATCTTCACCTGCGGCAATGGTGAACATATCAGCACAAAAAGATTGACAAGACCGGTGTACGCAATAGTTTTAGTTAGGCATTGAGACACATTGTTGTGTGTGACAAATGAGCTTTGTTCCCAGCCACGAGGCCGGTTACGCTCAAAGATGTAGGTGCATTGCAAAATGACATTACCACAGATGATTTTACTTATTGAAGAAAATCCCATAACAAGCAAATCCAGTATTAGCTCACCATTATAATACAATTTACTAAATATAATGCACGTTAGTATGGATACTTCTTTTTCTTTCAAATTGATACAAAATTATACTTTGACAAGCAGAGCTGCTCATAGGCACAGGCCAGATGGGAAATTTAGGCCCCTATATCAAGTGATAAATATATGTTTAGATATGACCAGCGTTTTCCCACAGCAGTTGAAGTTATTATTACAAAATAAGTGTCTTCAATCAAGGCCCAAATCGATAACTGAACAGTGAACAAAATTCAGTATTTCCCCTATACTTGGCTTCGTAAATTGCGGCATTGTTCATGTCTTCCTCCGCTTTTGCCGCTAGATGGTGATGCGAAATCTGTATACGCTAAATGCGCTAGCTGTCTCATCTTTTTGCGTCTAATTTCTTTGATGAAACTTGGAAGCCAGCGACATTGTTTTTTGAAAATCAGTGTTTGTCTATTTGACACTTCCTTGCTCGTTTCTAGTCCTATCTTGTTTGCTAGAAATGGATAAGTACTGTGCCAAATGGACATTTTGTAATGTTCCCCGAAAACCAAAGACGCTTAGCACTGTATTGACGCATTTTCCCCCAAACTGGCACGGAAGACAACCATGCTTTCAAGTGCGCACCGACGTAAGTCGATTGTTGGCGAAAATGAGGTTTTTTGGCATCAAAATGTAGGCAGGACTGCGGCCGAAAACATAGTAAGTCTGTCAGTTCCGCAAGTGGCCAGAGGATGGCGGCTGGCAGAGGAAAAAGTCACCAAGATCAACATAGTAAGTCTGTCAGTTCTACAAGTGGCCAGAGGATGGCGGCTGGGAGAGGAAAAAGTCAACAAGATCAACATAGTAAGTCTGTCAGTTCTACAAGTGGCCAGAGGATGGCGGCTGGCAGAGGAAAAAGTCAACAAGATAAACATAGTAAATCTGTCAGTTCTACAAGTGGCCAGAGGATGGCGGCTGGGAGAGGAAAAAGTCAACAAGATAAACATAGTAAATCTGTAAAACTTTGGCTAGCCATTCTGGTCTGGCCCCAGGTTTATCTCACGTGACTGTTTTGTCCATCAATGCATGAATGTGAATCGGTAAGAGGACAGTTAGACAAATGCTATATATTTATGTGTGTGTGTGTGTGTGTTCGAAAACACTTAAACTATGGACAAAGGTGCAAAATCTTCGCATACATATGGAATTTTGACGCCGATTTCGAGAGAGGCATTGGAACTGCGATTTATTAAGAGTAGTGGATATAAATTATTGCATGCAAATTCGATTCTTAGAAAAATACGAAACGCACCACCACACCCAGACGGTCTTTGTCATAATGGCGGTCAGCCGGAATGATTTTGCACGCGTCTTTCTTATTGCAAGCCTCTGTCTTTTTGTAATCTTTTTGTGTTCCACCTGTTGTTCTCACTTTTATTGCGCATAAAATTATCTCCTCCAAAAACGAAATCTATCTGTAGCTTAGTTAGAATCAGAGATGTTTGCATTAAAGAGTACGCCTAAATGAAACTTCATTGTTGATAATGATGTGTATGGTGTTAGGCACTATTTCAGCAACATATGCTGTGAAAAGTTGTTGTTTTTAAAGATCAGTTATTGCCCCCTTTCACCAGAGCGTCGGACGTGGCCTACAAGTAATAACAGACCGATTTTACAGGCATCTGTGTAACAACCACGATCACGGGTATCAAATTATTAATAGCAGCCGAAGCATCAACATACCTGTACGCATTCTAAATCACTGGTCTTTTTATATTGCTTGCCCTGTCGTTTCTGTCAAAGTCAAGATATTCAAGTCTTACACCATTATGGAACGTGTTATCAATGTTAGTGTTACCGGCCCGTGGCATTGCTTGAGCTTAGAGAAAAGTGTAAGGATAGGCATCAGGAATTAACGGAGGGAGAAGTGAAGAGCTGCCTGTGATTCAGAATGAAACTTGACACCGTCGCTATAAATAATTCATGAGACAGGCCTGCTGGGGAACGTTCTACATCGGTGGTTCTCCTCTCAGCAGGGGGCGATGTCGCCCTCCAAGGGGCGGGTTTGAGTCTGAGGGCGAAAACGACAAAAGAGGCGACAAGGAGGAGGGGGGGGGGGTTGGAAAACAACGAAGGGAACAATCAGTGGACGAAAACGTGAGGGGGCCAATTAATATTTTCCTAACTAGGAATTACAGTTTTGCACAATATCTTGACCATAATTTCGCTCCTTTTTTTTCTAGTGAAGAACATAAATTTTTTCGGAAGTTTCTGGGGTGTTTTTTTTTTTTTTAGCAGTAAGACTCACTATGCCAACTGGGAGAGAGAATACAGAAGCTGCCTGCGTATTATACCTTTTTGCCAAGTTCAATGAAGTGAACTTTAACAAGACAAGCGAGTTAAGACAAAGTATGTGCTGTGCTCTTTCTCCTTCGGGCTCGATTTGTGGAAAACGGGGGCGAATCGTTCACTTCCCTTAACTGGGCAAAGTCATACACAGGCGATTTTAAGATCTCCACGATCTATGTACCCTTGGGGGAATTATGAATCCAAATGGTTACGATGCATCTTGACGCCCGGGCATTTGCAAGAAGAATTGCTCGATTTCCAGCATTGCATCGAGGATCAAGTCATTTTCAAACAAGAGGGCTACAAAGTTTTTCTGGATAAAACAACAGAACATCTATTCTTCTCCCTGGAAGGACGTTCCTTCTCCCTCTAATGACCTTTTCCCCCAAATACATCTCAAAAACAGAGAAACAGCCTTCAGATGTGTGTGTGTGTGGGGGGGGGGGGGGTGTGATCTTTTGCTTCTCACATACACCGACACTACGTAGCTGACCACAGCACACCAACAGCGGGGAAATCACAGACATATTTTTTTTTTAACTGGAACAGCCAATTGTTGATGCATTTGAGGAAGGATATTTTCTATTTTTCTCTATATCTCAATCATCAGTAAATCAAGAGTCGTTAAAAAAAGGTTCGAAAACCTTAACATAATTTATGTCTAATATGTGCACCTTTTGTCGATTGTTAGGGTGGCGGGGGGGGGGGGGGGGTGATGACAAAATTTGGGACCCAAAGGGGCGATTGCCTGAAAAAAAGTTGAGGACAACTTACTTACTGTTCTGCATGATGGCATTACATTCCTGAACAGTCATGATCGAAACAAGTATAAAGGTTTTGTAGTTATGCATGTTGCGTGTATTGGCTTTTCTTCACGACTCTCTTTACTTGGACCTGTCTCAACTTAAGCAGTACTCAATCTTGCACATGTACTAACACAAAATAGGCCTCATTCTTGCTTAAGATCTAAGTAACTTTCTTCGAAACAACTTAAATTATCGCACTGTACTGAAGCTTATACCTGAGGGTACATAAAATCATCCGTGTTTGCCGTCAAGGACTGGAAAAATAATGCACAGCGCGCTACGAGCTGTGGGATATGAAACAGCACTTCATCTCATAAGCTTCAGACCTAATGCATTAAGATGTACATGTATAATATTTCAGTGCATTTTCAGAAAAACTAGTCATGACATCATCTCTCACATTTTGAGAATAACCAGCTTGTTTCAAGAAATTAATATGATTATATCTATTGCATAATCTTAACATCTTTGTCAAGACACCAAGGACTGCGGAGAATGAAAATCTGGCGAGAATCTATCTGAGATAGAGGAAGAGATGGAGGGATAGGACGAGAAAGAGAATGAGAGACAGAGAGAGGGAAAGGCGGAAGCACATTATATCCCGACAATTCCTGTGGCCGTATGCATGAACTTTGCGTAACAGGTTACACGATGGTGTAGGCCTTACGCTTAGGTGCAAAACGCTATCCGGTATGCTTGAACAATGCTTAGGCCTACGCCCACGTGTAAAGGGTTCGTCCACTTTCTTTACACGTTCTCCGAGGTCGACTTAATCAGCTAGGCAATGCGTAACGAGCGTGGGAAAGAGGTGCCTGCTAGATAGAAAGAAAGAAAGGAAGTCAATAATATTTTATCCAACCCACGGCTTCAGGGGGGAAGGAAAAATGTGGATTTCCACTCGTCCTCGATCTTTTAGCTTTGTTTTGATCTGTGTTGTTTTCTCGCGCCACCGATTGGTAGATACACATTGTGTGCATGCGCAATGTCAATTTTTGATACAGCGCTAAGCGGCAACTGATGCGTAGGCGGAGGTACATGACCATACGCTTGTCTATCTATCTATCTATCTATCTATCTATCTATCTATCTATCTATCTATCTATCTATCTATCTATCTATCTATCTATCTATCTATCTATCTATCTATCTATCTTTCTATCTATCTATCTATCTATCTATCTATCTATCTATCTATCTATCTATATGTCTGACTGTCTATCTGTCTGTCTGTCTGTCTGTCTGTCTGTCTGTCTGTCTGTCTGTCCGTCCGTCCGTCTGTCTATCTATCTATCTATCTATCTATCTATCTATCTATCTATCTATCTATCTATCTATCTATCTATTTATCTATCTATCTATCTATCTATCTATCTATCTATCTATCTATCTATCTATCTATCTATCTATCTATCTATCTATCTCTCTCTCTCTCTCTCTCTCTCTCTCTCTCTCTCTCTCTCTCTCTCTCTCTCTCTCTCTCTCTCTTTCTTTCTCCTTCTCTCTTTCTTTTAGGCCACTTTTTTTCTCTGAAATATTTCGTCAGCTATTGCGGTACATAGGCCTACACCTATGCTAATCTATATCTGGTGCTGCTTCCGATAAGTCAGATTATTCAAGGTATGCTTGACGTGTAAATGTACCCATTGCACCATTACGGGACTATCCTAACCAGTCGATGCAACTGTTTCAATTGATTTCGTCTTTTAATTTAATAATTTTTTGTTGTTTGTTTCTAGGTGGGTGAAAGGCGACGCCACATGCAAATTCTACATCCAAGACAAAATCAACCTCTACACTAAGGAAAAAAAATGAGTATGGAAACCACACGCGCCAAAGGTCTCCAACAATGTCTGAGTGAGTACTGGTCTGAAGATGTCTTGACTGATCTGACAGTGGTTGTAGAAGAGACAACATTCACGTGTCACCAGTTTATATTGGGGGCATGTTCAGGATTTTTCCGAGGATTGTTACGTTCAGGGATGAAAGAACAGCTTGAAAACACTGTCTACATTCAGGGGATAAGCAAAGATTCCTTTGCTACGGTACGTGAAATGATCTACACTGGAGTGAGCTGTCTCACGAAAGAAAACATGATTGACTTATGGCGAGCAGTTCATCAGCTCCAGATAAATTATCTGACCGTTGACTGTGAGAAGTTTGCAATGGAAAACATCTCAGCAACTAATTTCTTCCGTGTTCACAAAACAGCAAAACTGCTTGACTCAGAAAAGGTGTCAAAACATGCATTTCAATTTATGTTGGCAAATTTTGAGTCAATAAGAAACACTGAAGATTTTCTCCAGCTTTCTCCAGAGGAACTTTACAGATTGGTAGAAAGTGACAACCTCAATGCGTATCCTGAAGATCTGGTTGTTGAGTCAATTTTGAAATGGGTTGATCATTCACCGAAGGTTTTACCACAGTCATTATTGAATACTTCCACTACTGAAACAGAGCGTGAAAATCGTGAATGTGGGACAGGAAATCCAGAGGATATTAAGGAGGGACCCAAAGATGGACAGACAAGCGCAAATTGCGCCTCTAGTTCTGAGGGTGATGAAGGTGCAGAAGAAACTGAAGCAGATGAAATCCTCAATGAGAAGGAAGAAGCAAATGACAATGTGGTAGCACAAAAAGTCGCTAGAGAAGATGAACATTTGTTTCCAGGTGAAATGTCTTCCAATGTTCAGAAAGAAAATGGGCTGGATTTTCCTAAATCAAAAGAGGCCATCGGAAACCAAGAGGTCAACAGGCTACAATATCTGAAAAGACTGTTGCTTGCTTCACGGCTGTACCTGGTTAGTACTGATTGCCTTGACACTCTCTTGCAACGAGTTTGGACTGGAGAGAAAGAGTACCGAAATTGCCTGGACATGTTGCCTGATCTGACAATGTATAAGTTAAATCCAGAACGCCGGTTCGGTCCCTGGCCTAAAATGAACATTCACAGATTGCATAGCCCTATGGATCATGTGATGGTATTTGCTGAAGAGTCCAGTCTAATGGCTTATGCATTGAGCACCGGGTCAACCCATAAGTTGCTTGGATTAACAGTAAAATTTACAAATATCTGCGTCTGGAACAATATTCTATTTGTTTGCGTGGCCCAAAAAGGTGGTTCGGACCGATGGTGTTTCATTACAAATGAGTGTCGACCGACAAGCTTCATCGAAGGGATGCCTTCGGGATACCTTTTAGCCACTGGACAATATATTTATCAGTGTCGTGAAACAGTGACCAATCAAGATGAAGACCAAGTTGAAAGTCGGCTCACACGAAGCATTTTTACGTACTGCAACCGAGACACCGCCTGGGAGGACTGTGACATTTCTATTGATGACCAGGTCGACTCGCTCGTATATTATCCCCCATATATTCTATGTTTTACCAGGAACGGTCTCATAGAATGCTTTGACACAAGTACCGACGAAAGCTGGGGACTGAATCCTATAGAAGGACAGACAAAAAACATTGTGAGCTTCCGCAACAACAAAGACACATACTTCATCCAGGGAAACGGATCTCTGAGGAAAATTATCAGTGTAGAACCTACTAAAACAAATTTCCAATTCGTTGCCAAACTTTGGGAGTTCGACATGGAACTGCGCGGTGCTGTTTTGTATCGTGATCAGCTGTTTGTGTTTGGCCGAGGCCCCAGCGATACTCCGTCTGTCACACCCTTGCCAGGAGTATATACAAGCGTAAGGATTGTCTTAATACAAAGTGTCACGCCTTGTCTTCCAATGGTGGTACCAAAGAAATGGTATAAATAAGTGGCATACCGATTGGCACTTCCCACCCCCAAAACCCACACGAGCCTCTTCCCTAATATTTTGCAACAGTGCGGTGATACGTGAGCTTGCATCCAAGTGGACACTGACCTTAATCTTGACACTGTAACTTGCAAGTTAAACAGGCCCTGAGCCATGCAATGTGCACGGGATCTGACGAAATATGAACAGTGCGCAGGAAAAAGTGATCGCTCCTAGCAACAGGACACTTCTGATTTGGGTCAAACTTATCCAAAATGCTTTAAATAAGTTGTGGTTTTCCCCGAATCAATGTATGATAGCCGAGATTCTCGTCCGAAATATGAAGGAATAGTTGCAGTACCATAGACAAAAATCGGCACTTAAAGAGTCATTTGTTCTATTTGTTTAACAGTGGTGACGTGTGTGTGCAGAGCTATCGGGGAGATGTCGTCGATTCGTGAATGACATGGTAGACACGAACCAAAGTGCCGTTATATTTTATTTTGTAAGTGACCAAACTGTCGGTGGACTCGCGGAAATGTCTCTCAAAATGTGCAAGTTTATTCC
Organism: Onchidella celtica; assembly: GCA_963931925.1. Classification (NCBI taxonomy): domain Eukaryota; kingdom Metazoa; phylum Mollusca; class Gastropoda; order Systellommatophora; family Onchidiidae; genus Onchidella; species Onchidella celtica. Next base: position 12,921,579 of record OZ007579.1, on the reverse strand, counting down.
TCTCAGGTGCCCCATAGCACATGGTCTCACTGTTTCCATTTATGTTGAAGATTATTATCCTGGTTTGGATTTTGTTTAAAGACTATGAACAATGAGATTTGCAGTGGAACAAGACCATGGCAAAACCGGGGATCTTATAAATGTCAGTGTAATAGTTAAAGTTCATGTTCTGACTGTACTTTTTTAAAATGTTTTTTCTTTTATTTTATTTTCTCGGTTACTTTCCCACAAAGAGTTAGGATGGGAGAATCGTAACTTTCATTCGTAGTGTCCTATGATTTGCTCACTGTAGTGTGTGGTAGGTTGTTTTTCTATTTTCTACAAAACCTTCCTAATTAATTATCCTGATGTTTGCGATTTTTTGGCCTTTTTTATTTATCGCTATTATAAGATCTTATAATTCTAGCCTGGGTGAAAAACGCATTTACCGTTTATGTGGACTTTTAATACCGGTATACCGAGTTATGTATGTTATGAGGATCCTTATGTGGATTACCATGGCAGTTTGTATATATATTGGAATGGGCCTGGGTGTGTGTGGGGGAGGGGGGTGGCATACTTGATAATCACCATTGAGTGATTATATACAAACTCACGACGATTGGGCGGATACATGACAATATGAATATTTTGTCTTTGCAGTCTGATAACCCATTGCATAGAACTATAATATATAAGACATTCCATTGCTTAGTAAATTTGGCACATATATGCATATAATGTGATTTTGATATCCATCATTGTATTTGGGTGACGGTAATTGGTACATCTAAAACTTAATAATGTTTTGCTGAAGAGTGCATTGAAAATAGATAATGAATAATTTTTGTTTCTCGAGACAGTTATTCATTATTGTTTCACAAATGTAGAGCGATGCTATTGGAAATTATACCTATTATTTTTTAAGTAACGAATAATTTGTTACCACTACTACTTGTGCAGCATTACTGCATCATTCACCTATCTATCATATTCATAATCAGTCGAGGGGAATTTTATAACTGATCGACCATTGTAATTCAATAACAATGAAGAAATTCTGTTGCTGTTGTTTTTTTTTCAAACTATATAATGTTGATGTTCTGGATTAAGAGTTCAAAATCTGTGCTGATTTGTACCATTTTGTACAGTTTTGTATTAGTTTACTCTTTAGTAGTCTTAGTGGAGGTTCAGAACATCTCCTCTCAAACCAAAAGAAGATACGATTATTCTGCATTGTGACAAAAAATGGCAGAAAATGGTGACTAATAGGCTCCTTCCACCCCAAAAGCCCCACCCGAACCATTTCTCCAATATTTTACAGCAATGGGGTGATACATCTAGATCAAGGAGTGATCCATTGTTCTGTCTGTGTTAAATATAAGTTATCCATGTTGTTTGTCGTTGTTGTTGTTTTTAATTCAGAGCATTGCTATGAACAGGGCGTTAACCTTAAGTAGCAGTTACAGTAGAATTCAATTCAACGTAACTAAAATCATGGCCATTTGTCATTATATCATATGGCATGGCCATATGTACCACAAGTGCTCAAACAATGTTGTACCGCCTTACCTTTCCACTTTGTCAGAGCCTGTTCACCACCTCGTTCTTTAAAATCAAGCGATCTGGGCTTTCTTAAGATTTTTAAGTGTAAGTCAAAGAAAGTAGGAGGCAGAGCATTCACACACTGTGCCCCGCAGATCTGGAACTCGCTGCCAAAATCATTTAGAGAGGCATCTACCGAGTCAAAACTCAAAACCGGTGTAAAGACACACTTAAAAAAAAAACCACCTGCAATGGTGGAGATTCATTCCCAGACCATTCATTTTCTCAATTCATTTTATTTTTGCTGTTTTGTTGTTTTATTTCTGCCTTATGCGCCTATGTAATGTGAGTGTGTGTAAGTATGTCTAGCATAAGAGTGTATGCAATACAATGTGCTCGCGCGGGAGAGACCGAGAGAGAGAGAAAGAAAGAAAGAAAGAGAGAGAGAGAGGGTGAGAACGAGACTTCCTGTGAAGCGCCCAAATGAAATATTTGGGGCATTGGGCGCTATATAAGTGATCTTCATTGTTATTAACATTCTTGTGATTATGGCCAAAGTAAATGTGTAGCCGCCCGACAAAATGAGGCACAGTTCGGCACTACCTGATTCGAGAAAAGCGTTGAAGGGTATCATAGGATCAGTTTTATCGATTTTGTATTTTCCGTATCTTTGAAAAGTTTAACCTTTTTACTATTCCTTTTCCGAATGATAATTCTGTTTGAGAAGGGTAAAATGACTTTGAATCGAGTAATCATCAATAATTTTGACTAAAAGATGAAACTTTAAAAGCGTTTTTTCTCAAAACTGTGAGTGTGTCTCTTCCTGTCTTTGAGATGCCATATGGCCATATCTTCTCTGCTGCTAATTAAATTACAGCAATATTTTTTTAAACCAAATAAAAGATCTTTCAATAACCTATCTGGTGATACCAATATCTTCATATCACCAAAATGCAGGAAGTGCCTCATTTTGTCAGGAGGCTACACATATCATTCATGGTCTTAAAGGGAAATCACGGTGACTAACTATTGAGGTTACATTAATTTAAAATAAGTTGCATGTCTGTAGCGTTCTTTCACACATCAGCTGGCTTAATTATACTTATCCATGTTTACGCTGTTATGGCGTGTTATTTAACACTCGAACCTGTTTAAATGCAAACCATAATATCGTTGTTTTTAACGGTGAGCATAAACCATAAATTCAAGTTATTGGCTCTCCTCCAATCTGTTATATTATAATTATACGCGCATAAATGTTTTCGTGTGTGGGTGTGTTTCATTTAAATGCAAAATTGTATTTTATGAATTTCCTTTTTCATTTAACGGAATCCTTTCTCTAATGCATAATGTTGTATGGTGGACAAGAAACTTTTTCTGTCTTCAGTGATGCTTGGGGGGGGGGGGGGGGGAATGATAATTATTTACGTTGTACAGTAATGTATTTACTCTTTCCCCAACACACTTTTTTTTTTCAGTCCGGTTTTTCTTTTCTTTTATTCATTTGTTCTCCCACCAACGCTTAAGATAACGCTCTTCTTCAAATACCAATGAAATCGAACATTTTTTTTACTTACACTTAATTTGAATCACAATGAAAAGTAATAATAATAATAATAATATTAATAACAATAATAATAATACTGATAATCTCAGCCAACTTAGTTTCGGCAGCAGGCCATAAAATCTTTAACTGTCACATAACCGCACGAGAGCCACGCGAGCTGCCTCGCTAAGAGTACTAAGACTGAGGGTCTGGATCTCAAAACATCTGGACAAAAGTAAAATAACTTGAAATATACGGAAAAAACTTCGAGAATGCTCTACCTTTTTCTTTTCTTTTTTTTTTTTTTTTTTAACTTTCGTTAGTTTAACATGCCAAACTTTGTAATTTCCATTCTTTCAATTGAGACAAAAAAAAAGAAAACAATAAAAATATTATCACAATTCTATTGATAATAGTTGACTTCTCTTGACGACCTGTCATTACTAAACCAAAGTATTTATTTATAATTCTGTGAGGATCAACATCATTTTTTAAACATGTTTTTTTTGTTTTCAAAGAATTAATAAAGTAATAGTAGTTATAAGCTGTAAAAATTGGTCCCTGGCCGTTAGTCCCGAACAGTTTGAAACTGTTTAAATAAGGACATAATAATAGTACGGCAAAACTCATCCCTGGAATCCTTGTATCCGTCGTAGCATAAATAACGTCATTATAGACAGTGACAGTTCCCGCTGGCTACTGTTTTCAGCTTAATTTTCTGAGTTTTGACGATGTAATGTATGGTTGTTATTATCACAATTATTTTTAGTTTATCCTTTCTAGTAAATAATCCCCATGTATGTTAGCGCTTTCTGTAATCAAAATTATCTAATAGCTTGTCTTTTCGAAACTATGGCGTTTCACCTTTGTCTGCTTAGTAGAACTGAGGACCACAAACAAATGAACAACAAAAACAACCCAAATAATTATGTGACTGTAAAAGAAGGTAATAGTTCTAAATATGATTTTAGACTTTTGTCTCCCAGTCTAATTTCAAATAATTAATGGTTCAATGTATGTTTAGAAATATGATATGAAAATAACTTGGTGATATTAGCTGAGGAAAATTTCCATTTTGAATCACACCCTTTAAATGTAATGATTGTGATGCCAGACAAAATTCTGTGGTCATGTCCTTCCCTCGCAGTCTTATTAATGCATTATTATAACCCATGACTTTTGGATTTTTTTTTTCCGTCGAAAGCTGTTCATGCATGGTATGGGTGATAAATACTTGAGTTCTACTGTAAATCCAGATGTAAATTTAAAAAGTCATGGAGTATCTGTTCAAATCATACTTTTTCAATTTGAAAAAGTTAACTGGATATATTCACGGTGGTCTTAACTCCATCTTGGGCAGTAACAACATTTAGAAGAGTATCAAAACAATGTCCGTAATCTATATTGGTGGTCGAATGGTTGCATTAAAACTTCATCACGCATAAATAATTGAACCTCCAAACCAGTGTTTTTATTTTCAGGCAGAGATTGTGGAACTGTGTGAAGTTAATAACTAACCAAAACAACAAAATAATTAATCTGAGATTGTTTTCAAGTGATTTTTTCCCCTGTGAAATGCTTGGAAAACGTGAGAAGTTAAATTACTATGAATATTCAGTTGAAAGAAACCATTATATTTATTGTGATAGATGGGAAGTGTAAGCATCTGTTTTGTTTTTTAATAAGTTTAAATATTTGAAATATTCATTGCGACGTGGCAGACAAACTCACAGGTTGGAACAAAATGAATTTAACTTTGGTTTAGAAGGGAGCAAGTTGGCACGATAACTGTCACTAGAGAAAAGCAATACGAGAGACAGAATACATGTACATGTGTAACAAAACGATAATATAGGAGAAGATCCCTCCAGATGCTCCCTCGACCACAGGCTGGAGGAAAATGACTTCACCAGGGGTACGATCTGCCTCATGTTATTCTATGCCCAAAGTTTTATGCAAGATTTGATAGTTCTAATCTGTGCACTTTGAACCTTCACAGACGAGGTCCTGAGATATCTTTAGCTTGACTGCTCAACATAAGATATTGGTGTCTAGATATAGTTGTTCAGAATTTGTTTGGTTACTGTAATGATTGTGCAGTATGTTTGTTGTTGTTGTTGTTGTTAGTGTTGTTGTTTTTTTTTGAAATAATAAACTAGATTCCTTTGAATATTGTAGTGGCTATGCAGTGTTCTTTTGAAATAATAAACTAGATTCCTTTGAATATTGTAGTGGCTATGCAGTGTTCTTTTGAAACAATAAACTAGATTCCTTTGAATATTGTAGTGGCTATGCAGTGTTCTTTTGAAATAATAAACTAGATTCTTTGAATATTGTAGTGGCTATGCAGTGTTCTTTTGAAATAATAAACTAGATTCCTTTGAATATTGTAGTGGCTATGCAGTGTTCTTTTGAAATAATAAACTAGATTCCTTTGAATATTGTAGTGGCTATGCAGTGTTCTTTTGAAATAATAAACTAGATTCCTTTGAATATTGTACTGGCTATGCAGTGTTCTTTTGAAACAATAAACTAGATTCCTTTGACTATTGTAGTGGCTATGCAGTGTTCTTTTGAAATAAAAATCTAAATTCCTTTTCAACCGTAATATCTTTGTGTCCCTGGTTTCAATATTTGTTCCGTTCTTTTGTCTTTGTTTCGTCGGGTGAGTTCTTTGTTTATATTCATGCAACCTTTCTTGATGTTGCCAATGTGTGTATCTAGATTAAACTAGATTAATGTTTTCGCCGCTCTTTTTAGGGTTGGATTGTGTGTGTGTGTGTGGGGGGGGGGGGGCTGGGGGGATAGACACAGAGAGTTAAAAAAAACAGTTGAAAATGTTGGGGGTGGGTTGGGGATACTGCGAACAGCAAGAACGAAAAGTAGTTCTTAAGGAGGTGGGTGGAGGAAGGGGGTCCAAAGATACTCGGGGATCGGAGGGCAGGGAAGGGCAGAGGAGAAGAAACAGCCGCAATTATTATAATATGTAATGTAAGAAAAGAGATTCCTTGAAGCCAGGGCATAAATAAACACAATCATGCGCCACGAAAAAAGAGAGAAGTGGAATATTTGATGAGTGAGACACGAGGAAAAGTCCCAGGGAACGATTAACCTCCAACCTCGGCCCTCGTTTAAGATCTTAATGATATTCATACTCAGTGAAAAGGCCAATAAAATTAATGGATGGGGCTGAACTACGGGAAGGGCAAATTATTATTGATGATTTTGACTGCAGCAAAACAAATGAGGTATGATGAGGATGGTCCTGCCTCTTCTACCAATTCTACCATTTATTTAAAGGTTATAGATTAATTGTCAAAGAAGGGATTTCATAAAGTGAAAACTGAGACGGACAAAACACACTTCTGCATTTAAACAAAACAGACACGCTCACGCACACGTACAAATACACGGACACAAACACACACACACACACATGTTTATATACACACACACGCGCACATACATACACACACATATGCATAAACACTCACTCCTGTGTGGACATGGAGGATAGCCAGTAACTTGATTTTAAATTTAAGGCTCACAGTTAAAATTATTATTTAACCCTTTCAATATTGAAACAGTATTCCTGTTAACCCTTTACTGCCCTTCCTGTTACACATGACGGTGCTCCTTTGCCAGCTTCCAAATACAAATAAATATCCTGAAGGGATTTCATGAAGTCAAAACGAAGACGGGCAAAAAAACACTTTTGCATTTAAAACAAAACAGACATGCCCACGCACACGTACAATTCCACGGACACAAACACACATATTCACACATACGCACAAACACTCACACCTGTGTGGACATGAAGGATAGCCATTAACTTGATTTTAAATTTTAGGCTCACAGTTAAATATTACGATTTAACCCTTTCAATATTGAAACAGTATTGCTGTTAACCCTTTACTGCCCTTGCTGTTACACATTTTGGTGCTTCTTTACCAGAGTTCGAATACAGATAAATACTGTATCCTGATTTGGATTCGTATTAACCGTCTAGAGTAACTGAAATAGGTGGATCTTCATTACATATGAACAGGATTTGAGAAAACCTATCCCTCACTGAGTCAGTAGACAAGGGGTCAATTATACGGTTGTGTTAGATCAGTTGTGAATGTAAACAATATACCATAGCAGGATAAAACATGGATAACAAGAGGATAAACTAAAATTAAGCCAGATGAGTGAAAACTGGGGACACTCGAATTTATAGTAAACACCGACTTACGTGACCTCCGACATTAAATGTAATCTCAGTAGTGTGACACAGTCATTCCCCTTTAATATAAACATATTAAACAAAAATGAAATGTTTCCCGCTGTTACTTCCTATTTACGTTCACCTTACGTTGACAGTGGTTAGGCTACATTCTCTGAATTTTGAAATGGAACTATGGATAACATAAATCTTACATCGGGAAAACGATGGATCCTTCCTTGAGAATTTCTGTCTCAGTGCAGAATAATTGTACCGTCTTCTTATTTGACGGGAGATTACGCGAATCTCTTCAATGAGTACCAAGAAAACTAACTTCAGAAGTGTACAAGAGAAAGGGTGTAAACTAAATGTGATTTTCAAACCTGGACTTTGAACTATTTTATGTTTACGTTTTCCATTATGTGAATTATTGCGACTTTAGTTCTTGTTTGTTCTTTCTCCATTTTCTTTTAAAAGTATATAGAAGAGGTAGAACAGATGCACACTTTGATACGTTTAACGTTGTGACACTTATCAAGTTGTTTTACATATCCTATTTATTCTAACTCCTTATCATAATCTGAAGATCGCAAACATTCAACGTCGTATTTCTAAGTTGTACAAAACATGGAGTTGGAACAAACAAGTAGTACTGTCGCCTACTGAATAGGTAATGTTGGTCAGTTACTAAATTTCCACAATTATGGAAACTTGCTGATCTGAGCAATATAAATTTTGCAAAATCCTTTGTGTCACGATTAAGGTTGATGACCTTGTACGCCACGAGTATAGAGGGGGTAAACTTAGTAGGGGAGAAGGGGAGTTTTTAATTTGTTGAGCATGAAAAATTACTATCACGAGGAAGGTCGGTGGCCTTGTGCGCCACGAGTCTAGGGGGGTGAGTTTAGCAGGGGAAAACACGGTTTTTTAACATTGTTGACGAGCGTGGATAGATACACACGACTCGCTTTAAACTAGTCGCGTGTGCAAAAACCTCGGGAGTATAAGTAGAGGAGAAGCTCGACACACGTGGTTCCCAAAATTAATCAGTCTCAGAGGAAGACGCAGAGAGAATCGGTCCGGGCGACAAGTGGAAGGTCGTGCCAGTGGGGACCAGAAGTGTTAGGTGTGTGAGGGATCCATGATGTTCACATGTATTTCCCAATAAGAAGAATTTATCGGTCCGGGCGACCAGTGGAAGGTCGTGCCATGGGGACCAGAAGTTGAGTTCTGATGATAGGCTGGGAACCCATCAGAAGCTCGTGAATCTACGATGGCGGGTGTGAACCGTCGATGTGCTGTGTGTTTGCAGAAGAATAGTCTTGAGGATGGGATGTTGAGAACCCCTCAAGGAACAAGTAATCTACGATGGCGGGTGTGAACTGTGTGTTCTTATTTGTGTGAAGCCAGGGGCGTCTGTTTCCCCTTTTATCGTCGAAGTTAGAGACTAGAAAGGATCGTGTGAACTCTGGAGACGTGAAACTGCATCAACGAGGAGGGCAGCTGTTGACAGAGACTATTAAGTATACGTAGTTAAGTTTATAGACAGAGAGATTAGATCTAGATGTGAATCGGGGAATAGATAATAGTCATGATCCCCAAGAGTAAATTTGAAGTATCTCTGTTTTTGTGATTATGTATGTGATTATCATGAGTTTAATGTTTTGACATAAGTTTTGTCATGCATTTATAATTAAATATCGTTTAATTTAAATCTCACTCCATGTGTCCGTTGATCGCTGGTCTGCTTGCTTGGCTTGTTAGCTGGGTTTGAAAGGTAGATAAGTTAGGTACTCATCACACACGTGGTCGTGACCATCTTCACGCACGTGATCGTGACAATTGGGGGCTCGTCCGGGATTTGAACGGAAATTGATGGGATCTGGATTTGAGATTTGAATTGATAGGATCTAACTCGTCCGGGATTTAAACCTTTGTGACACATACGAGTAATTGATGTAAATAAATAGGACGCATATAATTCGTCCGGGATTTGAAATTGTATAACTGGTCCGGGATCTGAATTTGATTTGAATTGGTGTGAATAAGTAGGACGTGAATCGTCCGGGATATGAGATTGATTTGAATTGATGTGAATTGATAGGACGTGAATCGTCCGGGATTTGAAAGTTTAGGACACATACGAGTGGTCCAAGTTGTAGAAATATTTTTGTAAGTCAGACCAGCGGCCATGGAGATAAATACCTTTCTAACGTCACCGAGACCGGAGGATTTGTTAACCTTCAGGAAACCGGAGTTATTGACGATTAGTAAGAGATTAAGACTCGATTATGTGAAAGCTAGCTTAAGAAAAGCAGAAATATCAAGATATATTGCGGAGTATTATGTGGACGATGATGTGTTCGAAGAAAACGACCTAGCTCAGTTTCAAACTATGGCATCAGTAACTGAAGTTACTATTGAGTTACAGAAAGAGAAGATGCGGATCGAGCTAGAGCAGAAAAAGCTAGAACACGAGGCACGGGAGAAAGATAAAGAAAGACAAGAGAAAGATAAAGGACAAGAAGTTTTAAACCTGGAGATAAGGTCCTTGTTTTATTTCCCCTGGAGTCAAATCCTCTCCAGGCTAGATTTTATGGACCCTGTGAAATTGAGACAAAAATTAATGATCTCAATTATATTGTAAAAACTCCAGATAGGAGAGAGTACACAGTTGTGTCATGTTAATATGTTAAAAATGTGGCATGAAAAGCCAGTTCAGGTTGTTAGGCTCTGAGGTAGCATATTGGTTGTGGATTAGATCACTTGGAATTGTATCAGGGAGAGCGGTTGAGAGATTTGGTTTTTATTTGAGTGTCAAGATTTATTTGTGATATACCAAGGAAGGATGAAATTTTGGTATGACAGGACGGCCAAGACAAGAGAAATAAGTATATTTTTTTGTAAAGATGGTGTTAATGACGGTGAAGGTCGGCCCTGTGCGGCGCAGAGCGACTGAAGGTCGTATTGGGAATGGATATCGGCGACATTAGGTCGGCCCAGTTAGGATGTGTGATATTGGCGATTACGTAGAGTCGTCTGATTTTTGAGTAGGGGAGACTCAGCTAGGGAGGTAAAGCCTAGGTTGGAGATCGTCCCCATTATTTATTTTTGAGGAGGTGGAAAGAGGATAGTGTGCCTTTCCACAGGAGTAGCAGGGCCCGACCAATGTTTACTGTCTTTGACGCGAGGTCTCTCGGCTGGTAAATCGCTATTGTTGTGTGGAAGGTTGGGAGAACCTTTGGTGTGTCTGCGATGGAGTGTGTGAGGTCTCTCGGCTGGTAAATCGCTATTGTGTGGAAGGTCGGGAGACCCTGCAATCTAGCGTATTTACGATGATGATTTTTTTTTTGTTGTTGAATATTTTGTTAAAAAGGAGTCTTAGAAGATTTTTGGGAATGGCTGGATACTATAGAAAATTTTGTAAGAATTTTGCAGAGGTTACCACGCCCTTAACTGATCTGTTGAAAAAAGACAGAAAGTTTTCTTGGGATGAAGCATGTAAAAGCTCATTTGGTAAATTAAAGGCTTTATTGTGTCAGTCTCCCATCCTAAAATCCCCTGATTTTAGTCAGCCGTTTGCATTAGCAGTAGATGCTAGTGACGAAGCCATTGGAGTGGTTCTATTACAGAGGGATGATGATAATGTAGAGCATCCTGTTGCGTATTTCTCAAAAAAATTAAATAGACACCAAGTGTCTTATTCAACTATAGAAAAGGAAGCCTTGGCCTTAATTTTGGCCGTGCAACATTTCGATGTGTACATGTGTACAGCTGTAGACCATGTAAATGTCTATACTGATCATAACCCATTGGTGTTTTTGCATAGGATGAAAGGTCGAAATCGACGCTTGTTAAATTGGAGTCTGATGTTGCAGGAATATGATTTACATATTATACATGTAAGAGGGAGAGAGAATGTAATTGATTGCCTTTCCAGATGTCATTGATGTTATGTATTTGAATTTTGTTTACCCTCATTTGAATGAAATTTTGTTGAAATGAATTTCTTGTAAAAGTTTTGCTCTAGGGATCAAAATTTTGTTTTGTGGGAAGGAGGTGTCAGGATTAAGGTTGATGACCTTGTATGCCACGAGTATAGAGGGGTTAAACTTAGTAGGGGAGAAGGGGAGTTTTTAATTTGTTGAGCATGAAAAATTACTATCACGAGGAAGGTCGGTGGCCTTGTGCGCCACGAGTCTAGGGGGGTGAGTTTAGCAGGGGAAAACACGGTTTTTTAACATTGTTGACGAGCGTGGATAGATACACACGACTCGCTTTAAACTAGTCGCGTGTGCAAAAACCTCGGGAGTATAAGTAGAGGAGAAGCTCGACACACGTGGTTCCCAAAATTATTCAGTCTCAGAGGAAGACGCAGAGAGAATCGGTCCGGGCGACAAGTGGAAGGTCGTGCCAGTGGGGACCAGAAGTGTTAGGTGTGTGAGGGATCCATGATGTTCACATGTATTTCTCAATAAGAAGAATTTATCGGTCCGGGCGACCAGTGGAAGGTCGTGCCATGGGGACCAGAAGTTGAGTTCTGATGATAGGCTGGGAACCCACCAGAAGCTCGTGAATCTACGATGGCGGGTGTGAACCGTCGATGTGCTGTGTGTTTGCAGAAGAAGAGTCTTGAGGATGGGATGTTGAGAACCCCTCAAGGAACAAGTAATCTACGATGGCGGATGTGAACTGTGTGTTCTTATTTGTGTGAAGCCAGGGGCGTCTGTTTCCCCTTTTATCGTCGAAGTTAGAGACTAGAAAGGATCGTGTGAACTCTGGAGACGTGAAACTGCATCAACGAGGAGGGCAGCTGTTGACAGAGACTATTAAGTATACGTAGTTAAGTTTATAGACAGAGAGATTAGATCTAGATGTGAATCGGGGAATAGATAATAGCCATGATCCCCAAGAGTAAATTTGAAGTATCTCTGTTTTTGTGATTATGTATGTGATTATCATGAGTTTAATGTTTTGACATAAGTTTTGTCATGCATTTATAATTAAATATCGTTTAATTTAAATCTCACTCCATGTGTCCGTTGATCGCTGGTCTGCTTGCTTGGCTTGTTAGCTGGGTTTGAAAGGTAGATAAGTTAGGTACTCATCACACACGTGGTCGTGACCATCTTCACGCACGTGATCGTGATTGTACCAATCCCAACTGTATATCTTGTTTCGAGCTGAAAGGAAGTCAGATAAGAATTATATTTATACAGAAGTAAATAACAATATAATTATGAATAACAAGAAACGTGGAGTTGGACTGTACATGCGGGAAGGCTGAAAGGCTATAGATGGACGAAACGCTGCACTGCGCAGCAACCAAGGACAGGAAGAAGAACAAGAGGACGACCAGGAAGAAGATGGCAAGATGACATTAAACAGAGAGGGGGAACAACATGCACAAGAAAAAAAATATCACACAGAATGGAGGTCATTGTCGGAGGGCTACATCCTGCAATGGATGACCAGTGCCTAGGTGAAAGGTGAAAGGTGAAACATTGAAAATCAATCAGGTCAAACTTTCGTTAAGTGAAATAAAGAATTTTATTTTTGAAACCATCGAGTTAACCCGAAATCAAACGAAACAAAATTGTTTATATTATGACTAATAAAGTAAAATAGTTACAAAAAACGGTGGAGTCTCTAACTAGATCTACTTATAGTTACAATACACAGAAATATAATACACTGATTCTCACGATGACTGCATAGACTAATGGTTCATAATGAAATCGTCGATTGTAGGCTATACAGAGCATTGCAGAAAGAGAAAAATACAAAATATCGTTTTTGCCCTCCACTATTCGCATCAACGAGACACTACAGCTAGAAAACACATTTTATTAAGGTTCCTTACCATGTCACTTCATAATAATATATGCCTGTTATTCATTATATTATAAAGTCCACTAGCTGAGTACCTGTTCGATGAACAGGTTTGTGTAGGTTTTTTTTTGTTTGGGGGGGGGGGGGGAGGGGGGGGGGGTAAAACTTAAGACGCCCGTGAACTAAGAAAGGCATTAATGCTGCATAGATAGCTTATAAGAGAGATGCAACAACAAAGGACACCACTTCAGACCGAAAAGAATAAGAACAAAAGCTGAGGTGTGTAGGGTGATCCCCAAAACTCAGCGATAGGACAGTACACAGTGTGCAGTGGTGCGCACCGAAAATTTTCAGGAAGTGATGATGTCATAGAAACCTACAGCATGTCAATGAGCCTAGTGAAAATTGGGGAAACAATACATTTCCAATATAAAAAAAACTACATCGATTTGAGACTTCTATTAAAAACTGTGCACCCTTACATCCATTCTGATGCACCATATAAAATTTGAAGTCTGAGTGTTGAGTGGTTCAGAAGCCTTTTGCAACGAAAAATCTCAAGTCCACAAAATATATATTGTATAGATGTACGGTGCATAAGGTATGTGTAATATGTATGTGCTTTTAAACGTTCTGTGAAAGAGAGTTTCTCTCACGGGATAATAAAGTGGTTCTTAACTATCTTATTTCATCTTATCTTATCTTATCTTGTCTTATCTTAGAGATAATGGTCTCATGGTCACAGCACTGTCGTTGACAGGCACAGCGGCAACAGGCGAGTTGCAGGAAACAGCAAAGGAACATTACTGATTTCCAGCTTTCGTTTCTGCTACTCACCCCTTTTTCACCTTTAAAGATGATCTATTCTAGGACAGAACATTCGTGTTCTCGTGTACTTATTAAGTGTACTTATTAAAATGGACGTAAACTTCTCGTCCACAACATAAATAAAATGATGACGCACCAATATCTAAATGTCTCAAGAGCACCAATAACCACTCGGCATACACAAAAAACGATGACGTAATAGCTAATAAACATTTCAAGCGTGAGAGTATGATACCAAATAATAATGACGTCATTTCAGAATAAATTAGGGAAAAGGCAAACATAGCAATCCAGATTTAAACCACATAGCAATGGCACTGGAATTTGGCATTAAACCTAATAGAATAATTCCACGCAAAATTCCATGAAGTTTGATTCCAATTTGTAAAGAGAGGCAAAGAAGGAAATTTCCTATCAAACTTTTCGATTTGGCGCTACAAAAATGAGTCTCGCTTTTCCGGCTAAAATAAAACAATGGTTAATAAACAGGCCAATCTCATTGAATTTATTCCCATTTGGATGTGTCCATGTAATATAGCGTTACAAAATGTGAGAGTTCAAAAAATGTCTTAATTTTTGGTCAGATGGGTCCGCCATTGAAGATGCTTACATGTTCACACACTAGCTCCATCATAACGCGTTCATGACAGTTGGGATAATAAGTTATTTATCCAACATTTGCTGCACCATTATAATTCATAATAATTCACTTTTGAAAGTTCCTCCCTGCAGAATGACGTTGATTACTCGTTGCGACCAGGCAAACAAAACATGACAAAGAAATGGAGAACCAATGGTCAATATGCATGAAATCATACGTTAGAACTATTGTATATAAACTTAAAATGGAAAAAAAAATGTCTACCTCTCAAACTGGAACCCGCATGTTAAAAATAAACACCAAGAAACCATACAGCTAATTCTGAATATATTAAAATAAGAATGATAAAAAGTGCTTCCACATCATGTCACTATATACTACATTAAAATTTCTTCGTATTATTATGATATACATAAAAGATACAAACACAATAATGATTGGGTCAAATGACATATTGTATTTCCGATCAGTTCATACCTTGTAAGACAGCAGAACGCAGTGTCAGATGTTCTCATATTGTAATGTCTACATGTACCTAGATCAATAGAACTGCAAGCTTGATTTCAATGTCCTTCGACGACCAATCATAACGACCAATTAACGCAGCTTTATTTTTGGGATTTCGTGACACTGAATATAATCAGAAATCCCAAAAACGTCCATGTAGCGTCCCACTAGTTGAACGATCGATATTTTTCTTCCCCCTGCATGACGCGTCTCACTCGGCGACCTTCCTTCCCTCCCCTCTCGCCAGCAAGGCCGGTATTTCCCTTTGATGTCGCTGTGTGGCTTGTTTGTCTCACTGTAGAAAATCTAGAAGCGTCTGGAAGATACTGCAGTGTCCGAGATTACGCTAGGTCGACCTTGATTGATGTAATGCTGTGACGTGTCTGTGTACGATTGGGTGGCCTGTATGTGTCCCGAACGATCTAGGTCTGTCTCGTGCTTATGGGGCGGTAAAGCCGCTTCCTGAACGTTCCTGGACAGAATATATAAGGAGGGCCAGGCGAGTAGGATAGGGGGTGCAAACCATGGATGCAGGTCGTAGGTGTAAATCTAGTCGTGGTCAGATATATTATAGTGCCTTCCCTGCTAGGTGTAAGTAACTTGTGGATATCAGCTCGTGTTTACAGTTATTAAACGTTAGTATTAATTGTTCATCGGATCCTGTTATTTATTTCTACAACAGTTCGAGACAGTTTCGTTTTTTAAGGGGTAGACGATCAGTTCATCTGACTCTCCCCATCACAACGTGCTGAAATTTGCATCAACTGTTACATATTGGGGGCTCGTCCGGGATCCGATTAGATCAGAACAGATTCAATTCAGACCATCGAAGTGTTTCTAAAGTACAGTAAAGTGTGTAAAGATCATCGAGGATATCCACAACATGTCAGAGGCTATTGGAAGGCTTGGCCAGGAAGCAGACGCCTTGGAGCTCACCGGGAAGGAGAGACAGGACTACATCCGTGAAGGCCTAAGGGAGGAAAGAGAGAGGCAAGAGCGCACGGAGCAACTGAAGATGGAAAGAGAGGCTCAGGAGAGGGAGGCGGAACGACAGGCTCAGCTGGAAAGAGAGAAGATGAACCACGAGCTGGAGATGGAGAGGATCCGCCATCAGCGTGGAGGCGAGTCGACGCAGGGGACCAGCGACCACGCCAGTTCCAAGAGACCCAAGCTACCTGCATTTCAGGATGGGAAGGACGACCTTGATAGCTGGCTACTTCGTTTTGAGAGGTTTGCCGAGACAGCGGACTGGCCTAGAGCCACCTGGACGACATCACTGTCTGCCCTGCTGACTGGGAGAGCTCTGGAGTGCTTCTGTCGATTGCCGATTGATGAGGCCAAGGACTGCGACAAAGTCAAGGAAGCTTTGCAGAAGAGGTATAACCTGTCAGAGGACGGTTACAGACTCATGTTCAGACAAGGTAAGCCTGAAGATGGAGAAGATGTCGGGATGTTTCTTACTAGGATCAAGACTTACCTAGAGAGGTGGATAAAGCTATCAAAGACGGAGAAGACCTACGAAGGAGTGAGGGACCTGTTCGTTAGAGAGCAGTTTATGGATGTTTGCCCACCAGACCTTGCGACCCATGTGAGGGAGAGGAAGCCAAAGACGCTACAGGACGTCGCAGACTCGGCGGAGGCGTACCTGGTAGCGAGGAACCGGACACTCAGCGGGAGCGCCAGACTGCAGAGCCGGCCAGTGCGACAGAGGCCCAACGGAGACAGAAGCCCACAGGTCTGCCATAGGTGCCAGAGGCCGGGACATAAGGCGACGGAGTGTCGTACCAAGATAAACGACAAAGGTGAGTTGAAATGTTACCTTTGTGGAAAGCCAGGCCACGTTCGGAGAATGTGTCCAGCCCAGAAGGATACGGGGCGAGGCAAGCCGAACAAGGCGGCGGCGGCCGTAGTGATAGCGGCGGACGAGTCGTCGAGACAGGATGCGACGACGGCTGACACCAGCATCAACGTTCAAGCGGTAATGAAGGACGGGAAGCTCCAGTTAACGGTGCCTGTTACGTGCGGAGGATGCATTGACGGAAGGACCGTGGAGAAGCAGAAGTTACCAGTGATGAAGGGTGTCACGAGTGGAGTGAGTGCAATTAAGGGGATTGCTACAGAGCGGGTGTAGAGTAAGAATGACTCACAGTAGACAGCAAGTTAAGCGTGCTGTTGTGAGTAGTGGGGGCGGGGTCTGAAGGAGGCGAAAGCGCGGTATTACTATCACTGCAAGTTAGAAGGTCCTAGGGAGCGGATCTGTGAATAATAGCCCATCGGGCAGACATAAAGGGAGCAGTCGAGAAGACTAGGAGAAAGTCTTTCCAGTTATGACTGGTATGTAGAATGTTGATTGATTATTATGATTGATGTATTATATTATATTCGTCTATTACCATGATGTGAATAAGTATATGTGAGGAATGTGGAAGTCCTTGATATTGGATATAGCAATGTGCGCCATGAGCGATAGATGAAAGTGAGTTCATGGATTTGTAGCGCGAGTGAGTAGTGTGTACTCCGATGGAAGTGTGTTACCGTAAGACGTGTGGTGAGTGAAAGGTGAACTAGTGTGTGTACGTTTCATGGGTTGTAAGGAGAGGTGGAGTGAATAGAAATGGTAGGGTATTATACCAATGTAATGTTATTCTTGTAGGTGTCGGGGACGGGCCGCAGAGCCACCTCGATGAGCACAGGAGATAGGCCAGCATAGGGCCGGAGGCCACACATAGGCCAGAAGTGAGGCTGTCAGTGCAGGACAGTAGAGGCACATAAAGTCGTGGCAGTCAGGCCACGGACAGGGACGTAGATATGAGAGTGAATGAGATACTGTGTTGTTGCCATGTTGATAGGCTAGTGAACTGATATTATGTTGTTGCCATGTTGATGGCTATGGAAATAATAACGTGTTATTGCCCTGCTGAGGTGCTAGGGGAGTGCTAAGGTGTATGACAATAGGAAGGTGATATTGAGGGACTGCGGTGCCAGTGAATCATTAATGTACTATTAAGACCCTGAGGGGAGAGGCTGAGGCCGAAGTGCCTTTAGGAGTAACTACCGGATTGTGGATCCGAGGGAGCGTGTGTGTGAGAATAAGGCCGTTGTACGGCAGTCATTTCAATAATATAATATATGCAATTGCGCTATTATATGTATAATTATGTTTAATAAATGTGTGAGTCTGATGGGTTGTTCTGTTAAGTGTTAAACTTGTTGTTCGTGATTGTTGTCCTGTCATACTTATTACATCTCCCAGTCTGGGATTTGTGACACTGGGGGCTCGTCCGTTGTGACACTGGGGGCTCGTCCGTTGTGACACTGGGGGCTCGTCCGTTGTGACACTGGGGGCTCGTCCTGTTTGCCTGTGGTCATTTTGACATTGTGTATTCGTTGTGTCTAGTTGTTTTTCTGTTGTGCTAGGAATTCGTGCTGTTGTCTTTGTTCGTGGGATGAATGGAAATTTCATGATGATATGATTTATGTATGTTTATGAATAATAATATGTATTGATGCATGTATTGCTATGAATAGGTATTAATGTGTATTTAAACTTTCCAGAGTGTGTGCGTGCAGCCTGAGGAGACAAGTAGCCAGAGCTCCGATTAGGTCGAGGACTTAAACTCATAAGGCTGAAAGTTAAGTAAAAGTCAAAAATTTTGTACCCTGGATTAAGGGCTGTCTTTTCATCTGTCTGTTTCCCTGTTTTTGCTGTTTTTGTCGTTATAGGTTATACGGGCGGTGGCGCGGGTTTGCTGTGTTGAACTTAGTTTATCCTTTTAAAAAGGTGTGGTAAACTTTGGAACTTCGTTCATCACAGTGAACAGTTCTGTAGGGACCTGTATTTTTTGTTTAGATTGTAGCGTCGATATCTTCTCTGTTCCGCAGGAAGACGTATTCTCTTGTCCCTCTTTCTACCTATCTATAGATACGTTCTTTTTTTTCAGACTCTGTTCTCGTTCGTACCGTGTTGTGTAATCGGCGTAGTAGGTTGCATTTTTTTTTTCCATTATAGTTTTTTTTTGTAGAAGCTTTGTCCTAGTCTGGTTCGTTGTCCTTGACGTACTTGTGGTCCTTCTATTGTATTTCTTCGTTCTTGTCATTTCTATTTTCTTTTATAATTAATAGTGCTATGCATTTTATAGATATGGAATTAGTTGTGCTGTAAAGGTAAATTTCTGAATTGTATTTGGGACAATTGGGTATTGTTATATCTGGTGTGATCTCAGGTCTCTGGTCGTGTCGTTAGTTATCATACCGACAGGTTAGCAGTTTTTTAAATACATACCATAACCATAAATCTGTGAAATGGCGGAACTCCAACAACTAATGAAGTTGGGTAAGGAACTTGGCCTGGAGGGAGAGGAGCTACGCGGCTGGATTAAAGAACAGCAGGCGGATTTGCGCGATGAGCGTGCTAAGGATAGAGAGCGAGAAAAAGAGGCTCAAGAGCGACAGAGAGAAGAGGAAAGAGAGGCTAAGGCTCAGCAACAGGAGAGAGAGGCTAAGGATAAGGAAGAGGAAAGAGAGTTTAAGTTGAAGGAGTTAGAGGCTCAGCAACAGGAAAGGGAGTTTAAGTTAAAAGAGTTGCATCAGCAACAGGAGAAACAGGCTCAGGAGAGGGAATTAAAGTTAAAGGAGATAGAGGCGCAAGTAAAGATCGCCGAGTTGGAAATCAAAAAGAATGCGCCAACAGAAACAGTTGAGCGGCAGGTACACAATAAAGCTGGCGTTAGGATTAAGCTCCCTACGTTCGACGACCGGAAGGACGACATAGACGCCTTCCTTTACAGGTTCGAGCTGAACGCACAATTGCAATGGGGGGAAAATAAGGAATTATGGGCCACGTACCTGGCATCGCTATTGCAGGGGCGAGCGTTAACCTACTTTAAAGAGCTACAGCGCGAAGACGTGCAAGACTACGATAAGCTGAAGGCTTTGCTGCTTCGCCGATTTGCGCGTACCGAGGAATACTTCCGGGAGCAGTTTAGGCGGGCACGTGCAGATACCAGGGAGGACTTTGCTGCCTTCGTCGCGAGACTAACGGAGTATTTCGCGAACTGGGTAGACTTGGCGCATGTGGGCACGGATTTTGCTAAACTGAAAGACTTAATGATCCGTGACCAGCTGTACGCGTCGTGCCACAAAGATCTGGTGGCTTTCCTGAAAGAGAACGAACCCGCGACGGTGCAGGAGGCGTCTAAGTTGGCGGAGGCATACCGTACGGCGCATCCGTCCAAACCAGTCGCCAGGGCGTACGTCCAAGATGCTGGGTACGTCGCCGTTGTCGAGGGGTCGCCGGCAGGACTTAGGGACAGGTCGCGTCAGCGTGGTGCCTATAGTGGGCAAGGCCAGGGGCAGCATAGGGGCTATCACCAATCACCGGCATATGGATCCGGTAAGTTTGACCGAGCAGGAGGGCTAGGTCGCGGTAATGGCCGGGGGCGAGTTGTGACCTTTGCCGATGACCGACGGCATAGGGACTCTAGTTCCGGTCGCGAGGGGTCACGGGGACCCAGGCCTAGAGCAGCACAGGGAGCGGAGTGTTGGACTTGCGGACGCGCGGGTCACTTTTCGCGCGAGTGTAGGGCCGCGAAGTGTTGGAACTGCGGTAGAGCGGATCACATCAGCGTGAACTGCCCTGCAGGTAGGATAGCGGCGAACGTGGACAGTAGCTCCAGTCCATGTTCCCCAAATAAATTTCATCATGCGGCTGCGTGTGTTACATCGGACAACGGAGGCGGACAGTATTCTAAGTGTCCCAGTTGTGAGAAGTTATTATCTTCCGGTGTTTTACCTTGTGGGAGAAAGATCCCCGTTATAAATTCATGTCATACAGGAGGTGGTCTTAGGGTTTATCCGGGGTTTGTTGGGGACGAACCGGTCTCGGTTTTACGAGATACAGGATCTACTGTTGTGGGAGTGCATAGGGATTGCATTCGGGATTCACAGCTTACAGGTGAGACTGTCCCGTGCATCCAATTTTCGGGGGCCATTGAGAAGTTACCCATGGCAAGAATAGTGATAGATACACCTTTCCTTAGCGGGGAAGTCGAAGCAGTCGTTGGTTGTTTTCCAGGCGCCCAGCTCATCATTGGGAATGTGTCACGGGTGGTTTCCCCTTCCGATGAGAACGTGCAAGCATGGTCGCAATCAAAAGGTATTGACTTTTGCGCCGCGGTCGAAACACGCCGACGGGTAGCGGATAAAGACAAGATTAGACCTTTGGCTACGCCAGCGGTCAACCTAGACATCACGCCGGAGCGCTTGGCGAAATTACAAAGGGAGGACCCATCATTAAACCCATGCTTTGGGGAAGCGCGAACCGAGAAAACGAGGAGATATAAGAACGGGTCATCTTCTTTTTTTGTGCAGGGGGGCATTCTGTTCCGTATGTACGTCACAGTGGCTTCCGTTCAAAAGCAGGTCGTCGTGCCACGGTCGTTAATTGCTACAGTATTGCGTCTGGCCCATGATGTTCCATTAGCGGATCATATGGGAAGTGCTAGAATCAAGCAGAGAATTCTGAAAGATTTTTATTGGCCGTCAGTATACAGAGATGTACGTTTATATTGTAAGACGTGCAGTGCGTGCCAAAAGACGACGCATAAGGGTCGTTCACTCCAGGCTCCTCGTCAAAAGATCCCCACGGTTTCGGAACCGTTTAAAAAGGTTTCAGTACCTTGTTGATTTAAGAGAAAGACTATCTTCAGCGCGCACTATAGCAGAAGAAGCTTCTGGTATCGCTTCGAAAAGAGCAAAAGACTATAAAGATAGAGGTTCCAAACTGAGAATTTTTAAGCCAGGAGACAAGGTTCTGTTGTTGTTACCTACGGACCATAATAAGTTATTGATGACATGGAAAGGCCCTTATGTTATTGAGCGAGTTGTTTCAAAGGTAGATTACGCTATCCACATTGATGGAACGAGTAAGGTTTTCCATGTTAATATGCTACAGAGATTTTATGAGAGACCACAGTATCTGTGTGCACAGACAAGACCAGAGGAGACTGTCTTCTCTACTGCTTGTACGGGGGTCGTAGACCAGTTGGACTGTGACGTAAGCGACACCGAGGCGCAGGAAGAGTTACAAATTCAATTGCCGGAGTTAACTCCGACACAAGGTTACAGGGACGTAAAAATTAACCCTGACCTTACAAGTTCAAGGAGTAGGGAACTTGAGACCCTGTTAGCGTCATTTCCGGATGTTGTTACGGATTTGCCGGGTCGCACTACGGTGATCCAGCACCAAATAAAGTTGACTTCGGATAAGCCAGTATTTCTTAGACCGTATCCGTTGCCTTTTTCTTCGAGAGATAGAGTCATAAAGGAAGTTGAGTCAATGTTGAAGTTAGATGTGATAGAACCATCAACATCGCCGTATTCATCACCCATCGTCCTCGTGAAAAAACTTGATGGATCGGTGCGGTTCTGTATTGATTTTCGAAGATTGAACACTATTACGGTAGGCGATAGGGAGCCTATTCCGTTTCAGGAGGAACTAATAGCTTCATTGGCCGGGTCCACGTGGTTTTCCAAGATAGATTTAACGAAAGGTTATTGGGAAATCCCGCTTACTGAGGAGTCTAAACAATACACGGCGTTTCAAACGCCCATTGGATTATTCCAATTTAAGGTCATGCCATTTGGGTTGGTAAACGCGCCAGCGACGTTTGCACGATTAATGAGATTAGTGTTGAAGGACATACCTAATGTCGTGTCATTCTTTGACGATATAGCATGTCATACGTCGACATGGTCTGATCATATTCAGACACTAACAGTAATTTTTCAACGATTACGTCATTTTGGGTTAACTGCTAAACCCGCAAAGATGGATTTGGCATGTCCAGAGATAGTATTCTTAGGACATATCGTGGGTAGAGGTGTTCAGAGGCCTGAAGGAACAAAAATTGACAAATTAGTAGGGTTGCAAATCCCTAAAACAAAGAAACAAGTCAGAAGCTTAGTGGGAATTTTAAATTATTACAGAAAGTTCATTCCAAATTTTTCCTCCTTGTCATCTTCTCTTACTGACCTTACTAAGAAGGGACAACCCGATAAGGTCCAGTGGACGTCTGAATGTCAGACATCATTTGATAATTTGGTGACAGCATTATCATCGTCACCCATTCTGATATTACCCGATTTTCGATCTAATTTTATCCTCAGAACGGATGCGTCGGACTCTGGTGTCGGCGCTTGTCTTCTACAGGAGAAGAACGAATGTCTCCATCCTGTATGTTATGTCAGTAGGAAGTTATTGCAGAGAGAAAGAAAGTATTCTGTGATAGAGCGTGAGTGTCTTGCCATTGTCTGGTCCGTCCAGAAACTAGGACGTTATCTCATGGGACGAGAATTTTGTATCCAGACAGACCACAAGCCACTGACATTTTTGTCGAAGAATCGTTCGTCCAGCCCACGCTTGTCTAGATGGGCATTGGCTTTACAGCCGTATACCTTCGTTATTCAACCAATTCCAGGAACCAGCAATCATATCGCCGACTACTTTAGTCGAGCCTAGGGCAAGATTTCAGGAGCTTATACATCTGAGGACAGGAACATTGACAGGATCTGTGTGAATAAGTCGACTTTAAAATATTGACATTATAAATATGATATGAAGAATGGTTGATAGGTTGAATGGTTTTTGATTCTGTATTAGATATTGTGTTTAGTTAGCTATTCATGATGTGACACATATATGCATATTGCAGGCCATATTGATCCCCATATTTTCCCCTGATTTCGGTATTTTATATACTAGGGGAACTGCTAGGTCATTTTTCTAGTGTAGGTATTGCTCACGCTCACTCGTTGACAGTCATCTTGATGCGATTTCAAATTAATTGCATTAATTTTTTTGGGGTGGGGGATGATGTCACGAGTGGAGTGAGTGCAATTAAGGGGATTGCTACAGAGCGGGTGTAGAGTAAGAATGACTCACAGTAGACAGCAAGTTAAGCGTGCTGTTGTGAGTAGTGGGGGCGGGGTCTGAAGGAGGCGAAAGCGCGGTATTACTATCACTGCAAGTTAGAAGGTCCTAGGGAGCGGATCTGTGAATAATAGCCCATCGGGCAGACATAAAGGGAGCAGTCGAGAAGACTAGGAGAAAGTCTTTCCAGTTATGACTGGTATGTAGAATGTTGATTGATTATTATGATTGATGTATTATATTATATTCGTCTATTACCATGATGTGAATAAGTATATGTGAGGAATGTGGAAGTCCTTGATATTGGATATAGCAATGTGCGCCATGAGCGATAGATGAAAGTGAGTTCATGGATTTGTAGCGCGAGTGAGTAGTGTGTACTCCGATGGAAGTGTGTTACCGTAAGACGTGTGGTGAGTGAAAGGTGAACTAGTGTGTGTACGTTTCATGGGTTGTAAGGAGAGGTGGAGTGAATAGAAATGGTAGGGTATTATACCAATGTAATGTTATTCTTGTAGGTGTCGGGGACGGGCCGCAGAGCCACCTCGATGAGCACAGGAGATAGGCCAGCATAGGGCCGGAGGCCACACATAGGCCAGAAGTGAGGCTGTCAGTGCAGGACAGTAGAGGCACATAAAGTCGTGGCAGTCAGGCCACGGACAGGGACGTAGATATGAGAGTGAATGAGATACTGTGTTGTTGCCATGTTGATAGGCTAGTGAACTGATATTATGTTGTTGCCATGTTGATGGCTATGGAAATAATAACGTGTTATTGCCCTGCTGAGGTGCTAGGGGAGTGCTAAGGTGTATGACAATAGGAAGGTGATATTGAGGGACTGCGGTGCCAGTGAATCATTAATGTACTATTAAGACCCTGAGGGGAGAGGCTGAGGCCGAAGTGCCTTTAGGAGTAACTACCGGATTGTGGATCCGAGGGAGCGTGTGTGTGAGAATAAGGCCGTTGTACGGCAGTCATTTCAATAATATAATATATGCAATTGCGCTATTATATGTATAATTATGTTTAATAAATGTGTGAGTCTGATGGGTTGTTCTGTTAAGTGTTAAACTTGTTGTTCGTGATTGTTGTCCTGTCATACTTATTACATCTCCCAGTCTGGGATTTGTGACAAAGGGCTTGATTGGAAATCGAGCAGTAGACGTCCTAAGAGATACCGGCTGTGAAGGTGTAGTGGTGCGGCGATCACTGGTGGACGACGGACAGCTCACCGGTGGGAAGAAACTTATCGCGAGGATCGATAACTCCTTGTTAGCGGCGGAGGAAGCCATTATCGACGTGAGAACGCCTTACCTGACGGGCAGAGTGACGGCACTGTGTCTCCCGGAGACCATCTGCGACCTAGTAGTCGGGAACGTGGACGGAACGAAGGACCCGTACGACCCTGATACTGAGGTGATGGTAGGAGCGGTGACCACGAGGGCCCAGGAGAAGAGGAAGGACCAGTCTACGTCGCTGAGGGTGCCGAGGGCAGAACAGCACGCGGGAGTGGATAGGAAGGAACTCATCCGACTCCAGGAAGAAGACGAAGACCTCAAGAAGTTGGGGCAGAAGAAAATTCCGACCAACAGAGGCAACAAGTCCGTACACTTCGAGAAACACGGAGGTGTACTGTACCGGATTTATAGGGACATAAGACAGGCTACGATTACAAGACAAGTGGTACTGCCCGAGAAACTGAGGGAGTATGTACTGAGCGTTGCCCATGATTCTATCGTCGGAGGACATCTCGGCGTGAAGAAAACGAAGGACAGGGTGATGAGCAACTTTTACTGGCCTGGTATCGAAGGTGACGTCGCGAGATACTGCCGCTCATGTGACATCTGCCAGCGGACAGTGAACAAGGGAACGACTCCTAAGGTGCATTTGCAGAGTATGCCAGTGGTAGACATCCCATTTAGGAGAGTGGCCGTGGACCTGGTAGGACCTATTGACCCCCCAAGTGAAGGCGGACATCGGTATATCCTGGTATACGTAGACTACGCTACTCGTTACCCTGAAGCTACCCCCTTGAAGAAGATTGACGCGGAGACAGTAGCAGAAGCCTTAGTAAATATCTACAGCCGTTTGGGTGTGCCCGAGGAGATCTTATCTGATCAAGGGACTCAATTCATGTCAGACGTCATGAAAGAAACGAACAGATTACTGGGAATTCGACAGTCGACCACCACAGTCTACCACCCTATGTGCAACGGGCTGGTGGAGCGATTTAATGGCACACTGAAGAAGACCTTGAGGCGACTGTGCGCGGAGCAACCTAAGCAGTGGCACCGATACATTAACCCGCTGCTCTTCGCGTATCGTGAAGTTCCCCAAGAATCAACAAAGTTCGCCCCATTCGAGTTGCTGTATGGAAGAACGGTGAGAGGACCGATGCACATCTTGCGAAAATTATGGACTAAGGATGTAGAGGAGGCGGAGACAAAGACCAGTTACCAGTACGTCATGGAACTACGCGAGCGGCTGGAGGACACGTGGAAGTTGGCTACGGAAGAGCTCTCAAAGGCACAAGGTAGACAGAAAACTTACTACGACCGGAAGGCGCGAGAGAGGAAGTTCCGCCCTGGCGACGAAGTTTTAGTACTGTTGCCGACAAACGCCAACAAGCTCTTAGTCCAGTGGAAGGGACCATACAAGATAGTCTCGGTTGTCGGTGTCAACGACTACAAAGTCAAGATGGGTGTGAAAGAGAAGACATTGCACGCTAACCTTCTCAAGAGGTATATCCCCAGGACTACACCAGCGACGACGCAAGCAGCGGCGGCGGCAATGGGACCGGCATCTGTCGTGACCGAGGTGTGTGAGATGAACGACGGCAGGAGCGACACCACACCTGGAGATGTCGACGCTATGATGGACGACGACGGTGATGGTGCTGGGACTGTGCTGGCATAGGACGACGTGATGGACGAGAGTCAACATGTGGAGTCGGCTGGCATGACAGTCATCGAGGACTGCGACCTGGAAGGCGACAACGGTGGAACGTCGGAGGACCTTGCCGACCTAGGGAGCTGGGACCAGAAGGAAGGCTACGAAGATGTCCAATATGGAACGCAGCTGACGCCGGAACAACGTCAACAACTCGGCGACGTGGTGAAGGAGTATCAACGCATCTTCACCAATCTCCCCGGATGCTGCCAGTTAGGCGAACATCGCATCGACCTGACATCAGAGGTACCTGTTCGGCAACGACCATACCCGGTGCCTTATGCTATGCGCGACTCCTTGAAGGAGGAGCTCAGCACCATGGAAAGGCTGGGCATCATACGCAGGAGCTCATCAGCTTATGCTTCACCGGTTGTTGTCGTCAAGAAGAAGGATGGATCCAACCGAGTCTGCATCGACTACAGGAGGCTGAACAAGATCACAGTGTTCGACCCTCATCCGACAGCAGCCCCATCGGAAGTGTTCCAGAGTCTGTCGAGAGGAAGAATATTCTCTCGGATCGACTTGAGCAAGGGATACTGGCAAGTGCGAGTCCGGGAACAAGACATTCCCAAGACAGCGTTCGTCACCATGGGCGAACATTACGAATTCACCCGGATGCCCTTCGGGATGATGAACTCCGGAGCTACACTGAACAGGATCGTGAAGCCATTGATCCAGGGACTGAACAATGTGACAGCGTATGTGGACGACCTGCTGATCCATACAGAGACATTCGACGAGCATGTGAAGGCTCTCAAAGAATTGCTGCAGAGGATGGACCAAGCTGGATTAACTGCAAGACCATCCAAGTGCCTGATTGGCACGTCTGAAGTGGACTTTGTTGGACACTCAGTGGGAAAGGGTATGATTGGCTTGTTAGAAGAAAATGTGTGTAAGGTGCGGGATGCACCCAGACCCACCACTAAAAAGGAAGTGAAAGCATTTTTAGGACTGGTGGGATATTACCAAGAATTTGTACCTAACTTTGCAGCGATTGCAGCACCACTGTCTGATTTGCTTAGAAAGGGTCAGCCCAATGTAGTTCAGTGGGAAGAAGTGCAGGAGAAAGCGTACACTTCTCTGAAGAATGCCATTGTTTCCAAACCCGTGTTATGTTTGCCAGATTTTTCAAAAGAATTTGTCTTAGCAACTGATGCATCAGATCGCGGGTTGGGTGCTACTCTTATGCAAGAATATGAGGGAAAGTTGTATCCTGTGGCATATGCCAGTCGTAAGCTATTACCTCGTGAGACGAAATATTCAGTCTCAGAGCGAGAATGCCTAGCCATTGTTTGGGCCGTAAAGAAGTTTACTTTGTATTTGTATGGTAAGGAGTTTGTGCTCCAGACTGACCATAGGTCATTAGAGTATTTGAATTCTGCCAGATTTGACAGCCCAAAGCTATTGCGATGGAGCCTATTTTTACAGTCATATAGATTCAGGATTAGGTATGTCAAGGGCAAGGAAAATGTCGGCGCCGACTTCCTGAGTAGAGTGTTTTGAATGGTACAAGCTCAGTGAGATGTATTGTAACCCAGAGTTTTGCCTGTTAGATAAGTTTTTGGGTTGAATGTATTGTACTGTAGCGGTATATCTGAATGAGTATTGAATTATTGGCCGGCAGAGAGCCACTATGTATTAGTCATATTTTGATGTTTTCATTATTTGTTACCAATGGGACAATGTAATTTTTGAAGACTGTAACCCAAATGGGAATTGCGAGCAAGCAGAGATTTTGTACGTTGCATTGATGTAATTTACGAGTGGCCTAAGCTTGGGCAGTATCGGTATTGCTTTGTTATAATTTGTTTGATCTGATATGATGAAGTTAGGCCCTGATCAGTGGTCGATATGTATTGGTATTTTTTGCCATTGTATCTATGAGTTTATGCATTTGGTTTTTAGGACAATCATTGTTATGCATAACGTTTATGTGCTACGGTTCGTGCACGAAGCATTTTGTACTCGATGGCCATCGTTTCACCATGGTATGATTTTTAATAGTATCATTGACCATCGTTTCACCATGGTATGATTCTTAATAGTATCATTGACCGTCGTTTCACCACAGTGGTGGTATTGTATTGTTTATAATAGTAGGTCTACTGTTGACCAGGATTTTGTAATGATACTGCAATGATATTGTAATGAGATTGTATTAGTGTTACAAGGATACTATGGTTATTGTATTGTACTTAGGATATTGGGAAGGCACCTAGTACAGTATTAGCAATGTCTATTGTAAGATTGGAAACGATACGTATTTTATGATAGTGTAGACGCTTTATGATGTAGATAGTTGAAGAATGTTCAACTTAAATTGGGGAGTTGTGTAGCGTCCCACTAGTTGAACGATCGATATTTTTCTTCCCCCTGCATGACGCGTCTCACTCGGCGACCTTCCTTCCCTCCCCTCTCGCCAGCAAGGCCGGTATTTCCCTTTGATGTCGCTGTGTGGCTTGTTTGTCTCACTGTAGAAAATCTAGAAGCGTCTGGAAGATACTGCAGTGTCCGAGATTACGCTAGGTCGACCTTGAGTGATGTAATGCTGTGACGTGTCTGTGTACGATTGGGTGGCCTGTATGTGTCCCGAACGATCTAGGTCTGTCTCGTGCTTATGGGGCGGTAAAGCCGCTTCCTGAACGTTCCTGGACAGAATATATAAGGAGGGCCAGGCGAGTAGGATAGGGGGTGCAAACCATGGATGCAGGTCGTAGGTGTAAATCTAGTCGTGGTCAGATATATTATAGTGCCTTCCCTGCTAGGTGTAAGTAACTTGTGGATATCAGCTCGTGTTTACAGTTATTGAACGTTAGTATTAATTGTTCATCGGATCCTGTTATTTATTTCTACAACAGTTCGAGACAGTTTCGTTTTTTAAGGGGTAGACGATCAGTTCATCTGACTCTCCCCATCACAACGTGCTGAAATTTGCATCAACTGTTACAGTCCAATCCATTACCCGAATACTCGAGTACTGGATATTCACACCTCAAGAGAACTCATATTGAATTGTTAACAGGAAACCTGACACTGATGATAGAATCGTCTGTAACTTAGTGGTTACGGCGATACCATGACACTATTTTAACATATTAACAAAACCAAAAAAAGCTTTGTCAGGAGAAAATATTGACAAATGCTGTCCCGTAATAGATAAACCCACACAATGTTTTAAGAGTGAATAATATAATAATGTGTGCTGTTTCCAATAACATCCCCCTACATTTTGTGAAGCCATTGATAACTACATATAGAAAAAAGAAACACTGTATGTTCCATTAATCACGTTCATAACATTGATAAGCAAAAAACGAATGAGCTTTAGATGTGCAAATAAGTATATATGTTATGATGTATAAAGCTAAGTATATATGTTATGATGTGTAAAGAAATAACAATTATTATGTGCATGACTCAGCCACGAAATGTTCCACATTGTTTAATCTGATGAATTGTGTTAACACACTACAAACACGAAACGTGTCCCTTTGAACCACACTGCCTGTGTACTTAACGGTTGTTAGCAAAATTAATGTGGCCTCTTTGATATATACAAAAAGTGGTGGGTTGATCCACATAATATAATATATTACCAAATTGTATTAAATCCTGCATAAACTGTGTACACGCTTTGCTCTTCGGCTAGTATAACAAGGTCTTAAAGCAAAAAAGAAAACAGGCCAGAATACCACAAACATCAGGATAATGAATGGGGATCATACTGTAGCAAAACGATTTACTGTGGTATAAAATATGACATTAATTATAAGAAAACTGAGAGCTAATTATGGGACACTATACATGTATAACAAAACTAAAGTGCTCCCATCTTATCTAGCAATGGCAAGATAAGTGAGGAAAAAGGCACTGTTGTAACCTCAACTGTTTGTAACATTTTATGATCAACCTGAAAAGAATTCCTAATCAATATAACAATCTTTTCTACGAAGTCTGACATTGACACCACATCCTGTGGAAACATTTGCAAATGTTTATACTCGTAAATGTTGGCGGGAAGTCCAGTTCGGTGACAGGAGCTGCTGACACACTGCACAGACGCCAATTATACCATAGTTTATCTTCATTATGTTATATATGCCTTCATGTCCCTGATGTTTTGCTGGTCCACATAAAACTGATTGACAATGAATGCATATACACACAAACAGATGTCGCCAGGGTTACGCAAATAAAGCAAAAAGTATTCTTTCATTTCTGCAATTTTACTTATGACACTGAGGCTATCACTTTATGTTTTGAAAGAGAAAAACTATTTTTTTTTCTTTAAAAGATGAAAGTTGCTTTGAGGCACCTTCAATAAGGTTGACCTAAATCAGAGTTATCATGTTGGTTAAGCCCATAATGTCTCCATGCCACTGCATAAGTTCACATTTCGTTAAATCTTGTGAGTCATTGCGTAACTCCAGTCCATCGTAAAAGTGACACTGGAACACTGTGAACATCTCTGGCCAAAAGTTGAAAGTTTCACTCACTGTTGCAGTTCTTGGAGATTTGACAGATAAATGTCCGATTGAGAGTGAGCTTGTATCATTGCTCTTGGAACATTGGAGAAATGAATCTCGGGGGTGGGTTGGGGGAGGGGAGGATCAGTCAAAGGCCCCATATGTCTGATCTTTATACCACGACTTTCGCACTACCATTGGAAGGCAAGGAGTGTTACTCTGTACCAATACAATCTTTATGCTTGTATACACTCCAGGCAAGGAATCGACAGATGTAGAATCATTGGAACCTTGTCCAAACACAAACAGCTGATCACGATACAAAACAGCACCTCGCAGTTCCATGTCAAACTCCCAAAGTTTGGTAACGAATTGGAAATTTGTTTTGGTAGGTTCTACGCTGATAATTTTCCTCAGAGATCCGTTTCCCTGGATGATGTATGTGTCCTTGGTGTTACTGAAACTCACCATGTTTTTGGTCTGTCCTTCTATAGGATTCAGTCCCCAGCTCTTGTCGGTACTCGTGTCAAAGCATTGTATGAGACCGTTGCTGGCAAAACATATGATATACTGGTGAAAGCGAATGAGCGAGACAACAGTGCCATGAACAGAACTGCCACAGCCCTTCCAAACAGATGTTTGATCGCAGTACATAAACATACTTCGAGAAAGCTGACTCGTAATTCGGCCCCCTCGGTCGTATGACGCATGGCATCGATAAATATGTTTTCCACTGGCTAAAAGGAATCCCGAAGACATTGATTTCTCTAAAAAGACGTTTTTCAGGTCACAATCCTGTGTAATGAAAGTCCAGTGATCATTTACAGTATCGTTTTCTATACAGGCAAGAAGGATATTGTTATAAACGCACATATTTGTGAAACCTGCCGTTACATCTAGTAGCTTATGGGTGGACCCACTACTCAATGCATACGCCATTAGTTGTGGCCCTTCAGCAAATACCATCACGTGATCCATAGGGCTGGACAGTCTGTGAATGTCCATTGTTGTCCAGGGACCAGACTGATCTTCTGGTTTTAACTGATATATTGCCAGATCAGGTAACATGTCCAAGCACTCTCGATATTCCGGCTGTCCAGTCCAAATTCGCTGCAGGAGGGTGTGAAGACAATCAGCGCTAACCAAGTGCAGCCGTGACGCAAGCAGCAGTTTCTTCAGATACTGCAGTCTGTTGACCTCTTGGTTTCCGCAAGCATTTTTTGATTTTGGAAAACCCAGTGCATTTTCTTTCTCCATACTGGAAACCATTTCATTTGATGATAGACATTCATCTGAACCCGCACATTTTTGTTCCAAGCCATTTTCATGTTCTTCCTCCATCTCGATGAAGATTTCATCTGCTTCAGTATTTTCAGTGAATCCATATTGCTCAGCACTAGAGGAGTGATTTACGCCAATCTGTCCATCTGTCTGTCCCTCATTGTTCTCTGGGTTTCCTGTTTCGGGTCCAAGATAGTCACTTGCAGTTCCAGTAGTGGAAGTATTCATGGACGACTGTGGCAAAACCTTTGGTGAGGGATCAACCCATTTCAAAATTGACTCAACAACCAGATCCTCAGGATACGCATTAAGGTCGTCACTTTCTACCAAACTGTGCACTTCTTCTGGAGAAAGCTGAAGGAAATCTTCAGTGTTTCTTACTGAATAAAAGTATTTCAGCATAAAATTAGATGTACGTTTTAAGACTTTTTCTGAGTCAAGCAGTTTTGCCGTTTGGCGAAAAGGAAAGAAATTTGTGGCTGAGATGTTTTCCATGGCAAAATTCTCACATTCCGTGATCAGGTAATCTATTTGGAGCTGATCAACTGCGCGCCAGACCAGACGTCAACCATGTTATCTTCCGTTAGACAGCTAACTCCAGTGTAGATCATTTTAAGCACCGAAGCAAAGGAATCTTTGCTTATCCCTTGGATATGGACAGTCTTTTCAAGCTGTTCTTTCATCCCTGAACGTAACAATCCTCGGAAAAATCCTGAACATGCGCCCAGTATAAACTGATGGCATTTGAATGTTGTCTCATCTACAACCACTGTCAGATCAGTCAAGACACCTTCAGACCAATACTCACTCAGACATTGCTGAAGGCCTTGCATAAGCGTAATCTTTGGATTCATTTTCTACTCAATTTAACAGTTGTTGAAGGCAGAAACAATGACTGGCTACTACTGGATGTGGCTGGAAAGAAAACAACAAGAAAAAAGATAACTAAAAATATAGATGGGGAAATCGACTGGGTTACGTATCCTACCTTAAACATCTGACTTGCTGGTAGAATTATTACTTATAAAACCAGAAGTCCAAATTAAAGACTGGAATATGTGTAACTTCACCTAATATTAATGAGGAAAGCTTTTATTTGCCTATCCACTGTTAGAGTTGTAGCGGCCAATGTTTTGGCCGAACATGAACAATAAATCTGGCAAACGCCGGAAGTAAATAGGCGAACGGTTAGAAGGAGAAGGTTCACGTGAAAAGCAACACACTATTGACAGCAGAAAGAAGGAATTAGATCTAGGCCTAGGGAAGGAGAGTCTTGAGTAACTTACGGTAATTGTAACACTACATTGGTGACCCCGACATTCGACACGCTATGGAGAAAACTCCGGAAATCGCTGCCGCCTCTCTTAAACTACCAGACTTCTGGTCCAGGTCACCCGAGGTCTGGTTCGCTCGTATCGAGGCCCAGTTTGGGACAAAAGGAATATCGTCCGACCAAACAAAGTACGACTACGTAGTTAGTACGCTCAACGCAGACACTGCTGAAGAGATTCAGCACTTGCTTGTCAATCCTCCCACAGACAATAAATATGGGTCCATTAAAAAACTCCTTCTCAAAGTGTTCGGTAAATCTCAGGCCAAAAAGGACCAAGAACTATTGAACCTCAATGGCTTGGGGGATAGAGGCCCTACAGCCCTCCTACGACGCATCAGTGCCTTAAATGATGACCCGCAAACATTGAAGAGAGCACTCTTTCTTGCCAACCTCCCGAACGACATGCGTACGATTCTTGCGGCACGTCAGATCACTGATATCGATGCCTTAGCCGAAGCAGCGGACAGCATTTGGGAGGTTCGTCAACAGGGAATTTCGCAAATCCATACTACTTCGGACTTTGATCCGAGCGTATACGAGGAGCAAGCGTCTCCATCGGTGGAGGCTCTCAATACAGGCAGATCAGGGCGTCAGAAACCTCGGTTTCCACAGAGGGAACCAACTTCCTCGAGATCGAAGCAGCCTACTACTAGATCTGGTGTATGTTTCTACCATGACAAGTTTGGACCAGAGGCCCGCCGTTGTCAACCTGGATGCAAATTCGCTTCTCTCGTTCCAGCCCATCAAAGCAACCCATCGGCGGGAAACGGCTCAGCCGGCCGTTAAGCGTGGCAGCGGCTGGCACTTTTAGCACTCCCAACACGCTCTCCGTTTCTGACCTTTCGACTGGCACAACTTACCTCGTAGATACAGGAGCGGAAGCGTCGGTCTATCCGGCGTCCTTGCTGGACCGCAAGCGCACACGAGCTTCCTCAACCCTGTCAGCAGCAAATGGCACATCCATTAACACATGGGGCCAGCGACAGCTTTCATTGACTTTGGGGGGACACGACCAGGTTTATAAACACATGTTCTTCCTTGCTGATGTGACTCGCCCAATACTAGGTGCAGATTTCTTCATTAGCAATAACATTGTTATAGATCTGAAGGGGCGACGCTTACTGCCTTTAGAGAACGTCTTCATTACCCTCAAGGAAAGTGGCGGCCCCCTTTCCCTGTCAGGTTTGTCTGTATCCCCTCGCCGTGTTTATTCGGATCTCCTCATCCACGACTTTCCGGAGGTCACCATCCCACGTTTCAAAACAGACGTAAACAAACACGGTGTAGAGCACCACATTACTACAAGCGGACCCCCAGTACACGCACGAGCTCGCAGACTGGACACTCAGAAACTCAAGGTGGCAAAAGACGAATTTTTCAAAATGGAGCAGATGGGCATAATTCGACGATCAAAGTCACCTTGGTCATCACCTCTACACATGGTCCCAAAACAGGATGGCAGCTGGAGACCTTGTGGGGACTATAGGCAGTTGACCACTCAGACGGTGGATGACAGATACCCGTTGCCTCACATTCAGGACTTCAACGGCCATTTAGCGGGTTGCAAAGTTTTCTCTAAAGTGGACCTCATCAGGGGGTACAACTAGATTCCGATGGCTGATTCTTCCATTGCCAAGACAGCCATCATTACACCATTCGGCCTCTGGGAATTCACAAAGATGCCGTTTGGGTTGAAAAATGCCGCCCAAGCATTCCAACGTCTGATGGACAGTATATTGCGAGATCTCCCTTTCGCATTTGCATACATCGATGATATCCTAGTCGCCAGCCACTCCGAGGATGAACACCTCTGTCACCTACAGCAGGTTTTCCAGCTCCTATCTGACAATGGTTTAGTTTTAAACAGATCTAAGTGCCTGTTCGGAGTGACGGAACTGGATTTTCTCGGCCACAGAGTCAATGCTCAGGGGATACTTCCATTACCTGACCGTATCTCAGCCCTACAAGACTGCAGTGCTCCAACAGATCGAACCGCTTTGCAAAGATTTTTAGGTATGGTCAACTATTACCATAGATTCCTACCTCATATAGCGGCGCGTTTGGCACCTTTGCATGCTCAAGCTAGTGGAAAAGGAAAAAAGTTACACTGGACGGATGAGTGCCAAAGGGCGTTTGACAAGGCCAAAGATGCCCTCGGCGAAGCCACACTGCTGCATCACCCAGATCCAGAGGCTGCCACTAGTGTAACCGTTGACGCTTCAGAGGTGGCCATAGGAGCGCAACTAGAACAACGCCAAGGCCAACACTGGGTACCCCTCGCATTTTTCTCTCGCAAGCTGTCGGAGGCAGAGAAAAAGTACAGCGCTTTCGACAGAGAGCTACTTGCGGCGTATGGCGCTATAAAGCACTTTCGACATTTTTTGGAAGGACGCATTTTCACCATATTCACGGATCACAAGCCTTTAACTATGGCGCTACAATCACGGTCGGATCGTTCACCCAGACAGACCCGTCAACTCTCCTACATTGCAGAATTCACATCACACATTCAGCATATTAAAGGAAAGTTTAATGTAGTGGCGGACGCGCTGTCTCGCATCGGCTCTATACACCCAACCACGGATGTCATGTATCAATCAGACGAAGACACCCTGACAAAGACCTCTCGGGATTTGGACTTGATTGAGGTGAACAGCGTTGTTGTGGGCAGTTTCAGTGATCTTGCTAGGGATCAACAAGCCTCAGGCGAGATGAACTCATACCGAACGTCTGACACAGGCCTTCAACTGGAAGACATCAATTTTGGCACATCTAGTCTTTTATGTGATGTGTCACTCGGAAAGCCAAGGCCCATTTTGCCAGGCAGTTGGCCACTATTTCAACAGCTTCATGGCCTCTCTCACCCCGGGGTCAAGCCGACAACCCAAACCATCTCCCACAGATTTGTCTGGCGTGGGATGAAAAGAGATATCCGTCAATGGTGCCAAGAATGCCATGCCTGCCAGACATCAAAGATCCATCGGCACACTCAAGCCCCGTTGCTGAAACGTCCTCCTCCATCGGACAGGTTTAGAAGCCTACACATTGATTTGGTAGGTCCTCTACCCCCTAGTCAAGGAATGACATACCTCCTGACCATCATTGACCGATTCACGAAGTGGCCAGACGCCATTCCCTTACGGGACTCTCAAACATCGACTTGCGTCTCTGCTCTTCTCCATCACTGGATAGCTAAGTTCGGTGTACCTGAAGAAATTACATCAGACCGGGGACCCCAATTCACTTCTTCTCTGTGGAGGGAGTTCAACAAACTGCTTGGCATCGACCCACACAATACAACAGCTTACCATCCACAAGCGAACGGACTCGTAGAGCGTTTTCATCGCCAACTCAAGTCAGCTCTAAAGGCTCGGACTATTGGTCCACATTGGTTTGATGAGCTCCCTATCGTACTGTTAGGCATCCGTTCCTCGTGGAGAACAGACCCTGGATGTTCTCCAGCCGAGCTAGTTTTTGGCACAACTCTACAGTTACCGGGAGAATTCTTTCAACATCAGACGAATGAGCCAGATGCACTTTTTCTAAAACGCTTACGGGAGTGCATGCGAACCGTACAGCCAGCATCCACGTCGTTCCATGGACGGCAACCTAATTATATTCCTCGAAATTTGGCGACAACAGGATTTGTGTATGTGCGAAATGATGCACATCGCTCACCCCTACAACGACCATATGATGGTCCTTACGAAATCCTGCGAACACATGACAAATACTTTGTAATCAACATGAAAGGGCGTAGAGACAGTTTCCATAGACCGCCTCAAACCAGCGTTCATAGAGCAACCGAAGCCTCCATCAGCACACCCTTTGTCCGCAGACAAAGCAGCTGAACATTCAAACAATGCGTCTTCCAAATCGCCAGCTGCGCCCACATCATACAGGACGACAACGCAGTCAGGTCGTGTTTCACGACTACCGCAGAAGTTCCTGTGAGGTTCAATCTTATTTCGCTTCGTACATGGTGTGCTGTCACACAGACAAAAGACTGCATCTGACAAC
Organism: Onchidella celtica; assembly: GCA_963931925.1. Classification (NCBI taxonomy): domain Eukaryota; kingdom Metazoa; phylum Mollusca; class Gastropoda; order Systellommatophora; family Onchidiidae; genus Onchidella; species Onchidella celtica. The sequence goes on along the minus strand of OZ007579.1, from coordinate 12,883,553 downwards.
ATATCATGTACTCCACTGGGAGGGGGGTTGTGTAGCGACCAATGTTTTGGCCGAACATGAACAATAAATCTGGCAAACGCCGGAAGTAAATAGGCGAACGGTTAGAAGGAGAAGGTTCACGTGAAAAGCAACACACTATTGACAGCAGAAAGAAGGAATTAGATCTAGGCCTAGGGAAGGAGAGTCTTGAGTAACTTACGGTAATTGTAACACTACAGAGTAATACATTACGTAAAATTATTTCCAACGGCCAAAAAGAACATGTGGTGCTCAATGTTTTAAACCTTGTTTAAAATGACAAGATCGACTATGCACAAAGTAAAGGAATTTAATTAAAAGCGTGGGCTATGAGCCTAGAGATTGGACGGTACGGCCAGGAACGAATACGTTAAGATTCGTGTATTATATTCGAGGGGAAAATCCTGAATATGTGCCCAATTTAAACCAGTCATATTTGAATGTAGTCTCGTCTACAACCACTGCCAGAGCAGCCAAGGCACCTCCAGACTAGTACTCACTCAGACATTGTTGGAGACCTTTGGCGCGTGTAATTTCCATGCTTGTTTTTTGCTTCCTACTGTAAAATTCTGACTTCAACTAGAAATGATTAGTGGCTTTAATCTTACTATAATGGTACTAGAGGGTGAATGTGTATGTAAGTAGCTAAAACTTTGCGACTACGTGGCAAAAAATTATGAAACTTCGTGTACTGTCTAACTTTCTTGACTATGAATTACATGTATTTCGGACCATACTCGGTCTTTAATATTATCTCTTTACTATATTTTTGAGCCGCAAAAACAGAGACGCATTTTTGAAGACTAGGATCAAAAAGCATGATCGGAAATTTCGTCCTTGACCTCTCTTTACAAGTTGATGGGTGAAAATCTTTATCGCATTTGTGTGTTTTGTTTCTTTGTTAAATTATGGTGTAACAGTGAGTTCCATTAGTCACTGCATCGAGTCCAATGGCCGTTTTTAATGTGGTCTAGATCTATACGGGTGGGCTTCCTACAAAAAAATTTGCAAGGTTTGTCGTGTCCGAGTCGGCTTAATATCATCATCATATTATTATTAATATTATTATCTTACTATAATTGAGCTAGAGTGTGAACCTGTAAGCAGCTAAAACTTCTCGAATATGTCATCAAAAAATATGAAACTTGGTGTACTGCATCAATTTTTGACGAAGAGTTACGTGGACACACTTCAAAATTCTACATCTTGTAAGGAACTTTTTAGTATTTGTGATACTCACAGGGAAAAGAAAGGAAACACCTCTACCCACAATTTACGAGAACAATTTGTTGCCCAATGTTTTTGCTGATTATTTTGATTAAAAAGTTACAACTATCCGAGAAAATCTTGACAGTTTTGATGCCATTGATCATTTTGATGAGTTTCAGGGAAATCCTATAGACACTTTTGGTGTTGTGTCGAATGAATCTGTAAAATCTATCATCATGGCATCGCCATCAAAATGTTGTGACCTCGATCCTATTCCTACATTTTTGGTTAGATCTTGTATTGATGAACTGGTTCCAACTATTACAAAAATAATAAACAACTCTATTTTAAGTGGGTCTGTCCCTGATTATTTTAAAACAGCCTGGGTAACACCACTTTTGAAAAAAACGACTCTTGATCAAAACATGTTGCAAAGTTATAGACCCGTCTCAAACCTTCCTTTTCTTTCAAAAATCCTTGAAAAGGTGATATTACAACAACTAATGTGTCATTTGAGAAATAATGACCTGTTGGAACCATTTCAATCTGCTTACAGAAGTAACCACAGTACTGAAACTGCACTATTAAGAATCATGAATGACATATTAGTAAAGGCAGATTCTGGAAATATTACTCTGCTAAATTTGTTGGATCTATCAGCAGCGTTCGACACCATCGACCACGAAATCCTGCTCAGAAGGCTAGAAACATCGTTTGGAATCAGAGGGGTCGCCCTTAAATGGGTCGAATCTTATCTGTCAAATCGCCACCAATTTGTTGTAACCAACAAAATAAGATCTTTTTCCTATGCGCTTCAGTATGGCGTACCACAAGGCTCAGTGCTTGGTGCTATTTTGTTTACTATCTATACTATTCCATTTGTACATGAAATAAAGAAATTCAATTTACAATATCATTTCTATGCTGATGATACCCAGCTCTACAGTTCTGCCTTGCCATGCGATGTTGACATCCTTCTGCAGCATGCTGGAAACTGTATAACAGAAATTAAAAGCTGGATGAACCAAAATTAACTGGCTCTAAATGAGGATAAAACTGAGGTTATTTTATTAGGCCGTGAGCGGGTTCTGCAAGAAGTGGACAGAACTGAGATGATAATTGGCACTAATTCAATAGAAATTTCAAAAAAAGTAAAAAACCTAGGGGTTTACATTGATTCAAATCTTTCTACGTCATCTCAGGTTAGTCACCTCATTCGCATTCTATACATGGAAATCTGGAAAATCGGTAAAATCAGACATCTTATTTCAACTGAAACTGCGGCTGTTTTAGTAAATTCTTTTGTACTTTCAAAGCTTGACTATTGCAACTCCCTTTTGGCTGGAATTTCACAAAAAAATATTAGAAAACTCCAAATTGCTCAAAACAATGCAGCGAGACTTGTTTTGAAGAAAAAGAAAAGAGATTCAGCACTGCCACTTCTGCAGAGTTTGCACTGGCTGCCAGTTGAGAAAAGAATAATGTACAAATTGTCATCCATTTGTCACAAATGTGTCAATAATACTGCTCCATCGTACCTAGTTGATTTAACTGATTACTATGTTCCATCTCGTCAACTAAGATCATCATCTGACACTACAAAATTGAAAGTACCTAAAATGAATCTGTCCACTGTAGGAGAAAAGTCCTTTTCATTTCTTGGCCCTACCATCTGGAACACTCTTCCAAAGACAACCAGGGAAATTAATGACATTGGTTCTTTCAAATGCCATCTGAAGACCCATTTCTTTCAGACAAACTAGACTAGGTGTTTTTCGGCAGCAACAATAGTAAATATTTTTGAATTTCTTTTGTGTATGCGTGTGTGTGTGTGTGTGTAAGAGTTTGTTAAAGCGCCCAGAGCTTGTCATCGACGGGGTTGGGCGCTATATAAATGCAATATATTATTATATTATTATTATTACTTTGAACAAAAATCAGTCTTTACTATTATTTATATTAAAATCTTTTGAGCCGCAAAGACAGAGACGCATTTTCATCGGATAGAAGCGAAAAGTGTGACCGGAAACTGCGTCTTTGACCTCTCTTTTCACATTGGTGGTCGAAAATTAACGTTATCACATCTGTGTACTTCTACGTGAAATTGTGATGTAACGGTGAGTTCTGTTAGTCATTGCATCGAATCCAAATGCCGTTTTAATGTAGCCTAGATCTGGATGTACGGTTGGTCTTGGTACATGGAAAATTTGCAAGATTTATCTTGCGCAGGTCGGCTTGTTATTATAAAGCAAGTAATACATTCAATGTAATCATGAAAATAATGTCTTTTAACCGCTGGGCCTTAAATTCTTCAAAATATCATATTACGCATAGAAAGAGCTAACGGTGTACGTGGGCATATTTGAAAATGTCTCGAAGTTCCTTTGTTTTTAAATACTTTCGTTGATTTCCAGCTACAACTGATTTGAACAGAAGAAAAGGTTTCAACATTTTGAGCCGGTAAAAAAAAAAGACGCAGTTTCTTCGAGTAGCATTAAAAAGTGTGACAGGAAATTTCGTTCTGCCCTCAATTTATTAACACATCACATCTGTGTATTTCCCCGAGTCGGGGAGGGGGGGGGGGGGGGGGGAGGGCAACTGGTATTTATAGTTGGCAGTAAAAAGTGAAATGATAAAACTTCAAGGTTACTTACCGCCTTGGTAGCTGTGTCGGAAATGCGATCAGCTTAGTATCTGCGCAGTATGGGGCTTGGCCTTGGCTTATATTAACTCATGTTGTCAAAATAAACCGTACTCAACATTTGCATGGCTCTAAGAGTCAGAAGCCTTTGAGGTGGCTTTGAAATCATTGATTCTAAGATTTTACATTTGTGCCCCATCAGTAAATCACCACAATAAATGTGTTTCCATTTTTCACCCGTCATGTAAAGACTGTCTCATTCTGCAAAGATTAAGTATAATTATAGACACAAACGTCACCAGGAATGTCATTCTTGAACTCAATGCCACAATAATTATGAAGTTATCACATCGTGTGGTCTCTCCCACCTCCCTACACACCAAAAAGTGAATGTCGCTGCCGGAAACTCAGCACCTATGGCAATTTTCTTGTTCTATGAAAAGAAGAAAAACGGTGTGTCTGTATGAGAACGGGAGAAAACCCCGAAAGTATTTAAAAACAAAGGAACTTCGAGACATTTTCAAATATGCCCACGTACACCGTTAGCTCTTTCTATGCGTAATATGATATTTTGAAGAATTTAAGGCCCAGCGGTTAAAAGACATTATTTTCATGATTACATTGAATGTATTACTTGCTTTATAATAACAAGCCGACCTGCGCAAGATAAATCTTGCAAATTTTCCATGTACCAAGACCAACCGTACATCCAGATCTAGGCTACATTAAAACGGCATTTGGATTCGATGCAATGACTAACAGAACTCACCGTTACATCACAATTTCACGTAGAAGTACACAGATGTGATAACGTTAATTTTCGACCACCAATGTGAAAAGAGAGGTCAAAGACGCAGTTTCCGGTCACACTTTTCGCTTCTATCCGATGAAAATGCGTCTCTGTCTTTGCGGCTCAAAAGATTTTAATATAAATAATAGTAAAGACTGATTTTTGTTCAAAGTAATAATAATAATATAATAATATATTGCATTTATATAGCGCCCAACCCCGTCGATGACAAGCTCTGGGCGCTTTAACAAACTCTTACACACACACACACACACGCATACACAAAAGAAATTCAAAAATATTTACTATTGTTGCTGCCGAAAAACACCTAGTCTAGTTTGTCTGAAAGAAATGGGTCTTCAGATGGCATTTGAAAGAACCAATGTCATTAATTTCCCTGGTTGTCTTTGGAAGAGTGTTCCAGATGGTAGGGCCAAGAAATGAAAAGGACTTTTCTCCTACAGTGGACAGATTCATTTTAGGTACTTTCAATTTTGTAGTGTCAGATGATGATCTTAGTTGACGAGATGGAACATAGTAATCAGTTAAATCAACTAGGTACGATGGAGCAGTATTATTGACACATTTGTGACAAATGGATGACAATTTGTACATTATTCTTTTCTCAACTGGCAGCCAGTGCAAACTCTGCAGAAGTGGCAGTGCTGAATCTCTTTTCTTTTTCTTCAAAACAAGTCTCGCTGCATTGTTTTGAGCAATTTGGAGTTTTCTAATATTTTTTTGTGAAATTCCAGCCAAAAGGGAGTTGCAATAGTCAAGCTTTGAAAGTACAAAAGAATTTACTAAAACAGCCGCAGTTTCAGTTGAAATAAGATGTCTGATTTTACCGATTTTCCAGATTTCCATGTATAGAATGCGAATGAGGTGACTAACCTGAGATGACGTAGAAAGATTTGAATCAATGTAAACCCCTAGGTTTTTTACTTTTTTTGAAATTTCTATTGAATTAGTGCCAATTATCATCTCAGTTCTGTCCACTTCTTGCAGAACCCGCTCACGGCCTAATAAAATAACCTCAGTTTTATCCTCATTTAGAGCCAGTTAATTTTGGTTCATCCAGCTTTTAATTTCTGTTATACAGTTTCCAGCATGCTGCAGAAGGATGTCAACATCGCATGGCAAGGCAGAACTGTAGAGCTGGGTATCATCAGCATAGAAATGATATTGTAAATTGAATTTCTTTATTTCATGTACAAATGGAATAGTATAGATAGTAAACAAAATAGCACCAAGCACTGAGCCTTGTGGTACGCCATACTGAAGCGCATAGGAAAAAGATCTTATTTTGTTGGTTACAACAAATTGGTGGCGATTTGACAGATAAGATTCGACCCATTTAAGGGCGACCCCTCTGATTCCAAACGATGTTTCTAGCCTTCTGAGCAGGATTTCGTGGTCGATGGTGTCGAACGCTGCTGATAGATCCAACAAATTTAGCAGAGTAATATTTCCAGAATCTGCCTTTACTAATATGTCATTCATGATTCTTAATAGTGCAGTTTCAGTACTGTGGTTACTTCTGTAAGCAGATTGAAATGGTTCCAACAGGTCATTATTTCTCAAATGACACATTAGTTGTTGTAATATCACCTTTTCAAGGATTTTTGAAAGAAAAGGAAGGTTTGAGACGGGTCTATAACTTTGCAACATGTTTTGATCAAGAGTCGTTTTTTTCAAAAGTGGTGTTACCCAGGCTGTTTTAAAATAATCAGGGACAGACCCACTTAAAATAGAGTTGTTTATTATTTTTGTAATAGTTGGAACCAGTTCATCAATACAAGATCTAACCAAAAATGTAGGAATAGGATCGAGGTCACAACATTTTGATGGCGATGCCATGATGATAGATTTTACAGATTCATTCGACACAACACCAAAAGTGTCTATAGGATTTCCCTGAAACTCATCAAAATGATCAATGGCATCAAAACTGTCAAGATTTTCTCGGATAGTTGTAACTTTTTAATCAAAATAATCAGCAAAAACATTGGGCAACAAATTGTTCTCGTAAATTGTGGGTAGAGGTGTTTCCTTTCTTTTCCCTGTGAGTATCACAAATACTAAAAAGTTCCTTACAAGATGTAGAATTTTGAAGTGTGTCCACGTAACTCTTCGTCAAAAATTGATGCAGTACACCAAGTTTCATATTTTTTGATGACATATTCGAGAAGTTTTAGCTGCTTACAGGTTCACACTCTAGCTCAATTATAGTAAGATAATAATATTAATAATAATATGATGATGATATTAAGCCGACTCGGACACGACAAACCTTGCAAATTTTTTTGTAGGAAGCCCACCCGTATAGATCTAGACCACATTAAAAACGGCCATTGGACTCGATGCAGTGACTAATGGAACTCACTGTTACACCATAATTTAACAAAGAAACAAAACACACAAATGCGATAAAGATTTTCACCCATCAACTTGTAAAGAGAGGTCAAGGACGAAATTTCCGATCATGCTTTTTGATCCTAGTCTTCAAAAATGCGTCTCTGTTTTTGCGGCTCAAAAATATAGTAAAGAGATAATATTAAAGACCGAGTATGGTCCGAAATACATGTAATTCATAGTCAAGAAAGTTAGACAGTACACGAAGTTTCATAATTTTTTGCCACGTAGTCGCAAAGTTTTAGCTACTTACATACACATTCACCCTCTAGTACCATTATAGTAAGATTAAAGCCACTAATCATTTCTAGTTGAAGTCAGAATTTTACAGTAGGAAGCAAAAAACAAGCATGGAAATTACACGCGCCAAAGGTCTCCAACAATGTCTGAGTGAGTACTAGTCTGGAGGTGCCTTGGCTGCTCTGGCAGTGGTTGTAGACGAGACTACATTCAAATATGACTGGTTTAAATTGGGCACATATTCAGGATTTTCCCCTCGAATATAATACACGAATCTTAACGTATTCGTTCCTGGCCGTACCGTCCAATCTCTAGGCTCATAGCCCACGCTTTTAATTAAATTCCTTTACTTTGTGCATAGTCGATCTTGTCATTTTAAACAAGGTTTAAAACATTGAGCACCACATGTTCTTTTTGGCCGTTGGAAATAATTTTACGTAATGTATTACTCTGTAGTGTTACAATTACCGTAAGTTACTCAAGACTCTCCTTCCCTAGGCCTAGATCTAATTCCTTCTTTCTGCTGTCAATAGTGTGTTGCTTTTCACGTGAACCTTCTCCTTCTAACCGTTCGCCTATTTACTTCCGGCGTTTGCCAGATTTATTGTTCATGTTCGGCCAAAACATTGGTCGCTACACAACCCCCCTCCCAGTGGAGTACATGATATGTTGTCAGATGCAGTCTTTTGTCTGTGTGACAGCACACCATGTACGAAGCGAAATAAGATTGAACCTCACAGGAACTTCTGCGGTAGTCGTGAAACACGACCTGACTGCGTTGTCGTCCTGTATGATGTGGGCGCAGCTGGCGATTTGGAAGACGCATTGTTTGAATGTTCAGCTGCTTTGTCTGCGGACAAAGGGTGTGCTGATGGAGGCTTCGGTTGCTCTATGAACGCTGGTTTGAGGCGGTCTATGGAAACTGTCTCTACGCCCTTTCATGTTGATTACAAAGTATTTGTCATGTGTTCGCAGGATTTCGTAAGGACCATCATATGGTCGTTGTAGGGGTGAGCGATGTGCATCATTTCGCACATACACAAATCCTGTTGTCGCCAAATTTCGAGGAATATAATTAGGTTGCCGTCCATGGAACGACGTGGATGCTGGCTGTACGGTTCGCATGCACTCCCGTAAGCGTTTTAGAAAAAGTGCATCTGGCTCATTCGTCTGATGTTGAAAGAATTCTCCCGGTAACTGTAGAGTTGTGCCAAAAACTAGCTCGGCTGGAGAACATCCAGGGTCTGTTCTCCACGAGGAACGGATGCCTAACAGTACGATAGGGAGCTCATCAAACCAATGTGGACCAATAGTCCGAGCCTTTAGAGCTGACTTGAGTTGGCGATGAAAACGCTCTACGAGTCCGTTCGCTTGTGGATGGTAAGCTGTTGTATTGTGTGGGTCGATGCCAAGCAGTTTGTTGAACTCCCTCCACAGAGAAGAAGTGAATTGGGGTCCCCGGTCTGATGTAATTTCTTCAGGTACACCGAACTTAGCTATCCAGTGATGGAGAAGAGCAGAGACGCAAGTCGATGTTTGAGAGTCCCGTAAGGGAATGGCGTCTGGCCACTTCGTGAATCGGTCAATGATGGTCAGGAGGTATGTCATTCCTTGACTAGGGGGTAGAGGACCTACCAAATCAATGTGTAGGCTTCTAAACCTGTCCGATGGAGGAGGACGTTTCAGCAACGGGGCTTGAGTGTGCCGATGGATCTTTGATGTCTGGCAGGCATGGCATTCTTGGCACCATTGACGGATATCTCTTTTCATCCCACGCCAGACAAATCTGTGGGAGATGGTTTGGGTTGTCGGCTTGACCCCGGGGTGAGAGAGGCCATGAAGCTGTTGAAATAGTGGCCAACTGCCTGGCAAAATGGGCCTTGGCTTTCCGAGTGACACATCACATAAAAGACTAGATGTGCCAAAATTGATGTCTTCCAGTTGAAGGCCTGTGTCAGACGTTCGGTATGAGTTCATCTCGCCTGAGGCTTGTTGATCCCTAGCAAGATCACTGAAACTGCCCACAACAACGCTGTTCACCTCAATCAAGTCCAAATCCCGAGAGGTCTTTGTCAGGGTGTCTTCGTCTGATTGATACATGACATCCGTGGTTGGGTGTATAGAGCCGATGCGAGACAGCGCGTCCGCCACTACATTAAACTTTCCTTTAATATGCTGAATGTGTGATGTGAATTCTGCAATGTAGGAGAGTTGACGGGTCTGTCTGGGTGAACGATCCGACCGTGATTGTAGCGCCATAGTTAAAGGCTTGTGATCCGTGAATATGGTGAAAATGCGTCCTTCCAAAAAATGTCGAAAGTGCTTTATAGCGCCATACGCCGCAAGTAGCTCTCTGTCGAAAGCGCTGTACTTTTTCTCTGCCTCCGACAGCTTGCGAGAGAAAAATGCGAGGGGTACCCAGTGTTGGCCTTGGCGTTGTTCTAGTTGCGCTCCTATGGCCACCTCTGAAGCGTCAACGGTTACACTAGTGGCAGCCTCTGGATCTGGGTGATGCAGCAGTGTGGCTTCGCCGAGGGCATCTTTGGCCTTGTCAAACGCCCTTTGGCACTCATCCGTCCAGTGTAACTTTTTTCCTTTTCCACTAGCTTGAGCATGCAAAGGTGCCAAACGCGCCGCTATATGAGGTAGGAATCTATGGTAATAGTTGACCATACCTAAAAATCTTTGCAAAGCGGTTCGATCTGTTGGAGCACTGCAGTCTTGTAGGGCTGAGATACGGTCAGGTAATGGAAGTATCCCCTGAGCATTGACTCTGTGGCCGAGAAAATCCAGTTCCGTCACTCCGAACAGGCACTTAGATCTGTTTAAAACTAAACCATTGTCAGATAGGAGCTGGAAAACCTGCTGTAGGTGACAGAGGTGTTCATCCTCGGAGTGGCTGGCGACTAGGATATCATCGATGTATGCAAATGCGAAAGGGAGATCTCGCAATATACTGTCCATCAGACGTTGGAATGCTTGGGCGGCATTTTTCAACCCAAACGGCATCTTTGTGAATTCCCAGAGGCCGAATGGTGTAATGATGGCTGTCTTGGCAATGGAAGAATCAGCCATCGGAATCTAGTTGTACCCCCTGATGAGGTCCACTTTAGAGAAAACTTTGCAACCCGCTAAATGGCCGTTGAAGTCCTGAATGTGAGGCAACGGGTATCTGTCATCCACCGTCTGAGTGGTCAACTGCCTATAGTCCCCACAAGGTCTCCAGCTGCCATCCTGTTTTGGGACCATGTGTAGAGGTGATGACCAAGGTGACTTTGATCGTCGAATTATGCCCATCTGCTCCATTTTGAAAAATTCGTCTTTTGCCACCTTGAGTTTCTGAGTGTCCAGTCTGCGAGCTCGTGCGTGTACTGGGGGTCCGCTTGTAGTAATGTGGTGCTCTACACCGTGTTTGTTTACGTCTGTTTTGAAACGTGGGATGGTGACCTCCGGAAAGTCGTGGATGAGGAGATCCGAATAAACACGGCGAGGGGATACAGACAAACCTGACAGGGAAAGGGGGCCGCCACTTTCCTTGAGGGTAATGAAGACGTTCTCTAAAGGCAGTAAGCGTCGCCCCTTCAGATCTATAACAATGTTATTGCTAATGAAGAAATCTGCACCTAGTATTGGGCGAGTCACATCAGCAAGGAAGAACATGTGTTTATAAACCTGGTCGTGTCCCCCCAAAGTCAATGAAAGCTGTCGCTGGCCCCATGTGTTAATGGATGTGCCATTTGCTGCTGACAGGGTTGAGGAAGCTCGTGTGCGCTTGCGGTCCAGCAAGGACGCCGGATAGACCGACGCTTCCGCTCCTGTATCTACGAGGTAAGTTGTGCCAGTCGAAAGGTCAGAAACGGAGAGCGTGTTGGGAGTGCTAAAAGTGCCAGCCGCTGCCACGCTTAACGGCCGGCTGAGCCGTTTCCCGCCGATGGGTTGCTTTGATGGGCTGGAACGAGAGAAGCGAATTTGCATCCAGGTTGACAACGGCGGGCCTCTGGTCCAAACTTGTCATGGTAGAAACATACACCAGATCTAGTAGTAGGCTGCTTCGATCTCGAGGAAGTTGGTTCCCTCTGTGGAAACCGAGGTTTCTGACGCCCTGATCTGCCTGTATTGAGAGCCTCCACCGATGGAGACGCTTGCTCCTCGTATACGCTCGGATCAAAGTCCGAAGTAGTATGGATTTGCGAAATTCCCTGTTGACGAACCTCCCAAATGCTGTCCGCTGCTTCGGCTAAGGCATCGATATCAGTGATCTGACGTGCCGCAAGAATCGTACGCATGTCGTTCGGGAGGTTGGCAAGAAAGAGTGCTCTCTTCAATGTTTGCGGGTCATCATTTAAGGCACTGATGCGTCGTAGGAGGGCTGTAGGGCCTCTATCCCCCAAGCCATTGAGGTTCAATAGTTCTTGGTCCTTTTTGGCCTGAGATTTACCGAACACTTTGAGAAGGAGTTTTTTAATGGACCCATATTTATTGTCTGTGGGAGGATTGACAAGCAAGTGCTGAATCTCTTCAGCAGTGTCTGCGTTGAGCGTACTAACTACGTAGTCGTACTTTGTTTGGTCGGACGATATTCCTTTTGTCCCAAACTGGGCCTCGATACGAGCGAACCAGACCTCGGGTGACCTGGACCAGAAGTCTGGTAGTTTAAGAGAGGCGGCAGCGATTTCCGGAGTTTTCTCCATAGCGTGTCGAATGTCGGGGTCACCAATGTAGTGTTACAATTACCGTAAGTTACTCAAGACTCTCCTTCCCTAGGCCTAGATCTAATTCCTTCTTTCTGCTGTCAATAGTGTGTTGCTTTTCACGTGAACCTTCTCCTTCTAACCGTTCGCCTATTTACTTCCGGCGTTTGCCAGATTTATTGTTCATGTTCGGCCAAAACATTGGCCGCTACAACTCTAACAGTGGATAGGCAAATAAAAGCTTTCCTCATTAATATTAGGTGAAGTTACACATATTCCAGTCTTTAATTTGGACTTCTGGTTTTATAAGTAATAATTCTACCAGCAAGTCAGATGTTTAAGGTAGGATACGTAACCCAGTCGATTTCCCCATCTATATTTTTAGTTATCTTTTTTCTTGTTGTTTTCTTTCCAGCCACATCCAGTAGTAGCCAGTCATTGTTTCTGCCTTCAACAACTGTTAAATTGAGTAGAAAATGAATCCAAAGATTACGCTTATGCAAGGCCTTCAGCAATGTCTGAGTGAGTATTGGTCTGAAGGTGTCTTGACTGATCTGACAGTGGTTGTAGATGAGACAACATTCAAATGCCATCAGTTTATACTGGGCGCATGTTCAGGATTTTTCCGAGGATTGTTACGTTCAGGGATGAAAGAACAGCTTGAAAAGACTGTCCATATCCAAGGGATAAGCAAAGATTCCTTTGCTTCGGTGCTTAAAATGATCTACACTGGAGTTAGCTGTCTAACGGAAGATAACATGGTTGACGTCTGGTCTGGCGCGCAGTTGATCAGCTCCAAATAGATTACCTGATCACGGAATGTGAGAATTTTGCCATGGAAAACATCTCAGCCACAAATTTCTTTCCTTTTCGCCAAACGGCAAAACTGCTTGACTCAGAAAAAGTCTTAAAACGTACATCTAATTTTATGCTGAAATACTTTTATTCAGTAAGAAACACTGAAGATTTCCTTCAGCTTTCTCCAGAAGAAGTGCACAGTTTGGTAGAAAGTGACGACCTTAATGCGTATCCTGAGGATCTGGTTGTTGAGTCAATTTTGAAATGGGTTGATCCCTCACCAAAGGTTTTGCCACAGTCGTCCATGAATACTTCCACTACTGGAACTGCAAGTGACTATCTTGGACCCGAAACAGGAAACCCAGAGAACAATGAGGGACAGACAGATGGACAGATTGGCGTAAATCACTCCTCTAGTGCTGAGCAATATGGATTCACTGAAAATACTGAAGCAGATGAAATCTTCATCGAGATGGAGGAAGAACATGAAAATGGCTTGGAACAAAAATGTGCGGGTTCAGATGAATGTCTATCATCAAATGAAATGGTTTCCAGTATGGAGAAAGAAAATGCACTGGGTTTTCCAAAATCAAAAAATGCTTGCGGAAACCAAGAGGTCAACAGACTGCAGTATCTGAAGAAACTGCTGCTTGCGTCACGGCTGCACTTGGTTAGCGCTGATTGTCTTCACACCCTCCTGCAGCGAATTTGGACTGGACAGCCGGAATATCGAGAGTGCTTGGACATGTTACCTGATCTGGCAATATATCAGTTAAAACCAGAAGATCAGTCTGGTCCCTGGACAACAATGGACATTCACAGACTGTCCAGCCCTATGGATCACGTGATGGTATTTGCTGAAGGGCCACAACTAATGGCGTATGCATTGAGTAGTGGGTCCACCCATAAGCTACTAGATGTAACGGCAGGTTTCACAAATATGTGCGTTTATAACAATATCCTTCTTGCCTGTATAGAAAACGATACTGTAAATGATCACTGGACTTTCATTACACAGGATTGTGACCTGAAAAACGTCTTTTTAGAGAAATCAATGTCTTCGGGATTCCTTTTAGCCAGTGGAAAACATATTTATCGATGCCATGCGTCATACGACCGAGGGGGCCGAATTACGAGTCAGCTTTCTCGAAGTATGTTTATGTACTGCGATCAAACATCTGTTTGGAAGGGCTGTGGCAGTTCTGTTCATGGCACTGTTGTCTCGCTCATTCGCTTTCACCAGTATATCATATGTTTTGCCAGCAACGGTCTCATACAATGCTTTGACACGAGTACCGACAAGAGCTGGGGACTGAATCCTATAGAAGGACAGACCAAAAACATGGTGAGTTTCAGTAACACCAAGGACACATACATCATCCAGGGAAACGGATCTCTGAGGAAAATTATCAGCGTAGAACCTACCAAAACAAATTTCCAATTCGTTACCAAACTTTGGGAGTTTGACATGGAACTGCGAGGTGCTGTTTTGTATCGTGATCAGCTGTTTGTGTTTGGACAAGGTTCCAATGATTCTACATCTGTCGATTCCTTGCCTGGAGTGTATACAAGCATAAAGATTGTATTGGTACAGAGTAACACTCCTTGCCTTCCAATGGTAGTGCGAAAGTCGTGGTATAAAGATCAGACATATGGGGCCTTTGACTGATCCTCCCCTCCCCCAACCCACCCCCGAGATTCATTTCTCCAATGTTCCAAGAGCAATGATACAAGCTCACTCTCAATCGGACATTTATCTGTCAAATCTCCAAGAACTGCAACAGTGAGTGAAACTTTCAACTTTTGGCCAGAGATGTTCACAGTGTTCCAGTGTCACTTTTACGATGGACTGGAGTTACGCAATGACTCACAAGATTTAACGAAATGTGAACTTATGCAGTGGCATGGAGACATTATGGGCTTAACCAACATGATAACTCTGATTTAGGTCAACCTTATTGAAGGTGCCTCAAAGCAACTTTCATCTTTTAAAGAAAAAAAAATAGTTTTTCTCTTTCAAAACATAAAGTGATAGCCTCAGTGTCATAAGTAAAATTGCAGAAATGAAAGAATACTTTTTGCTTTATTTGCGTAACCCTGGCGACATCTGTTTGTGTGTATATGCATTCATTGTCAATCAGTTTTATGTGGACCAGCAAAACATCAGGGACATGAAGGCATATATAACATAATGAAGATAAACTATGGTATAATTGGCGTCTGTGCAGTGTGTCAGCAGCTCCTGTCACCGAACTGGACTTCCCGCCAACATTTACGAGTATAAACATTTGCAAATGTTTCCACAGGATGTGGTGTCAATGTCAGACTTCGTAGAAAAGATTGTTATATTGATTAGGAATTCTTTTCAGGTTGATCATAAAATGTTACAAACAGTTGAGGTTACAACAGTGCCTTTTTCCTCACTTATCTTGCCATTGCTAGATAAGATGGGAGCACTTTAGTTTTGTTATACATGTATAGTGTCCCATAATTAGCTCTCAGTTTTCTTATAATTAATGTCATATTTTATACCACAGTAAATCGTTTTGCTACAGTATGATCCCCATTCATTATCCTGATGTTTGTGGTATTCTGGCCTGTTTTCTTTTTTGCTTTAAGACCTTGTTATACTAGCCGAAGAGCAAAGCGTGTACACAGTTTATGCAGGATTTAATACAATTTGGTAATATATTATATTATGTGGATCAACCCACCACTTTTTGTATATATCAAAGAGGCCACATTAATTTTGCTAACAACCGTTAAGTACCCAGGCAGTGTGGTTCAAAGGGACACGTTTCGTGTTTGTAGTGTGTTAACACAATTCATCAGATTAAACAATGTGGAACATTTCGTGGCTGAGTCATGCACATAATAATTGTTATTTCTTTACACATCATAACATATATACTTAGCTTTATACATCATAACATATATACTTATTTGCACATCTAAAGCTCATTCGTTTTTTGCTTATCAATGTTATGAACGTGATTAATGGAACATACAGTGTTTCTTTTTTCTATATGTAGTTATCAATGGCTTCACAAAATGTAGGGGGATGTTATTGGAAACAGCACACATTATTATATTATTCACTCTTAAAACATTGTGTGGGTTTATCTATTACGGGACAGCATTTGTCAATATTTTCTCCTGACAAAGCTTTTTTTGGTTTTGTTAATATGTTAAAATAGTGTCATGGTATCGCCGTAACCACTAAGTTACAGACGATTCTATCATCAGTGTCAGGTTTCCTGTTAACAATTCAATATGAGTTCTCTTGAGGTGTGAATATCCAGTACTCGAGTATTCGGGTAATGGATTGGACTGTAACAGTTGATGCAAATTTCAGCACGTTGTGATGGGGAGAGTCAGATGAACTGATCGTCTACCCCTTAAAAAACGAAACTGTCTCGAACTGTTGTAGAAATAAATAACAGGATCCGATGAACAATTAATACTAACGTTTAATAACTGTAAACACGAGCTGATATCCACAAGTTACTTACACCTAGCAGGGAAGGCACTATAATATATCTGACCACGACTAGATTTACACCTACGACCTGCATCCATGGTTTGCACCCCCTATCCTACTCGCCTGGCCCTCCTTATATATTCTGTCCAGGAATGTTCAGGAAGCGGCTTTACCGCCCCATAAGCACGAGACAGACCTAGATCGTTCGGGACACATACAGGCCACCCAATCGTACACAGACACGTCACAGCATTACATCACTCAAGGTCGACCTAGCGTAATCTCGGACACTGCAGTATCTTCCAGACGCTTCTAGATTTTCTACAGTGAGACAAACAAGCCACACAGCGACATCAAAGGGAAATACCGGCCTTGCTGGCGAGAGGGGAGGGAAGGAAGGTCGCCGAGTGAGACGCGTCATGCAGGGGGAAGAAAAATATCGATCGTTCAACTAGTGGGACGCTACATGGACGTTTTTGGGATTTCTGATTATATTCAGTGTCACGAAATCCCAAAAATAAAGCTGCGTTAATTGGTCGTTATGATTGGTCGTCGAAGGACATTGAAATCAAGCTTGCAGTTCTATTGATCTAGGTACATGTAGACATTACAATATGAGAACATCTGACACTGCGTTCTGCTGTCTTACAAGGTATGAACTGATCGGAAATACAATATGTCATTTGACCCAATCATTATTGTGTTTGTATCTTTTATGTATATCATAATAATACGAAGAAATTTTAATGTAGTATATAGTGACATGATGTGGAAGCACTTTTTATCATTCTTATTTTAATATATTCAGAATTAGCTGTATGGTTTCTTGGTGTTTATTTTTAACATGCGGGTTCCAGTTTGAGAGGTAGACATTTTTTTTTCCATTTTAAGTTTATATACAATAGTTCTAACGTATGATTTCATGCATATTGACCATTGGTTCTCCATTTCTTTGTCATGTTTTGTTTGCCTGGTCGCAACGAGTAATCAACGTCATTCTGCAGGGAGGAACTTTCAAAAGTGAATTATTATGAATTATAATGGTGCAGCAAATGTTGGATAAATAACTTATTATCCCAACTGTCATGAACGCGTTATGATGGAGCTAGTGTGTGAACATGTAAGCATCTTCAATGGCGGACCCATCTGACCAAAAATTAAGACATTTTTTGAACTCTCACATTTTGTAACGCTATATTACATGGACACATCCAAATGGGAATAAATTCAATGAGATTGGCCTGTTTATTAACCATTGTTTTATTTTAGCCGGAAAAGCGAGACTCATTTTTGTAGCGCCAAATCGAAAAGTTTGATAGGAAATTTCCTTCTTTGCCTCTCTTTACAAATTGGAATCAAACTTCATGGAATTTTGCGTGGAATTATTCTATTAGGTTTAATGCCAAATTCCAGTGCCATTGCTATGTGGTTTAAATCTGGATTGCTATGTTTGCCTTTTCCCTAATTTATTCTGAAATGACGTCATTATTATTTGGTATCATACTCTCACGCTTGAAATGTTTATTAGCTATTACGTCATCGTTTTTTGTGTATGCCGAGTGGTTATTGGTGCTCTTGAGACATTTAGATATTGGTGCGTCATCATTTTATTTATGTTGTGGACGAGAAGTTTACGTCCATTTTAATAAGTACACTTAATAAGTACACGAGAACACGAATGTTCTGTCCTAGAATAGATCATCTTTAAAGGTGAAAAAGGGGTGAGTAGCAGAAACGAAAGCTGGAAATCAGTAATGTTCCTTTGCTGTTTCCTGCAACTCGCCTGTTGCCGCTGTGCCTGTCAACGACAGTGCTGTGACCATGAGACCATTATCTCTAAGATAAGACAAGATAAGATAAGATAAGATGAAATAAGATAGTTAAGAACCACTTTATTATCCCGTGAGAGAAACTCTCTTTCACAGAACGTTTAAAAGCACATGCATATTACACATACCTTATGCACCGTACATCTATACAATATATATTTTGTGGACTTGAGATTTTTCGTTGCAAAAGGCTTCTGAACCACTCAACACTCAGACTTCAAATTTTATATGGTGCATCAGAATGGATGTAAGGGTGCACAGTTTTTAATAGAAGTCTCAAATCGATGTAGTTTTTTTTATATTGGAAATGTATTGTTTCCCCAATTTTCACTAGGCTCATTGACATGCTGTAGGTTTCTATGACATCATCACTTCCTGAAAATTTTCGGTGCGCACCACTGCACACTGTGTACTGTCCTATCGCTGAGTTTTGGGGATCACCCTACACACCTCAGCTTTTGTTCTTATTCTTTTCGGTCTGAAGTGGTGTCCTTTGTTGTTGCATCTCTCTTATAAGCTATCTATGCAGCATTAATGCCTTTCTTAGTTCACGGGCGTCTTAAGTTTTACCCCCCCCTCCCCCCCCCCCCCCAAACAAAAAAAACCTACACAAACCTGTTCATCGAACAGGTACTCAGCTAGTGGACTTTATAATATACTGAATAACAGGCATATATTATTATGAAGTGACATGGTAAGGAACCTTAATAAAATGTGTTTTCTAGCTGTAGTGTCTCGTTGATGCGAATAGTGGAGGGCAAAAACGATATTTTGTATTTTTCTCTTTCTGCAATGCTCTGTATAGCCTACAATCGACGATTTCATTATGAACCATTAGTCTATGCAGTCATCGTGAGAATCAGTGTATTATATTTCTGTGTATTGTAACTATAAGTAGATCTAGTTAGAGACTCCACCGTTTTTTGTAACTATTTTACTTTATTAGTCATAATATAAACAATTTTGTTTCGTTTGATTTCGGGTTAACTCGATGGTTTCAAAAATAAAATTCTTTATTTCACTTAACGAAAGTTTGACCTGATTGATTTTCCATGTTTCACCTTTCACCTTTCACCTAGGCATTGGTCATCCATTGCAGGATGTAGCCCTCCGACAATGACCTCCATTCTGTGTGATATTTTTTTTCTTGTGCATGTTGTTCCCCCTCTCTGTTTAATGTCATCTTGCCATCTTCTTCCTGGTCGTCCTCTTGTTCTTCTTCCTGTCCTTGGTTGCTGCGCAGTGCAGCGTTTCGTCCATCTATAGCCTTTCAGCCTTCCCGCATGTACAGTCCAACTCCACGTTTCTTGTTATTCATAATTATATTGTTATTTACTTCTGTATAAATATAATTCTTATCTGACTTCCTTTCAGCTCGAAACAAGATATACAGTTGGGATTGGTACAATCACGATCACGTGCGTGAAGATGGTCACGACCACGTGTGTGATGAGTACCTAACTTATCTACCTTTCAAACCCAGCTAACAAGCCAAGCAAGCAGACCAGCGATCAACGGACACATGGAGTGAGATTTAAATTAAACGATATTTAATTATAAATGTATGACAAAACTTATGTCAAAACATTAAACTCATGATAATCACATACATAATCACAAAAACAGAGATACTTCAAATTTACTCTTGGGGATCATGACTATTATCTATTCCCCGATTCACATCTAGATCTAATCTCTCTGTCTATAAACTTAACTACGTATACTTAATAGTCTCTGTCAACAGCTGCCCTCCTCGTTGATGCAGTTTCACGTCTCCAGAGTTCACACGATCCTTTCTAGTCTCTAACTTCGACGATAAAAGGGGAAACAGACGCCCCTGGCTTCACACAAATAAGAACACACAGTTCACATCCGCCATCGTAGATTACTTGTTCCTTGAGGGGTTCTCAACATCCCATCCTCAAGACTCTTCTTCTGCAAACACACAGCACATCGACGGTTCACACCCGCCATCGTAGATTCACGAGCTTCTGGTGGGTTCCCAGCCTATCATCAGAACTCAACTTCTGGTCCCCATGGCACGACCTTCCACTGGTCGCCCGGACCGATAAATTCTTCTTATTGAGAAATACATGTGAACATCATGGATCCCTCACACACCTAACACTTCTGGTCCCCACTGGCACGACCTTCCACTTGTCGCCCGGACCGATTCTCTCTGCGTCTTCCTCTGAGACTGAATAATTTTGGGAACCACGTGTGTCGAGCTTCTCCTCTACTTATACTCCCGAGGTTTTTGCACACGCGACTAGTTTAAAGCGAGTCGTGTGTATCTATCCACGCTCGTCAACAATGTTAAAAAACCGTGTTTTCCCCTGCTAAACTCACCCCCCTAGACTCGTGGCGCACAAGGCCACCGACCTTCCTCGTGATAGTAATTTTTCATGCTCAACAAATTAAAAACTCCCCTTCTCCCCTACTAAGTTTACCCCCTCTATACTCGTGGCATACAAGGTCATCAACCTTAATCCTGACACCTCCTTCCCACAAAACAAAATTTTGATCCCTAGAGCAAAACTTTTACAAGAAATTCATTTCAACAAAATTTCATTCAAATGAGGGTAAACAAAATTCAAATACATAACATCAATGACATCTGGAAAGGCAATCAATTGCATTCTCTCTCCCTCTTACATGTATAATATGTAAATCATATTCCTGCAACATTAGACTCCAATTTAACAAGCGTCGATTTCGACCTTTCATCCTATGCAAAAACACCAATGGGTTATGATCAGTATAGACATTTACATGGTCTACAGCTGTACACATGTACACATCGAAATGTTGCACGGCCAAAATTAAGGCCAAGGCTTCCTTTTCTATAGTTGAATAAGACACTTGGTGTCTATTTAATTTTTTTGAGAAATACGCAACAGGATGCTCTACATTATCATCATCCCTCTGTAATAGAACCACTCCAATGGCTTCGTCACTAGCATCTACTGCTAATGCAAACGGCTGACTAAAATCAGGGGATTTTAGGATGGGAGACTGACACAATAAAGCCTTTAATTTACCAAATGAGCTTTTACATGCTTCATCCCAAGAAAACTTTCTGTCTTTTTTCAACAGATCAGTTAAGGGCGTGGTAACCTCTGCAAAATTCTTACAAAATTTTCTATAGTATCCAGCCATTCCCAAAAATCTTCTAAGACTCCTTTTTAACAAAATATTCAACAACAAAAAAAAAATCATCATCGTAAATACGCTAGATTGCAGGGTCTCCCGACCTTCCACACAATAGCGATTTACCAGCCGAGAGACCTCACACACTCCATCGCAGACACACCAAAGGTTCTCCCAACCTTCCACACAACAATAGCGATTTACCAGCCGAGAGACCTCGCGTCAAAGACAGTAAACATTGGTCGGGCCCTGCTACTCCTGTGGAAAGGCACACTATCCTCTTTCCACCTCCTCAAAAATAAATAATGGGGACGATCTCCAACCTAGGCTTTACCTCCCTAGCTGAGTCTCCCCTACTCAAAAATCAGACGACTCTACGTAATCGCCAATATCACACATCCTAACTGGGCCGACCTAATGTCGCCGATATCCATTCCCAATACGACCTTCAGTCGCTCTGCGCCGCACAGGGCCGACCTTCACCGTCATTAACACCATCTTTACAAAAAAATATACTTATTTCTCTTGTCTTGGCCGTCCTGTCATACCAAAATTTCATCCTTCCTTGGTATATCACAAATAAATCTTGACATTCAAATAAAAACCAAATCTCTCAACCGCTCTCCCTGATACAATTCCAAGTGATCTAATCCACAACCAATATGCTACCTCAGAGCCTAACAACCTGAACTGGCTTTTCATGCCACATTTTTAACATATTAACATGACACAACTGTGTACTCTCTCCTATCTGGAGTTTTTACAATATAATTGAGATCATTAATTTTTGTCTCAATTTCACAGGGTCCATAAAATCTAGCCTGGAGAGGATTTGACTCCAGGGGAAATAAAACAAGGACCTAATCTCCAGGTTTAAAACTTCTTGTCCTTTATCTTTCTCTTGTCTTTCTTTATCTTTCTCCCGTGCCTCGTGTTCTAGCTTTTTCTGCTCTAGCTCGATCCGCATCTTCTCTTTCTGTAACTCAATAGTAACTTCAGTTACTGATGCCATAGTTTGAAACTGAGCTAGGTCGTTTTCTTCGAACACATCATCGTCCACATAATACTCCGCAATATATCTTGATATTTCTGCTTTTCTTAAGCTAGCTTTCACATAATCGAGTCCTAATCTCTTACTAATCGTCAATAACTCCGGTTTCCTGAAGGTTAACAAATCCTCCGGTCTCGGTGACGTTAGAAAGGTATTTATCTCCATGGCCGCTGGTCTGACTTACAAAAATATTTCTACAACTTGGACCACTCGTATGTGTCCTAAACTTTCAAATCCCGGACGATTCACGTCCTATCAATTCACATCAATTCAAATCAATCTCATATCCCGGACGATTCACGTCCTACTTATTCACACCAATTCAAATCAAATTCAGATCCCGGACCAGTTATACAATTTCAAATCCCGGACGAATTATATGCGTCCTATTTATTTACATCAATTACTCGTATGTGTCACAATGGTTTAAATCCCGGACGAGTTAGATCCTATCAATTCAAATCTCAAATCCAGATCCCATCAATTTCCGTTCAAATCCCGGACGAGCCCCCAATTGTCACGATCACGTGCGTGAAGATGGTCACGACCACGTGTGTGATGAGTACCTAACTTATCTACCTTTCAAACCCAGCTAACAAGCCAAGCAAGCAGACCAGCGATCAACGGACACATGGAGTGAGATTTAAATTAAACGATATTTAATTATAAATGCATGACAAAACTTATGTCAAAACATTAAACTCATGATAATCACATACATAATCACAAAAACAGAGATACTTCAAATTTACTCTTGGGGATCATGACTATTATCTATTCCCCGATTCACATCTAGATCTAATCTCTCTGTCTATAAACTTAACTACATATACTTAATAGTCTCTGTCAACAGCTGCCCTCCTCGTTGATGCAGTTTCACGTCTCCAGAGTTCACACGATCCTTTCTAGTCTCTAACTTCGACGATAAAAGGGGAAACAGACGCCCCTGGCTTCACACAAATAAGAACACACAGTTCACACCCGCCATCGTAGATTACTTGTTCCTTGAGGGGTTCTCAACATCCCATCCTCAAGACTATTCTTCTGCAAACACACAGCACATCGACGGTTCACACCCGCCATCGTAGATTCACGAGCTTCTGATGGGTTCCCAGCCTATCATCAGAACTCAACTTCTGGTCCCCATGGCACGACCTTCCGCTGGTCGCCCGGACCGATAAATTCTTCTTATTGGGAAATACATGTGAACATCATGGATCCCTCACACACCTAACACTTCTGGTCCCCACTGGCACGACCTTCCACTTGTCGCCCGGACCGATTCTCTCTGCGTCTTCCTCTGAGACTGAATAATTTTGGGAACCACGTGTGTCGAGCTTCTCCTCTACTTATACTCCCGAGGTTTTTGCACACGCGACTAGTTTAAAGCGAGTCGTGTGTATCTATCCACGCTCGTCAACAATGTTAAAAAACCGTGTTTTCCCCTGCTAAACTCACCCCCCTAGACTCGTGGCGCACAAGGCCACCGACCTTCCTCGTGATAGTAATTTTTCATGCTCAACAAATTAAAAACTCCCCTTCTCCCCTACTAAGTTTATCCCCTCTATACTCGTGGCGTACAAGGTCATCAACCTTAATCGTGACACAAAGGATTTTGCAAAATTTATATTGCTCAGATCAGCAAGTTTCCATAATTGTGGAAATTTAGTAACTGACCAACATAACCTATTCAGTAGGCGACAGTACTACTTGTTTGTTCCAACTCCATGTTTTGTACAACTTAGAAATACGACGTTGAATGTTTGCGATCTTCAGATTATGATAAGGAGTTAGAATAAATAGGATATGTAAAACAACTTGATAAGTGTCACAACGTTAAACGTATCAAAGTGTGCATCTGTTCTACCTCTTCTATATACTTTTAAAAGAAAATGGAGAAAGAACAAACAAGAACTAAAGTCGCAATAATTCACATAATGGAAAACGTAAACATAAAATAGTTCAAAGTCCAGGTTTGAAAATCACATTTAGTTTACACCCTTTCTCTTGTACACTTCTGAAGTTAGTTTTCTTGGTACTCATTGAAGAGATTCGCGTAATCTCCCGTCAAATAAGAAGACGGTACAATTATTCTGCACTGAGACAGAAATTCTCAAGGAAGGATCCATCGTTTTCCCGATGTAAGATTTATGTTATCCATAGTTCCATTTCAAAATTCAGAGAATGTAGCCTAACCACTGTCAACGTAAGGTGAACGTAAATAGGAAGTAACAGCGGGAAACATTTCATTTTTGTTTAATATGTTTATATTAAAGGGGAATGACTGTGTCACACTACTGAGATTACATTTAATGTCGGAGGTCACGTAAGTCGGTGTTTACTATAAATTCGAGTGTCCCCAGTTTTCACTCATCTGGCTTAATTTTAGTTTATCCTCTTGTTATCCATGTTTTATCCTGCTATGGTATATTGTTTACATTCACAACTGATCTAACACAACCGTATAATTAACCCCTTGTCTACTGACTCAGTGAGGGATAGGTTTTCTCAAATCCTGTTCATATGTAATGAAGATCCACCAATTTCAGTTACTCTAGACGGTTAATACGAATCCAAATCAGGATACAGTATTTATCTGTATTCGAACTCTGGTAAAGAAGCACCAAAATGTGTAACAGCAAGGGCAGTAAAGGGTTAACAGCAATACTGTTTCAACATTGAAAGGGTTAAATCGTAATATTTAACTGTGAGCCTAAAATTTAAAATCAAGTTAATGGCTATCCTTCATGTCCACACAGGTGTGAGTGTTTGTGCGTATGTGTGAATATGTGTGTTTGTGTCCGTGGAATTGTACGTGTGCGTGGGCATGTCTGTTTTGTTTTAAATGCAAAAGTGTTTTTTTGCCCGTCTTCGTTTTGACTTCATGAAATCCCTTCAGGATATTTATTTGTATTTGGAAGCTGGCAAAGGAGCACCGTCATGTGTAACAGGAAGGGCAGTAAAGGGTTAACAGGAATACTGTTTCAATATTGAAAGGGTTAAATAATAATTTTAACTGTGAGCCTTAAATTTAAAATCAAGTTACTGGCTATCCTCCATGTCCACACAGGAGTGAGTGTTTATGCATATGTGTGTGTATGTATGTGCGCGTGTGTGTGTATATAAACATGTGTGTGTGTGTGTGTTTGTGTCCGTGTATTTGTACGTGTGCGTGAGCGTGTCTGTTTTGTTTAAATGCAGAAGTGTGTTTTGTCCGTCTCAGTTTTCACTTTATGAAATCCCTTCTTTGACAATTAATCTATAACCTTTAAATAAATGGTAGAATTGGTAGAAGAGGCAGGACCATCCTCATCATACCTCATTTGTTTTGCTGCAGTCAAAATCATCAATAATAATTTGCCCTTCCCGTAGTTCAGCCCCATCCATTAATTTTATTGGCCTTTTCACTGAGTATGAATATCATTAAGATCTTAAACGAGGGCCGAGGTTGGAGGTTAATCGTTCCCTGGGACTTTTCCTCGTGTCTCACTCATCAAATATTCCACTTCTCTCTTTTTTCGTGGCGCATGATTGTGTTTATTTATGCCCTGGCTTCAAGGAATCTCTTTTCTTACATTACATATTATAATAATTGCGGCTGTTTCTTCTCCTCTGCCCTTCCCTGCCCTCCGTTCCCCGAGTATCTTTGGACCCCCTTCCTCCACCCACCTCCTTAAGAACTACTTTTCGTTCTTGCTGTTCGCAGTATCCCCAACCCACCCCCAACATTTTCAACTGTTTTTTTTAACTCTCTGTGTCTATCCCCCCAGCCCCCCCCCCACACACACACACACAATCCAACCCTAAAAAGAGCGGCGAAAACATTAATCTAGTTTAATCTAGATACACACATTGACAACATCAAGAAAGGTTGCATGAATATAAACAAAGAACTCACCCGACGAAACAAAGACAAAAGAACGGAACAAATATTGAAACCAGGGACACAAAGATATTACGGTTGAAAAGGAATTTAGATTTTTATTTCAAAAGAACACTGCATAGCCACTACAATATTCAAAGGAATCTAGTTTATTGTTTCAAAAGAACACTGCATAGCCACTACAATATTCAAAGGAATCTAGTTTATTATTTCAAAAGAACACTGCATAGCCACTACAATATTCAAAGGAATCTAGTTTATTATTTCAAAAGAACACTGCATAGCCACTACAATATTCAAAGGAATCTAGTTTATTATTTCAAAAGAACACTGCATAGCCACTACAATATTCAAAGAATCTAGTTTATTATTTCAAAAGAACACTGCATAGCCACTACAATATTCAAAGGAATCTAGTTTATTGTTTCAAAAGAACATTGCATAGCCACTACAATATTCAAAGGAATCTAGTTTATTATTTCAAAAGAACACTGCATAGCCACTACAATATTCAAAGGAATCTAGTTTATTATTTCAAAAGAACACTGCATAGCCACTACAATATTCAAAGGAATCTAGTTTATTATTTCAAAAAAAAACAACAACACTAACAACAACAACAACAACAAACATACTGCACAATCATTACAGTAACCAAACAAATTCTGAACAACTATATCTAGACACCAATATCTTATGTTGAGCAGTCAAGCTAAAGATATCTCAGGACCTCGTCTGTGAAGGTTCAAAGTGCACAGATTAGAACTATCAAATCTTGCATAAAACTTTGGGCATAGAATAACATGAGGCAGATCGTACCCCTGGTGAAGTCATTTTCCTCCAGCCTGTGGTCGAGGGAGCATCTGGAGGGATCTTCTCCTATATTATCGTTTTGTTACACATGTACATGTATTCTGTCTCTCGTATTGCTTTTCTCTAGTGACAGTTATCGTGCCAACTTGCTCCCTTCTAAACCAAAGTTAAATTCATTTTGTTCCAACCTGTGAGTTTGTCTGCCACGTCGCAATGAATATTTCAAATATTTAAACGTATTAAAAAACAAAACAGATGCTTACATTTCCCATCTATCACAATAAATATAATGGTTTCTTTCAACTGAATATTCATAGTAATTTAACTTCTCACGTTTTCCAAGCATTTCACAGGGGAAAAAATCACTTGAAAACAATCTCAGATTAATTATTTTGTTGTTTTGGTTAGTTATTAACTTCACACAGTTCCACAATCTCTGCCTGAAAATAAAAACACTGGTTTGGAGGTTCAATTATTTATGCGTGATGAAGTTTTAATGCAACCATTCGACCACCAATATAGATTACGGACATTGTTTTGATACTCTTCTAAATGTTGTTACTGCCCAAGATGGAGTTAAGACCACCGTGAATATATCCAGTTAACTTTTTCAAATTGAAAAAGTATGATTTGAACAGATACTCCATGACTTTTTAAATTTACATCTGGATTTACAGTAGAACTCAAGTATTTATCACCCATACCATGCATGAACAGCTTTCGACGGAAAAAAAAAATCCAAAAGTCATGGGTTATAATAATGCATTAATAAGACTGCGAGGGAAGGACATGACCACAGAATTTTGTCTGGCATCACAATCATTACATTTAAAGGGTGTGATTCAAAATGGAAATTTTCCTCAGCTAATATCACCAAGTTATTTTCATATCATATTTCTAAACATACATTGAACCATTAATTATTTGAAATTAGACTGGGAGACAAAAGTCTAAAATCATATTTAGAACTATTACCTTCTTTTACAGTCACATAATTATTTGGGTTGTTTTTGTTGTTCATTTGTTTGTGGTCCTCAGTTCTACTAAGCAGACAAAGGTGAAACGCCATAGTTTCGAAAAGACAAGCTATTAGATAATTTTGATTACAGAAAGCGCTAACATACATGGGGATTATTTACTAGAAAGGATAAACTAAAAATAATTGTGATAATAACAACCATACATTACATCGTCAAAACTCAGAAAATTAAGCTGAAAACAGTAGCCAGCGGGAACTGTCACTGTCTATAATGACGTTATTTATGCTACGACGGATACAAGGATTCCAGGGATGAGTTTTGCCGTACTATTATTATGTCCTTATTTAAACAGTTTCAAACTGTTCGGGACTAACGGCCAGGGACCAATTTTTACAGCTTATAACTACTATTACTTTATTAATTCTTTGAAAACAAAAAAAACATGTTTAAAAAATGATGTTGATCCTCACAGAATTATAAATAAATACTTTGGTTTAGTAATGACAGGTCGTCAAGAGAAGTCAACTATTATCAATAGAATTGTGATAATATTTTTATTGTTTTCTTTTTTTTTGTCTCAATTGAAAGAATGGAAATTACAAAGTTTGGCATGTTAAACTAACGAAAGTTAAAAAAAAAAAAAAAAAAGAAAAGAAAAAGGTAGAGCATTCTCGAAGTTTTTTCCGTATATTTCAAGTTATTTTACTTTTGTCCAGATGTTTTGAGATCCAGACCCTCAGTCTTAGTACTCTTAGCGAGGCAGCTCGCGTGGCTCTCGTGCGGTTATGTGACAGTTAAAGATTTTATGGCCTGCTGCCGAAACTAAGTTGGCTGAGATTATCAGTATTATTATTATTGTTATTAATATTATTATTATTATTATTACTTTTCATTGTGATTCAAATTAAGTGTAAGTAAAAAAAATGTTCGATTTCATTGGTATTTGAAGAAGAGCGTTATCTTAAGCGTTGGTGGGAGAACAAATGAATAAAAGAAAAGAAAAACCGGACTGAAAAAAAAAAGTGTGTTGGGGAAAGAGTAAATACATTACTGTACAACGTAAATAATTATCATTCCCCCCCCCCCCCCCCCAAGCATCACTGAAGACAGAAAAAGTTTCTTGTCCACCATACAACATTATGCATTAGAGAAAGGATTCCGTTAAATGAAAAAGGAAATTCATAAAATACAATTTTGCATTTAAATGAAACACACCCACACACGAAAACATTTATGCGCGTATAATTATAATATAACAGATTGGAGGAGAGCCAATAACTTGAATTTATGGTTTATGCTCACCGTTAAAAACAACGATATTATGGTTTGCATTTAAACAGGTTCGAGTGTTAAATAACACGCCATAACAGCGTAAACATGGATAAGTATAATTAAGCCAGCTGATGTGTGAAAGAACGCTACAGACATGCAACTTATTTTAAATTAATGTAACCTCAATAGTTAGTCACCGTGATTTCCCTTTAAGACCATGAATGATATGTGTAGCCTCCTGACAAAATGAGGCACTTCCTGCATTTTGGTGATATGAAGATATTGGTATCACCAGATAGGTCATTGAAAGATCTTTTATTTGGTTTAAAAAAATATTGCTGTAATTTAATTAGCAGCAGAGAAGATATGGCCATATGGCATCTCAAAGACAGGAAGAGACACACTCACAGTTTTGAGAAAAAACGCTTTTAAAGTTTCACCTTTTAGTCAAAATTATTGATGATTACTCGATTCAAAGTCATTTTACCCTTCTCAAACAGAATTATCATTCAGAAAAGGAATAGTAAAAAGGTTAAACTTTTCAAAGATACGGAAAATACAAAATCGATAAAACTGATCCTATGATACCCTTCAACGCTTTTCTCGAATCAGGTAGTGCCGAACTGTGCCTCATTTTGTCGGGCGGCTACACATTTACTTTGGCCATAATCACAAGAATGTTAATAACAATGAAGATCACTTATATAGCGCCCAATGCCCCAAATATTTGATTTGGGCGCTTCACAGGAAGTCTCGTTCTCACCCTCTCTCTCTCTCTTTCTTTCTTTCTTTCTCTCTCTCTCGGTCTCTCCCGCGCGAGCACATTGTATTGCATACACTCTTATGCTAGACATACTTATACACACTCACATAACATAGGCGCATAAGGCAGAAATAAAACAACAAAACAGCAAAAATAAAATGAATTGAGAAAATGAATGGTCTGGGAATGAATCTCCACCATTGCAGGTGGTTTTTTTTTTAAGTGTGTCTTTACACCGGTTTTGAGTTTTGATTCGGTAGATGCCTCTCTAAATGATTTGGCAGCGAGTTCCAGATCTGCGGGGCACAGTGTGTGAATGCTCTGCCTCCTACTTTCTTTGACTTACACTTAAAAATCTTAAGAAAGCCCAGATCGCTTGATTTTAAAGAACGAGGTGGTGAACAGGCTCTGTCAAAGTGGAAAGGTAAGGCGGTACAACATTGTTTGAGCACTTGTGGTACATATGGCCATGTCATATGATATAATGACAAATGGCCATGATTTTAGTTACGTTGAATTGAATTCTACTGTAACTGCTACTTAAGGTTAACGCCCTGTTCATAGCAATGCTCTGAATTAAAAACAACAACAACGACAAACAACATGGATAACTTATATTTAACACAGACAGAACAATGGATCACTCCTTGATCTAGATGTATCACCCCATTGCTGTAAAGTATTGGAGAAATGGTTCGGGTGGGGCTTTTGGGGTGGAAGGAGCCTATTAGTCACCATTTTCTGCCATTTTTTGTCACAATGCAGAATAATCGTATCTTCTTTTGGTTTGAGAGGAGATGTTCTGAACCTCCACTAAGACTACTAAAGAGTAAACTAATACAAAACTGTACAAAATGGTACAAATCAGCACAGATTTTGAAATCTTAATCCAGAACATCAACATTATATAGTTTGAAAAAAAAACAACAGCAACAGAATTTCTTCATTGTTATTGAATTACAATGGTCGATCAGTTATAAAATTCCCCTCGACTGATTATGAATATGATAGATAGGTGAATGATGCAGTAATGCTGCACAAGTAGTAGTGGTAACAAATTATTCGTTACTTAAAAAATAATAGGTATAATTTCCAATAGCATCGCTCTACATTTGTGAAACAATAATGAATAACTGTCTCGAGAAACAAAAATTATTCATTATCTATTTTCAATGCACTCTTCAGCAAAACATTATTAAGTTTTAGATGTACCAATTACCGTCACCCAAATACAATGATGGATATCAAAATCACATTATATGCATATATGTGCCAAATTTACTAAGCAATGGAATGTCTTACATATTATAGTTCTATGCAATGGGTTATCAGACTGCAAAGACAAAATATTCATATTGTCATGTATCCGCCCAATCGTCGTGAGTTTGTATATGTATACTCAATGGTGATTATCAAGTATGCCACCCTCCTCCCCCACACACACCCAGGCCCACTCCAATATATATACAAACTGCCATGGTAATCCACATAAGGATCCTCATAACTTACATAACTCGGTATACCGGTATTAAAAGTCCACATAAACGGTAAACTCGTTTTTCACCCAGGCTAGAGTTATAAGATCTTATAATAGCGATAAATAAAAAAGGCCAAAAAATCGCAAACATCAGGATCATTAATTAGGAAGATTTTGTAGAAAATAGAAAAACAACCTACCACACACTACAGTGAGCAAATCATTGGACACTACGAATGAAAGCTACGATTCTCCCATCCTAACTCTTTGTGGGAAAGTAACCGAGAAAATAAAATAAAAGAAAAAACATTTTTAAAAAGTACAGTCACAACATGAACTTTAACTATTACACTGACATTTATAAGATCCCCGGTTTTGCCATGGTCTTGTTCCACTGCAAATCTCATTGTTCAACTAAATCCAAACCAGGTAATAATCTTCAACATAAATGGAAACAGTGAGACCATGTGCTATGGGGCACCTGAGAGGAATAAACTTGCACATTTTGAGAGACATTTCCGCGAGTCCACCGACAGTTTGGTCACTTACAAAATAAAATATAACGGCACTTTGGTTCGTGTCTACCATGTCATTCACGAATCGACGACATTTCCCCGATAGCTCTGCACACACACGTCACCACTGTTAAACAAATAGAACAAATGACTCTTTAAGTGCCGATTTTTGTCTATGGTACTGCAACTATTCCTTCATATTTCGGATGAGAATCTCGGCTATCATACATTGATTCGGGGAAAACCACAACTTATTTAATGCATTTTGGATAAGTTTGACCCAAATCAGAAGTGTCCTGTTGCTAGGAGCGATCACTTTTTCCTGCGCACTGTTCATATTTCGTCAGATCCCGTGCACATTGCATGGCTCAGGGCCTGTGTAACTTGCAAGTTACAGTGTCAAGATTAAGGTCAGTGTCCACTTGGATGCAAGCTCACGTATCACCGCACTGTTGCAAAATATTAGGGAAGAGGCTCGTGTGGGTTTTGGGGGTGGGAAGTGCCAATCGGTATGCCACTTATTTATACCATTTCTTTGGTACCACCATTGGAAGACAAGGCGTGACACTTTGTATTAAGACAATCCTTATGCTTGTATATACTCCTGGCAAGGGTGTGACAGACGGAGTATCGCTGGGGCCTCGGCCAAACACAAACAGCTGATCACGATACAAAACAGCACCACGCAGTTCCATGTCGAACTCCCAAAGTTTGGCAACGAATTGGAAATTTGTTTTAGTAGGTTCTACACTGATAATTTTCCTCAGAGATCCGTTTCCCTGGATGAAGTATGTGTCTTTGTTGTTGCGGAAGCTCACCATGTTTTTTGTCTGTCCTTCTATAGGATTCAGTCCCCAGCTCTTGCTGGTACTTGTATCAAAGCATTGTGTTGGACCATTGCCATTGAAACAGAGAATATATGGGTGGTAGTAGATGAGCGAATCAACATGGTCTTCAATAGAGATGCCACAGTCCTCCCAGGCGGTTTTTCGGTTGCAGTACGTAAAAATGCTTCGTTTGAGCCGACTTTCAACTTGGTCTTCATCTTGATTGTTCACTGTTTCACCGCACTGATAAATATATTGTCCAGTGGCTAAAAGGTATCCCGAAGGCATCCCTTCGATGAAGCTTGTCGTTCGACACTCATTTGTAATGAAACACCATCGGTCCGAACCATCTTTTTGGGCCACGCAAACAAATAGAATATCGTTCCAGACGCAGATATTTGTAAATTTTACTGTTAATCCAAGCAACTTACGGGTTGACCCGGTGCTCAATGCATAAGCCATTAGACTGGACTCTTCAGCAAATACCATCACATGATCCATAGGGCTGGGCAGTCTGTGAATGTTCATTTTAGGCCAGGGACCGAACCGGCGTTCTGGATTTAACTTATACATTGTCAGATCAGGCAACATGTCCAGGCAATTTCGGTACTCTTTCTCTCCAGTCCAAACTCGTTGCAAGAGAGTGTCAAGGCAATCAGTACTAACCAGGTACAGCCGTGAAGCAAGCAACAGTCTTTTCAGATATTGTAGCCTGTTGACCTCTTGGTTTCCGATGGCCTCTTTTGATTTAGGAAAATCCAGCCCATTTTCTTTCTGAACATTGGAAGACATTTTTTCACCTGGAAACAAATGTTCGTCTTCTCTAGCGACTTTTTGTGCTACCACATTGTAATTTGCTTCCTCCTTCTCATTGAGGACGTCATCTGCTTCAGTTTCTTCTGCACCTTCATCACCTTCAGAACTAGAGGCGCAATTTGCGCTTGTCTGTCCATCTTTGGGTCCCTCCTTAATATCCTCTGGATTTCCTGTCCCACATTCACGATTTTCACGCTCTGTTTCAGTAGTGGAAGTATTCAATAATGACTGTGGTAAAACCTTTGGTGAATGATCAACCCATTTCAAAATTGACTCAACAACCAGATCTTCAGGATACGCCTTGAGGTTGTCACTTTCTACCAATCTGTAAAGTTCCTCTGGAGAAAGCTGGAGAAAATCTTCAGTGTTTCTTATTGACTCAAAGTTTGCCAACATAAATTGAAATGCATGTTTTGACACATTTTCTGAGTCAAGCAGTTTTGCTGTTTTGTAAACACGGAAGAAATTAGTTGCTGAGATGTTTTCCATTGCAAACTTCTCACAGTCAACGGTCAGATAATTTATCTGGAGCTGATGAACTGCTCGCCATATGTCAATCATGTTTTCTTTCGTGAGACAGCTCACTCCAGTGTAGATCATTTCAAGTACCGTAGCAAAGGAATCTTTGCTTATCCCCTGAATGTAGACAATGTTTTCAAGCTGTTCTTTCATCCCTGAACGTAACAATCCTCGGAAAAATCCTGAACATGCTCCCAGTATAAACTGGTGACACGTGAATGTTGTCTCTTCTACAACCACTGTCAGATCAGTCAAGACATCTTCAGACCAGTACTCATTCAGACATTGTTGGAGACCTTTGGCGCGTGTGGTTTCCATACTCATTTTTTTTCCTTAGTGTAGAGGTTGATTTTGTCTTGGATGTAGAATTTGTATGTGGCGTCGCCTTTCACCCACCTAGAAACAAAGAACAAAAATTATTAAATTAAAAGACGAAATCAATTGAAACAGTTGCATCGACTGGTTAGGATAGTCCCATAATGGTGCAATGGGTACATTTACCCGTCAAGCATACCTTGAATAATCTGACTTATCGGAAGCAGCACCAGATATAGATTAGCATAGATGTAGGCCTATGTACCGCAATAGCTGACGAAATATTTCAAATGACCAAAATGAGTCCAGTCAAAGACGCAAGGAACTTAACTAGTCACAGATTAAATGAACCAAATTGGGTAAGAAAAAGCGAGGAGCACCACCTTGGTCACTGAACAATTTAAAATGAAGATACTAAATTTTTAAAATTATTGTGGTTCGTGTCATACAAGCGCCAAATATAAACTGCTGGCATTTGAACGTTGTTTCATCTACAACCACTGTTAAAATTATTCAAGACACCTTCAGACCAGTACTTACTCGCACACAGCTGGAAACCTTTGGCCCCTTTAGATTTCATGCCTAGTTTTAAACTATCACGTTAGAATTTTGACTTGAAAAGGAAGTAGTAAGTGGCTTTGATTTGACTGGAAATCCTCTCAATTATGATATTAAAAATAAAACATAGGGAGATCAGTTGAGGTAAGGGCAGGAACAAAGAATGAAAAGAGAAAAAAAGTGGCCTAAAAGAAAGAGAGAAGGAGAAAGAAAGAGAGAGAGAGAGAGAGAGAGAGAGAGAGAGAGAGAGAGAGAGAGAGAGAGAGAGATAGATAGATAGATAGATAGATAGATAGATAGATAGATAGATAGATAGATAGATAGATAGATAGACGGACGGACGGACAGACAGACAGACAGACAGACAGACAAACAGACAGACAGATAGACAGTCAGACATATAGATAGATAGATAGATAGATAGATAGATAGATAGATAGATAGATAGAAAGATAGATAGATAGATAGATAGATAGATAGATAGATAGATAGATAGATAGATAGATAGATAGATAGATAGATAAACGTATGGTCATGTACCTCCGCCTACGCATCAATTGCCGCTTAGCGCTGTATCAAAAATTGACATTGCGCATGCACATAATGTGTATCGACCAATCGGTGGCGCGAGAAAACAACACAGATCAAAACAAAGCTAAAAGATCGAGGACGAGTGGAAATCCACATTTTTCCTTGGCCCCTGAAGCCGTGTGTTGGATAAAATATTATTGACTTCCTTTCTTTCTTTCTATCTAGCAGGCACCTCTTTCCCACGCTCGTTACGCATTGCCTAGCTGATTAAGTCGACCTCGGAGAACGTGTAAAGAAAGTGGACGAACCCTTTACACGTGGGCGTAGGCCTAAGCATTGTTCAAGCATACTGGATAGCGTTTTGCACCTAAGCGTAAGGCCTACACCAACGTGTAACCTGTTACGCAAAGTTCATGCATACGGCCATAGGAATTGTCGGGATATAATGTGCTTCCGCCTTTCCCTCTCTCTGTCTCTCATTCTCTTTCTCGTCCTATCCCTCCATCTCTTCCTCTATCTCAGATAGATTCTAGCCAGATTTTCATTCTCCGCAGTCCTTGGTGTCTTGACAAAGATGTTAAGATTATGCAATAGATATAATCATATTAATTTCTTGAAACAAGCTGGTTATTCTCAAAATGTGAGAGATGATGTCATGACTAGTTTTTCTGATAATGCACTGAAATATTATACATGTACATCTTAATGCATTAGGTCTGAAGCTTATGAGATGAAGTGCTGTTTCATATCCCACAGCTCGTAGCGCGCTGTGCATTATTTTTCCAGTCCTTGACGGCAAACACGGATGATTTTATGCACCCTCAGATATAAGCTTCAGTACAGTGCGATAATTTAAGTTGTTTCGAAGAAAGCTATTTAGATCTTACGCAGGAATGGGGCCTGTTTTGTGTTAGTACATGTGCAAGATTGAGTACTGCTTAAGTTAAGACAGGTCCAAGTAAAGAGAGTCGTGAATACACGCAACACGCATAACTACAAAACCTTTATACTTGTTTCGATCATGACTGTTCAGGAATGTAATGCCATCATGCAGAACAATAAGTTGTCCTCAACTTTTTTACAGGCAATCGCCCCTTTGGGTCCCAAATTTTGTCATCACTCCCCCCCCCCCCCCCCCACCCTAACAATCGACAAAAGGTGCACATATTAGACATAAATTATGTTAAGGTTTTCGAAGCTTTTTTTAACGACTCTTGATTTACTGATGATTGAGATATAGAGAAAAATAGAAAGTATCCTTCCTCAAATGCATCAACAATTGGCTGTTCCAGTTAAAAAAAAACATGTCTGTGATTTCCCCGCTGTTGGTGTGCTGTGGTCAGCTACGTAGTGTCGGCGTATGTGAGAAGCAAAAGATCACACCCCCCCCCCACACACACACACACATCTGAAGGCTGTTTCTCTGTTTTTGAGATGTATTTTGGGGAAAAGGTCACTAGAGGGAGAAGGAATGCCCTTCCAGGGAGAAGAATAGATGTTCTGTTGTTTTATCCAGAAAAACTTTGTAGCCCTCTTGTTTGAAAATGACTTGATCCGCGATGCAATGCTGGAAATCGAGCAATTCTTCTTGCAAATGCCCGGGCGTCAAGATGCATCGTAACCATTTGGATTCATAATTCCCCCAAGGGTACATAGATCGTGGAGATCTTAAAATCGCCTGTGTATGACTTTGCCCAGTTAAGGGAAGTGAACGATTCGCCCCCGTTTTCCACAAGTCGAGCCCGAAGGAGAAAGAGCACAGCACATACTTTGTCTTAACTCGCTTGTCTTGTTAAAGTTCACTTCATTGAACTTGGCAAAAAGGTATAATACGCAGGCAGCTTCTGTATTCTCTCTCCCAGTTGGCATAGTGAGCGAAATTATGGTCAAGATATTGTGCAAAACTGTAATTCCTAGTTAGGAGAATATTAATTGGCCCCCTCACGTTTTCGTCCACTGATTGTTCCCTTCGTTGTTTTCCAACCCCCCCCCCCTCCTCCTTGTCGCCTCTTTTGTCGTTTTCGCCCTCAGACTCAAACCCGCCCCTTGGAGGGCGACATCGCCCCCTGCTGAGAGGAGAACCACCGATGTAGAACGTTCCCCAGCAGGCCTGTCTCATGAATTATTTATAGCGACAGTGTCAAGTTTCATTCTGAATCACAGGCAGCTCTTCACTTCCCCCTCCGTTAATTCCTGATGCCTATAGGGTAGACCCACACCGAGATCAGACCTGACGGTCAGACCAGACCGTCTTCCGGTGCAAAAGAATGTGCACCGGTTGAATAGTAATCACAGGTAATAACAACTGGCGATCGGCCCACACCGAAACCAGACGTCCCGGATCAGACCGTTTAGGAATGGAGGTGTTCATTCCACACCGACCGTCGGGCGAAAGGGGAGATAATTATAGGGGTCTTTTCCTCTCTCACAACAGAGACTACATACAAAAGCAATGGGAATCTATTGCTAATGGGATGAAATCTGAGGGTAAGCTATATCATTTTTGCCTTTTTTTTATTGTCGTCGTCATCGTTGTTGTTGTTGTTGCTGTTGTTGGTGGTGGTGATGATGATGATGATTAATTTTGTTGGTTGTATGGAGATATGATATAAAAATGAGACATACAGTGTACTTAAAAGCATTTCAATGCCCACATCTTTTATTTTATTCAAGTACATGTACATGAAGAGGTCTAGAACTAGAACTAGATTTATTCATTCTAGTTGATTTCACTGTACCCTCTGCTTGCATACCATTGCCACGTACCGTCTTCCGATCCCTTTTTCCAGCCCCCTTCCCATAACCAACTTGTGTGTATTTTATTACCCGGCCCACCTCAACAGATAACACTCCAAACAATGAATGTACTGTAAATGATCTCCCTCTCTCTCTCTCTCTCTCTCTCTCTCTCTCTCTCTCTGTCTTTCTCTTTGTATCTCTCTCTCTGTGTCCCTCCCTCCATCTTCCCCCCCCCTCCCGTCCCCCTCTCTCTCTCTCTCCAACTTGGAACACATATTTTTAAGCACAGCCTACCTTGTCTGACCTTCGGGTTCCGGTGGCTGTGTGGGCGGCGCAGCCGGCAAAAAATCGTCGGGTCTGGTCTGACCGCCGGGTCTGATGTCGGTCCATGGTGTAAGACTTGAATATCTTGAGTTTGACAGAAACGACAGGGCAAGCAATATAAAAAGACCAGTGATTTAGAATGCGTACAGGTGTGTTGATGCTTCGGCTGCTATTAATAATTTGATACCCGTGATCGTGGTTGTTACACAGATGCCTGTAAAATCGGTCTGTTATTACTTGTAGGCCACGTCCGACGCCCTGGTGAAAGAGGGCAATAACTGATCTTTAAAAACA
Source organism: Onchidella celtica (assembly GCA_963931925.1). NCBI lineage: Eukaryota > Metazoa > Mollusca > Gastropoda > Systellommatophora > Onchidiidae > Onchidella > Onchidella celtica. Next base: position 12,844,614 of record OZ007579.1, on the reverse strand, counting down.
ACAACTTTTCACAGCATATGTTGCTGAAATAGTGCCTAACACCATACACATCATTATCAACAATGAAGTTTCTTCCCATTTAGGCGTACTCTTTAATGCAAACATCTCTGATTCTAACTAAGCTACAGATAGATTTCGTTTTTGGAGGAGATAATTTTATGCGCAATAAAAAGTGAGAAAACAGGTGGAACAAATAAAGATTACAAAAAGACAGAGGCTTGCAATAAGAAAGACGCGTGCAAAATCATTCCGGCTGGCCGCCATTATGACAAAAACCGTCTGGGTGTGGTGATGCGTTTCGTATTTTTCTAAAAATCGAATTTGCATGCAATAATTTAAATCCACTACTCTTAATAAATCGCAGTTCCAGTGCCTCACTCGAAATCGGCGTCAAAATTCCATTTGCATGGGAAGATTTTGCACCTTTGTCCATAGTTTAAGTGTTTTCGAACACACACACACACACACACACATACACACACATAAATATATAGCATTTGTCTAACTGTCCTCTTACCGATTCACATTCATGCATTGATGGACAAAACAGTTACGTGAGATAAACCTGGGACCAGACCAGAATGGCTAGCCAAAGTTTTACAGATTTACTATGTTTACCTTGTTGACCTTTTCCCCTGCCAGCCGCCATCCTCTGGCCACTTGTAGGACTGACAGACTTAATATGTTTTCGGCCGCAGTCCTTGCCTACAATTTGATGCCAAAAAAACTCATTTTCGCCAACAATCGACTTACGTCGGTGCGAACTTGAAAGCATGGTTGTCTTCCGTGCCAGTTTGGGGGAAATGCGTCAATACAGTACTAAGCGTCTTTGGTTTTCAGGGAACATTACAAAATGTCCATTTGGCATAGTACTTATCCATTTCCAGCAAACAAGATAAGACTAGAAACGAGCAAGGAAGTGGCAAATAGTCAAACACTGATTTTCTTAAAACAATGTCGGTGGCTTCCAAGTTTTTAAGCTTTCATGGGCCATTTACTATTTTCTAAAACAACAGATTCCTTAGAGGGATTTGGCTGTTAATAATAAATATCCTTCCCAGGATGCGGATGCACGGGCGGGTGGTGGTTATTTACTGACTATCAAAATTTTTCTGTCGAGGGGCTTCTTATAATATCCACTTGGTATTCTGTCAATAAGTAAGGAAATAAAATGATAAAATACAACCCTTACCTTCTTGATAAAGAGCTTCGTATCAGAACAGCTTCTTCATGTTCAGCCTTGTACAAGGAAAAACCAACGAATGAAAACAAAACGCATTCGGTACAGGGAATAAAACCGCGCTGCAGGAACTGCCACGTGTTCCCCAAAAAAATATCTTCGGATACAGAGTCAATGGTTCTAATATTATAGAATAATTGCCTTATTACACAACAACAATCGTTGTGTTTCCAAGTAAAGTGGATTCGGTACAGGACATTTCTATGCGATCTTATTCTTTCAAAGGACAGAAAAATAAAACAGAACGATATGAAAACATCACAAAACAGAAGCAGTCAGTTATCATGTTTCAAACGATCGTTACAACGTCAGGTGATGAGAACCTCTTCCTCTCCGTCTATTTTGAAAGAGGAAAATGAAAGAAAGTTGGGCGACACCATCCTACATAGTTATGAGTCATCAAAGATGTGGGACCGTTTTCGAAGAAACGTCAAGTCTGTTGCACAAAGTTTGGCGCGCTCATGGGAGTAGATCTATGTCTTGCTATCTTTTTGCACTGAGGTCTTAGTTTCATCAAAGAAATTAGACGCAAAAAGATGAGACAGCTAGCGCATTTAGCGTATACAGATTTTCGCATCACCATCTAGCGGCAAATGCGGAGGAAGACATGAACAATGCCGTATTTTACAAAGCCAAGTATAGGGGAAATACTGAATTTTGTTCACTGTTCAGTTACCGATTTGGGCCTTGATTGAAGACACTTATTTTGTAATAATAACTTCAACTGCTGTGGGAAAAACGCTGGTCATATTTAAACATATATTTATCACTTGATATAGGGGACTAAATTTCCCATCTGGCCTGTGCCTATGAGCAGCTCTGCACGGGCCTGCTTGTCAAAGTCTAATTTTGTATCAATTTGAAAGAAAAAGAAATATCCATACTAACGTGCATTATATTTAGTAAATTGTATTATAATGGTGAGCTAATACTGGATTTGCTTGTTATGGGATTTTCTTCAATAACCGTTGTGTTGTGGTTGTTGTTTTTTTACAAAGAAATAATAGCAAATACACAAAAGCCCGAAAAATCCAAAGATCATCAAACAACAATAACAACACCCCAAAAAATAATCCGAAGATCTCAAAGTACCCCCCCCCCCCTCCCTAAATCACAAGACCATCGGAAAAATGCAGAATATATATTCAACATCAGAATTGCCGCAGAGAAGAAAACAAACATTTGGGATGAAAATGAAATGCTGCAGAATAACCCTCACACTTCTCTTTTTTTATATGTATATAAAACACATTATTATTGGGTTTTTTTTTCTTCACTATTTAACAAAAGTCACGACAACTCGGGTCCCATTTATGATGGCACAAACAGCCCAAACCGGTCCGGACACATTCCTTAGGCCTACGGCTGCATGCATTATGTAAGTGGGTCAAGATTTGATGCGTCAGTCCTCTTCAGCCCATGCGTTACCTGTCGTATCAGTTTGAGGTCTTTATTTTAGGAGGTTCGCTGCCCTTGGCATTTACACCTCACTTTACTTGTTTTTATTATTTCTTGTTCTGGCGGGGGGGGGGGGGGGGAATATGGATAAATTTTAATCTATTAATTTCAATTTTGCCCGGGCAGCGGCCTTTCGGCCTGCTCTTTACGATTTCCAACTGCCAAGGTATCTTTAACGTGCGCAACGTGCACACGGGCCCTCCGAATTTTTTCGTCCTTATCCGAGAAGACTAGGTACTCGATCCTACCCCCCAATAGGACCAGGGACTTGAAAATATGAGAAAAATCCAATTTCCAAGAACTACTCGATCCTATCGTATCGGAGCCGGCCATCCATTAAGTATGCACGCTTGATTTTGCCAACGAAGTGCTTGTTCGCGGATGTTTGCGAGTAAGATCCCGATCTTATTTGCAGATGGGGGTTACTTGGTTTTGTGATGTGTACTATGGAAAAATTCCTCCAGCCTATCGCGGTCTGCGGTGGCACAATGACTAGCATCTGCGGTTATCAGTAGGAGACTATGGGTTTAATCCATCTTGGGTTCAATCCCACGCCGGAGCTTTTGTTTTTTTTTTAACCTGGTACTGCTCATTATCAGGAATCATTTTTTTTCCCTAAGAATTTTGCAAAAGTGATGTCGTGGAGGGGGGGGGGGGAATGATCATTACCAGTGTGCTCCAGATTACTTCTTTTATTTATTCCTGTTCATTGAACGGAACATTTGCTAGTTAGAAATAAGATATAAATCAAATGTTAAACATGTAAATGATTTCTTTTATTCAGTGTGAACTGAAACTTTCATCGCTCTCACCGGTAACTTAAATCTATATATTTATTGAAAATATATTTTAAGGGCCTTTTGCTTCAGCCATTTGTCATGTTTTGTTTTATTACTTTTTTGTTTGCGTGGAAATTTATTTCATTTTTATTTGCTCTGTATGACTTTCTCTGTGATTTCACACCTGACAAAATTGGCTAATAATTCATCTGAAAAAAAAAATTGAAAATTCCTTTTCACAATTTCATACTCTGAAGCGAAGGGGCGATGATCAGTGGGGGAAAAGCAGAAAAGAAATGTAGTAGAAAAAGAAATCGTCAGCAACTGCGGAGATTCGAACCCCTCATACCAGCTCGGCAGGCAAGTTTACTCATTGGCATGCCAGTGGGGAACCTGAGTAAAAGCCTTACTATGCATGGTTTCTCTAATGCTACCGAGGACACGGTAACCGATAAGTATCACTTAATAATAAAAAAGACAACCTGGTGCATCATTACCGTAAAAAACACAACACAATGCGTTATACCGAATTGAGCCATCTTACCGAGTGAAGAGTCTAATCATTCAACAAAACAAGCCAGAATTGTGATCTAAAGGAGCTCTTCCTAAATAAATCACAAAACTAAAAATCCATCTGCTAGTAAGGTTGTGATTATCCCCCCCATGTGACCTAGTGATGTCATCAAGTGATTTAATAATCACGGTGGATGCACAGTTTGACTATTTCATGTGTAATCTAACAGCTTCAAAAAAGGTATTTTATAATACAATTTCAGGATCTGAAACAAATCAGAACTATGTTTGGCAAGTCTGTCAATGGCTGATAGAAATTAAGGCACACAGATCTATTGAGGTCAAACCAACAAAAACATAATGGGCTACAAACGGAAAGGGTACATGAAATATGTGGGTGAAAACACGTATTGACAGAGAGAGAAAAATAATCGTCTTTGGTGGTGCACAAAGTCCCATGGTTACAACTTAACTAATTTCCCATGCCCAATGTTTTTCTACGTGCACTTATGACGAATGCCTTCACCTCGTCTCTGAGGTCTGTAATCGCATTGGGCTGAAAGGGATATGAAAAATGCCAACAAAACAGAAAGAAAATTCTTAATTTCCTGTAGGACTTGCCGTTCATCTCTAGAAAATCTTGTACTGTTTTATTTTTTCCGTTTTCAAATTGTCAGCATTGTCGCCCTTTTCATTTTAATCATTATAGTAATTACTACCATTATTATTATTACCAGCCGAACCCCGGCTTTGCCCGGGGTTAAACCGTATTTTTAGTTTGATAATGCTATATCCGCTTCATTCTGCCGGTTCTGTTAGGTTATTTCGAGCGTAGTTCTTTTTCGTTGCCTTCACTTTCAGATAAGTCTTATTGTATTCCCCTTGGGCTATGCACACTGTAAGCATTTGAGGCGAAGTTTGTCAGGAAATGGCGGTAACCTGCACACTGCATGATTTATGTAAATAGTTGCCCCGTTTTGCAAACAGTAATTGACAAAAGGAATACAGGAATCAGGGCACAAAGTTCGGCTTTGCTCCCCCCCCCTCTCCCCCCCACCTCACCTTTCTCATTGTGCCGTACCAACCAACGGAGGAGGGTGTAAGATCTGTTCTGTAGCGAATGAAAGAAAATAGGCCGTAATATGCATATTGTGCAAGAATGTGTGTCGAGTCAGCGTGGATTGTCTTGTGACAGGAGGTGATGATGTCCATGTCATGGGCTCACGTGTTGGTGCAAAAGAAAAGCTCGCCGTAAAGGAGGGCGGAGGGTGAGGGGGGGGGGTGTTAGCGGAAAAAAGTAAAATCAAAAAAAGACTTTACACAGTTTCAAGTCTAAAAAAGAATATTCTACAGGTGGAAAGGAAGGTATGTATAAAATTTCACGCAAATCCGATGTGTATAAGCGGTCGTTTTTGTTTATTTTTTTCAGTCATGTAGAATATTATTTTTTATCCAGATAAGTTAGAAGGATCTTGACAATGATAACCATGTGCGTCATCAAGTCAAAAAAAAAAAATTATCTGGAAACTGGCAAGCCAGAACTTTCAGTCTCATATTGTGACATATAATGAAGCAAGAATCCCAGGAAAGCGTTCGCCTGCACTAGTTGTCCCGGTATGAATAATTTCAGACGGTACTGGGCACACTTCTAGAGGCCGCTTTTGCCATTATTGTATTGGCTTCCAACTGCTCTAACATAATCCGATTATTAATCCTTTGACTACTAACTCAGTGAGAGATAATTTATCTTAAATCCTGTTCATATGAAGATCCACTTATTTCAGTTACTTTAGACGGTTAATGCGAATCTAAATCAGGATATATGTATTTGAAAGCTGGCAAAGGAGAACCAAAGTGTTTAATAGGAAGGGCAGTAAAAGGTTAACAGCAAAACTGTTTCAATAATAAATTGAAAGGGTTAAATCGTAATTTTTAACTGTGAGCCTAAAATTTAAAATCAAGTTAATGGCGATCCTTCATGTCTACACAGGTGTGTGTGTTTGTGGGTATGTGTGTGTGTATGTGTGTGTGTATGTGTGTGTGTGTGAGCGTGTGTGTATATAAGTGTGTGTGTTTGTGTGCATGGATTTGTACGTGTGCGGGAGCGTGTCTGTTTCGTTTAAATGCAACATCGTTTTTTGACTGTCTCCGTTTTACTTCCTTAAATCCCTTCTTTGACAATTAATCTATACTGGTACCTTTTAAATAAACGATTAAACATAATTACACTTGTAATAATGAAAAGAAACATTTTGGATAACATAAAAAAAAACAAAATAAAATTTTGATTACATTTTTTACCACATAGAACAGTTGGGTGTACAAAAATGAATTTAAAGACAAACTGGTAGAAGAGGCAGGGCCATCCTCATCATACCTCAGTTGTTTTGCTGCAGTCAAAATCATCAATAATAATTTGCCCTTCCGCAGATCAGCCCCGTCCATTAATTTTACGGAGTGGCTACGTTTACGGCAGATTACGCTCATATCCCAATAGAAAAAAAACAGGAGGAGTGCCACTTTTTGATAAAAAAACAATGTCTATTTTTTCTGTACTTATTAATTTTGTTAGTTCATCCAATTGTCACTTCAAGTGTGCATTGGAATGGTCAGATGGACTTGGGGGGGCGTGAGAGTCTAGTCAGTTTGTATCAATGGGCGGTGGTCAGATTGACTAATCAGGCGAAAAGGGGCTGGGGTAGCCATTGGCGCTCGAGCGGGAGTAAAGCCAAACAAAGAAAAATGGTGAGTTGTATTCATTGGCTGCCGTAACCGTAGCCACTGCCTTAATTTTATTGGCCTTTTCACCATGAGCATGATTTCATTAAGATCTTATAGGAGGGGGCGAGGTTGGAGGTTAAATCCTTCCCTGGGACTTTTCCTCCTGTCTCACTCATGAAATATTCCACTTCTCTCTTTTTTTGTGTTTATTTATGACCTGTCCTCAAGGAATCTCTTTTCTTACAGTACGTTTAATAATTGCTGCTGTTTCTTCCTTCCCTCCTCTGCGTTTCCCGGGTATTCTTGGACCCCCTTCCTCCACCCACCTCCTAAAGAACTACTTTCCGTTCTTGCTGTTCACAGTATCCCCAACCCACCCCCACAATTTTCAACTGTTAATTTTTTTTAACTCTCTGTGTCTATCCCCCCTCCCACCCCCCCCCTCCCCAACACACACAATCCAACTCTAACCAGAGCGGCGAAAACATTCATTCAAACACGCATGAACACATTGACAACATCTACAACGACTGCATGAACATAAAAAACAACAACAAAGAACTCACATGACGAAACAAAGACAAAAAAAAAAAACGGAACAAGAATTGAAACCAGCAACACAAAGATATTATTGTTAAAAGAAATCTATTTCAAAAGAACACTGCATAGCCACTACAATAATCAAACAAATTCTTAACTACTGTATCAGTAAACCAATATCTGATGTTGAACGGTCAAACTAAAGATGACTCAGGGAGATGTCAGTGACGATCATAAAACTACGTTTGGGCATGGAATGATGTCACGCAAACCCTACACTTGGTGAAGTCTATTGCGCCAGCGTATGGTTGATAAGTGCTTCTGGTGAGGTCTCGTCTTCTCCTATCGTTCTGTTATATTCTTGCCTTTTCCTAGCACATTGTGACTGTTATCACGCTTATGTACTTTCTCTAAACTCACTCTTTTGTTCCAACCTGTGAGTTTTTCTGCCACGACACAATGAACAATAAAAATAATTAAACTTAATAAAAGACAAAACAGAGGCTTAAATTTCTCATTTATCACATTTATTGTGAGTTCTTTCGAGTTGCTGATTCCAGATTTCTCTTTAGTAATTTTAACTTCTCCAAACGTTTCAAATGAAAAAAAAAATTTAGTAACTTTAATACAAATCTCAAATTAAGTATTTTGATGTTTGATTTAGTTACTTACTTCATACAGTTGCACAATCTCTGAATGAAAATAGAAACAGTGGCTTAAACGTTCAATTCTTTATGCATGATGAAGTTTTAAAGCAACCAGAATAACATTGATATAAATTGCGGTCATTGTTTTGATACTGTTGTAAATGTTGTCACTGCCCAGGATAGAGTTAAGACGACCGTGATTATCCAGTCCACTAGTTCGAATTGAGAAAGTACGATTTGAGCTGTAACTGTTCCATCATGACATTTAGATTTACATCGAGATTTGCCTTACAACTTAAGTTTTTGACATCCATGCATGAACAGTTTTCAACGAAAAAAAAAATATTCCGAAAGTCATAGGTTATAATAATGCAATTAATGAGACTGTGACAGAAGGTCTTTACCATACATTTTTTTTCAGCATTACATTCATTACATTAAGGGTGATTTTCAGACTGCATACTGGCAAATTTCCGAAATTATTATCACCAAGTTATTTTCCTATCAGAATTTCTAAACATACCCTGAACCATTAATTTCTTGAATTACTAAAGAAAAAAAAAATGCAATGGAAGATCCTTTGTCTAAAATCCTGTATCCTTCTGTTACAGTCCCGTAATTTGGTTGTTTTCCTTGTTTCATTTATTTAGGGTCTTCCATTCTATGCAGAAGACAAAGATGAAACGTTATACGTGCAAAAAGATAATGATGCTACATAATTTTGATTACAGGAAGCGGTGACATACATGGAAGTTATATACTAGGAAAGATAACTTGAAAATAATTATGGTAGTGATATAAATATATTACATCATGAAAGTTCCAAAAATTTAAGTTGGAAACAATAGCTAGAGGGAGCTTTCATTGTCTCTGAGGGCGTAATTCACTGCTACTAGTGAAACAAGGATCGGTAGCGATGAGTGCTGCAGTACTACAGAATACAAAAACTAAATGAGATTTTACAAAATTGCTCGTGTTGGGTAAAGCCACCCGCATTATACTTTTGATCGCCACCAAAAAAAGTAAATACTTGTCCAAATAGTTTCAAACTGCTCAGGATTAATGCCCAGGGACCAATCTTTCCAGCTATTAAACTGTTACCTCATTCTCTGAAAACAAGAAAATTAAAAAAAGAAAAAAAAAGTCAATCCTCACAGAATCATAAACATACACTTTAGCTTGGCAATGGCTGTTCCTTAAACTCAAGGTAAAGTGGATTTAAAGTGGTCTGACAAAATTATATATTATCTTCAAGTCTATTGTGATCATTTCGCTTTCAGCTGAAAGTGTAGAAATAACCAAATGTGTCCTATTAAAATAACAGAAATTAAAAAAAAATAAATAAAAACGATGGACCATTCTGGAAGTCTTTCCAGTGTGTGCAAATTATTTTACCTCGTCGAAGACTGGTGTTTTGAGGCCCAGCCTTTCAGTCTCCAAGAGGCAGCTCGCGGGGCTATCGTGCGGTTATGTGACATTTAAAGATTCTATGTGCCAATAACTTCATTTTAAATTTTGCTTCAGTGTTAGAAATAACTATATATGATAATATTATCATTAGAACAGGTTTGAGTGTTAAATAACACGTCATAACAGCGTAAAACATGGCTAAGTATAATTAATTATGTCAGAGCGAGCACAACCATGCAACTTATTTTGTATAATTATTATATTTTTATCATTTATTACGATGCTACCTCCGACAAGGGAAGTAATCCATTACGTTAATGTAACATCAACAATCACAGTAATTTCCCTTTAAGGTCAACATTGTTTGGCCATAAAATAATAATAATAAAGATCATTTATATAGCGCCCAATCCCCCCAAAAATTGCTTTGGGCGCTATACAGGACGTCTTCTTCTCACCTTCTCCGTCTCCAACTTCCTTTCTCTATCTCTCTCTCTCTCTCTCTCTCTCTCTCTCTCTCTGTCTCTCTCTCTCTCTCTCTCTCACGCACAATCTATTGCATACACTATTATGCTTGACATTCCGGGGAAAGAATAATTACATGTATTAATGTACAGTGTAAGTAATTATTATTTTTTCCCCTGAAGCATCAATAAGACAGAATTTAAGACACAAAAAAGTTCACAATTTGTCCACAAAATATTATTATATGTGAGAGAAAGGATTCACATAACATGGGTGCAAATAACGCAGCAAAAATAAACTGAATTGAGAAAAGAAATGGACTGGGAATGAATCTTCACAATTGCAAGTGGTTTTTTTTCTTAAGTGTGTCTTTACACCGGTTTTGAATTTCGACTCGGTAGATGCCTCTCTCAATGCTTTTGAGAGCGAGTTCCAGATATGTGGGGCACAGAATGTAGATGCTCTGCCTCCTAATTTCTTTGACTTACAGTTCAAAATCTTAAGAAGGCCCCGATCGCTTGATTTTAAAGAATGAGGTGATGAACAGGCTCTGTCAAAGTGGAAAGGTAAAGTGGTGCAGTTTTGTTTAAGCATTTGTGGCACAGATCACTATGTCATTATGACATAATGACATATGACCATGATTTTAGTTACATTGAATTTAATTCCACCGTCACCTCCCCGTAACTTTAACGCCCTGTTCCTAGCAATGCTCTGAATTAAAAACAACAACAACGACAAACAACATGGATAACTTACATTTGACACAGACAGAACACTGGATCACTCCTTGATCTAGATGTATCACCTCATTGCTGTATAATATTGGGGAAATGCCTCGGGTGGGGCTTTGGGGGTGGAAGGAGCCTAAAAGTCACCACATTATGCCACTTTTTGTCTCAATGCGGAATAGTCGTATCTTCTTTTGGTTTGAGAGGAGATGTTCTGAACCTCCACCAAGACGACTAAAGAGTAAAATAATTCAAAACTGTAAAAAAAAAAAAGGTACAAATCAACACTAATTTTGAAATCTTAATCCAGAATACCAACATGAATTAGTTTGAAAAAAAACAAAAGCAACAGAACTTCTTCATTATCCATGAATTACAATGGTCGATCAGTTATAAAATTCCCCTCGACTGATTATGAACATGATAGATAGGTGAATGATGCAATAATGCTGCACAAATAGTAATGGTAATGCCCAGACACGCCACGGGTTGAATGGGATTGTTAGAAGGCGCTGTCGGCCATCAAAGGACGGGCCAGGACTCATTATTTGAGTCATCGTGTTTGTAAACGGAGCAGCGTGTAGGCCTTTGACTATGAGAAGGTTTATCGGTCTGTCTGTCTGTGTCCTATCTATCTATCTATCTATCTATCTATCTATCTATCTATCTATCTATCTATCTATCTATCTATCTATCTATCTATCTATCTATATATCTATCTATTCTATGTATCTATTCTATTTATCTATCTATCCATTCTATTTATCTATCTATCTATTCTATATAATCTATCTATCTATTTATCTATCTATCTATCTATCTATCTATCTATCTATCTATCTATCTATCTAACTATTTATCTATCTATCTATCTATCTATCTATCTATCTATCTATCTATCTATCTATCTATCTATCTATCTATCTATTCTATCAATCTATTTTATCTATCTATCTATCTATTCTATAGATCTATCTATCTATTCTATTTATCTATCTATCTATTCTATCTTATCTATCTATCTATCTATCTTTCTGTCTATCTATCTATCTATTCTATCTCTCTCTCTTCTATCTCTCTCTCTCTATCTCTCTGTATTTCTCTCTCTCTATCTCTCCCTCTCTCTCTCTCTCTATCTGTCTCTCTCTCTCTCTCTGTCTCTATCTCTGTCTCTCTTTCTCTGTCTCTCTCTATATGTCTCTCTTTCTGTCTGTCTATGGTTTATCTGTTTGTCTGCCTGTCTGTCAGTCCGTCTATCTATGTATCTATCTATCTATCTATCTATCTATCTATCTATCTATCTATCTATCTATCTATCTATCTATATATCTATCTATTTATCTATCTATCTATCTATCTATCTATCTATCTATCTATCTATCTATCTATCTATCTATCTATCTATCTATCTATCTATCTATCTATCTATCTATCTATCTATCTATCTATTCTATTATCTATCTATTCTATCATCTTATCTATCTATCTATCTATCTATCTATCTATCTATCTATCTATCTATCTATCTATCTATCTATCTATCTATCTATCTATCTGTTTAATATAATAGATTAATATAATAGATTAATATCTTATCTCTGTTTTCTCTCTCTCTCTACTCTATCTCTCTTTCTCTCTCTATCTCGCTCTTTTGCTCGCTCTTTTGCTCTATATCGCTCTCTATCTCTCTCTCTATCTGTCTCTCTCTCTCTCTCTCTCTCTATCTGTATCTCTGTCTCTCTCTCTCTGTCTCTCCCTATCTGTCTCTCTTTCTATCTCTCTATGGTTTATCTGCTTGTCTATCTGTTTGTCTGTCCGTCTGTCCCATTTAATCTATCTATCTATCTATCTCTCTATTTATATACCTATCTATTCTATCTATCTATCCATCTATCTATTTTGTTTATCTATCTATTCTATTTATCTATCTTTCTATTTTATTTATCTATCTATTCTATCTATCTATCTATTCTATTTATCTATCTATCTATTCTATCTTATCTATCTATCATTCTATCTTTCTATCTATCTATCTATTCTATCTCTCTCTCTTCTATCTCTCTTTCTCTCTCTCTCTATCTCTCTGTCTTTCTCTCTCTCTCTCTCTCTCTCCCTCTCTCTCTCTCCATCTGTCTCTATCTCACTCTCTATCTGTCCCTCTCTATCTGTCTCTCTCTCTCTGTCTCTATCTCTGTCTCTCTGTCTTTCTCTATCTGTCTCTCTTTCTGTCTGTCTATGGTTTATCTGTTTGTCTGCGTCAGTCCGTCTGTCCTATCTATCTATCTATCTATCTATCTATCTATCTATCTATCTATCTATCTATCTATCTATCTATCTATCTATCTATCTATCTATCTATCAACTCTATCTATCTATCTATCTATTCTATCATCTTATCTATCTATCTATCTATCTAATATAATAGATTAATATCTTATCTCTCTTTTCTCTCTCTCTCTCTCTCCTCTATCTCTCTTTCTCTCTCTATCTCTCTCTTTTGCTCTGTCTCGCTCTCTATCTCTCTCTCTATCTGTCTCTCTCCCTCTCTCTCTATCTGTCTCTATCTCTGTCTCTCTCTCTGTCTCTCCCTATCTGTCTCTCTTTCTGTCTCTCTATGGTTTATCTGCTTGTCTGCCTGTTTGTCTGTCCGTCTGTCCCATTTAATCTATCTCTCTATCTATCTCTCTATTTATATATCTATCTATTCTATCTATCTATCCATCTATCTATTCTGTCTATCTATCTATTCTATTTATATATCTTTCTATTTTATGTATCTATCTATTCTATCATCTTATCTATCTATCTTATCTCTCTCTCTCTCTTCTATCTCTCTTTGTCTCTCTATCTCTCTCTATCTCGCTCTTTTTATCTCTCACGCTCTCTATCTCTCTCTCTATCTGTCTATATCTCTCTCCCTATCTGTCTCTCTCTCTCTTTATCTGTTTCTCTTTCTTTATCTGTCTCTATCTCTGCCTCTGTGTCTCACTCTGTGTCTCTCTCTCTGTTCTCTCTCTGCCTCTGTCTCTCCCTCTCTCTGTATCTGTCTCTCTCTCTGTGTCCCTGTCTCTCTCTCTCTCTAGGCCTCTCTTTCTCTCTGTCTCTCTCTCTATCTGTCTCTCTATCAGTCTGTCTATCTATCTGTCTCTCTCTCTCTCTGTCTATCCATCCATCCAGCCATCCATCTATCTATCTATCAATTCTCATCACCCGTTATCTTCCCTCTAGGCTTACCCCACCTTCTACTGCCGTGTCATATACATTAACATCATTGGCTTTACATTGTTGTTATGGTGAGTTGTGTCGGTTGAATCAGTCTTTTTTTGTTGTTGTTTCAATCGAGGAATTTTATTCAATTTTATGTCATTGTGTACGGAAATGGTATGTGAGTGATAACAAACAAATTAAAGTTACAAAATCAATCACAATCACCGCTATTTTTCAACCCGTTGGCTAGGCTGGGTTAGGCCAGCATCGAGCGCGCAGCAGAGTCTACGATGTTGAGAGGGGGTTTCAATGCGGACCATTCCGGCTCGCTTCGCGAAGCAGGGAAAGACAGCTGGCGAAGCCACGCGTGGAATCTAGTTCAGTAGTGTTTTTATCTATGAGTAGTAGCAACAAATTATTCGTTATTTAAGAAATAATGTATATCATTTCCAATAGCATCAACCTACATTGGTGAAACAATAATGAATAACTGTGTAGAGAAACAAAAATTATGCATTATCTATTTTCATTACACTATTCAGCAAGCATTATTAAGTTTTTGATGTACCAATTACCGTCACCCAAGTATAATACAATGATGGATATCAAAATCACATTATATGCATGTATGTGCCAGACTGACTAAGCAAGAGAATGTTTTACATAGTATAGTTCTGTGCAATGTGTTATCAGACTGCAAAGACAAACTATTCATATTGCCATGTATCCGTCGTGAGTTTGTCTATGTATACTCAACGGTGATTATCAAGTATGACTCCCGCCCCCCCCCCTCCACCCCACACCCCACGCCTACTCCAATATGTATGTCATGGTAATCCACATAACATACATAACTCGGTATACCTGTATTTTTAATAACGGTAAACGCGTTTTGCACCCAGGCTAGTATCACATCCTGTGGCGATAAAGAAAAAAGGCCAAAAAATCGCAAACATCAGGATAATTAATTAGGAAGGTTTTGTAGAAAAATATAAAAAACAACCTATCACTAATTACAGAGTCAAAACTGAGAGCAAATCATAGGACACTATGAATGAAAACTACGATTCTTCCATCCTAACTCCTTGTGGGAAAGTAACCGAGAAAATGAAAAAAAAAAAACATTAAAAAAAAAGCAGTCATAACATGAACTTTAACTATTACATTAACATTTATAAGATTCCCGGTTTTGCCATGGTCTTGTTCCACTGCAAATCTCATTGTTCTGAGATTTTAAACTAAATCCAAACCAGGTAATAATCTTCAGCATAAAAGGGAACAGTGAGACCACGTGCTATGGGGCACCTGAGAGGAATAAACTTGCATATTTTTGAAAGACATTTCCGCGAGTCCACTGACAGTTTGGTCACTTACAAAATTTAATTTAACGGCACTTTGGTTCGTGTCTACCATGTCATTCACGAATCGACGATATTTCCCCGATAGTTCTGCACACACACGTCACCACTGTTAAACAAATAGAACAAATTTTAATGATTCTTTTAGTGCCACATTTTTGTCTATGGTACTGCAACTATTCCTTCATATTTCGGATGAGAATCTCGGCTATCACACATTGATTCGGGGAAAACCACAACTCGTAATTTAAAGCATTTTGGGTACGTTTGACCCAAATCAGAATTATCCTGTTGCTTGGAGCGATCACCGTTTCCTGCTCACTGTCCATCGTTCGTCAAATCATCAGCACCATTGCAATTCCCTGGGCCTGTCAAAATCGGTCTATCGGTGCCGGTAGTTTATACCATTTCTTTGGTACCACCATTGGAAGACAAGGAGTGACACTTTGTATTAAGACAATCCTTATGCTCGTATATACTCCTGGCAAGGGTATGACAGACGGAGTATTGTTTGAGCCTTGTCCAAACACAAACAGCTGGTCACGATACAAAACAGCACCACGCAATACCATGTCGAACTCCCAAAGTTTGGCAACGAATTGAAAATTTGTTTCAGTAGGTTCTACACTGATAATTTTCCTCAGAGATCCGTTTCCCTGGATGAAGTATGTGTCCCTATTGTTGCTGATGCCCACGATATTTTTTGTCTGTCCTTCTATAGGATTCAGTCCCCAGGTGTTGTTGGTACTCGTGTCAAAGCACTGAATTGGACCAGAGCCTATAAAACATAGAATATATGGGTGGTAGTAGATGAGTGAGTCAACATGGTCTTCAATAGAAATGCCACAGTCCTCCCAGGCGGAGTCTCGGTTGCAGTACATAAAAATGCTTCGTGAAAGTCGACTTTCAGTACCGTCTTCATCTTCATCATTCACTGTTTCACCACATCGATAAATATATTGTCCAGTGGCTAAAAAGTATCCCGAGGGCATCCCTTCAATGAAGCTTGTCAGTTGACACTCATTTGTAACGAAACGCCATCGGTCCGTTCCATCTGTTGATGCCATGCAAACAAATAGAATATTGTTCCAGACGCAGATATTTGTAAATTTTCCTCTCAATTCAAGCAACCTATGGGTTGACCCGGTGTTCAATGAATAGGCCATTAGCCTGTACCCTTCAGCAAATACCATCACCTGCTCCATGGGGCTAGGCAGTCTGTGAATGTTCATGTTAGACCAGGGACCGGACCGACGTTCTGGATTTAACTGATACATTGTCAGATCAGGCAACATGTCCAGGCAATTTCGGTACTCTTTCTCTCCAGTCCAAACTCGTTGCAAGAGAGTGTCAAGGCAGTCAGTGCTAATTAGGTACAGCCGTGAAGCAAGCAACGTTCTTTTCAGATATTGTAATCTGTTGGTCTCTTGATTTCCCATGGCCTCTTTTGATTTAGGAAACTCCAGCCCATTTTCTTTCTGAACACTGGGAGCCATTTCCCCTGGAAACAAATGTTCGTCTTCTCTATCGACTTTTTGTGCTACCACATGGTCATTTGCTTCCTTCTTCTCATTGAGGATTTCATCTGATTCAGTTTCTTCTGCACCTTCATCACCTTCAGAACTAGAGGCGCAATTTGCGCTTGTCTGTCCATCTTTGGGTTCCTCCTTATCCTCTGGATTTCCTGTCCCAAATTCACGATTTTCACGCTCTGTTTCAGTGGTGAAAGTATTCAGTGATGGCTGTGGTAAAACCTTTGGTGAATGATCAACCCATTTTAAAATTGCCTCAACAACCAGATCTTCAGGATAGGCACTGAGATTGTCATTTTCTACCAATCTGTAAAGTTCCTTTGGAGAAAGTTGGAGAAAATCTTCAATGTTTCTTATTGACTCAAAGTTTTCCAACATAAATTGTAATACATATTTTGAGACCTTTTCTGAGTCAAGCAGTTTTGCTGTTTTGTGAACACGGAAGCAATTAGTTGTTGAGATGTTTTTCATTGCAAAATTCTCACAGTCAACGGTCAGATAATTTATCTGGAGCTGATGAACCGCTCGCCATATGTCAATCATGTTATCTTCTGTAAGACAGCTCAGTCCAGTGTAGATCATTTCAAGCACCGTGGCAAAGGAATCTTTGCTTATCCCCTGAATGTAGACCGTGTTTTCAAGCTGTTCTTTCATCCCTGAACGTAACAATCCTCGGAAAAATCCTGAACATGCCCCCAGAATAAACCGATGGCACTTGAATGTTGTCTCATCTACAACCACTGTCGTATCAGTCAAGACATCTTCACACCAGTACTGGCTCAGACATTGTTGGAGACCTTTGGCGCGTGTGGTTATCACACTCATTTTTATTTCTTACTTTTGGATGTTCATTTTGTCTTGGATGTAGAATTTGTATGTGGCGTCGGCTTTCACCCACCTAGAAACAAATAACAAAAAATTATTAAATTAAAAGGCGGAATCAATTGAAACGGGCATCAACTGGTTACGATAGTCCCATAACGGTGCAATGGGTACATTTACCGGTCAAACCATACCTTGAATATCTGACTTATCGGAAAGTAGGCAGCAGCACCAGATAATTATAGATAGGCATAGGTGTATGTATCGCAATAGTTGAGGACATATTTCGTCTGGCTCTCCCTTGTTAAAGTAGTAATTTAATTCTGTGACATTTATGTACGTTACAGCGCCAAGGATTACAAATGTCGAAAATAAATAAATATAATCAGAGCGTCACAGATAAAACGAACCAAAATCGATAAGAAAAAAGCGAGGAGCTTCACTCTGTTCATTGAACAGCTTTAAATAAATATATTACATTTTTTTTTATGCGTTACTATGTAGTTCGTGTCATGCATGCACCCAATATAAATGCTTGGATTTGGGCTTTTTTTTCATCTACAAGCACTGTTAAAATTATTCAAGACGTCTTCAGACCAGTACTTAGGCCTACTCGCACACTGCTGAAAACTTTGGGCCCCTCTAGATTTCATGCCTGTTTTTATATTATCACTTTAGAATTTTGACTTGAAATAGAAGTAGTAAGTGGCTTTGATTTGACTGGAAACCTTCTCAATTACGATCTTAAAAATAATAGATTGGGAGATCAGTCAAAGTACGGGCAAGAACAAAGAGTGAAGAGGAAAGAGGGCTAAACAGAAAAAGAGAATAAGAAAAGAGAAGAGAAAAGAGAGAGAGAGAGAGAGAGAGAGAGAGAGAGAGAGACAGAGAGACAGAGAGAGACAGAGAGACAGAGAGAGAGAGAAAGAGAGAGAGAGAGAGGGGGAGGGAGAGAGAGAGAGAGAGTGTATGTGAGATAGATAAAAATTATACAGATAGATAGATAGATAGATAGATAGATAGATAGATAGATAGATAGATAGATAGATAGATAGATAGATAGATAGATAGATAGATAGATAGATAGATAGATAGATAGATAGATAGATAGATAGATAGATAGATAGATAGATAGATAGATAGATAGATAGATAGATAGATAGATAGATAGATAGATAAATTTGCAATGGACAAAACCAGAAAATTTCGAGCTTTACTTACCGTTCTGGTTGCAGTGCTCGACATTCGATCAGTTTGGGATCTGCCTTTGGTTGCACCTCATGAATAGTTGTCATGGCTAAGAGTAAACAACATTTTCATAGCTTTGAGATTTAGAAACTTTTGACGTCACTCTTATGAAATCAGTGGTTCTAAACTTTCAGATTTGTGCCCATCAGTAAATAAGTCATCTGGAGTCTGACGAAACCTTTCTCGAGAGAGATCACAACCTGCGAGATGCGCTGCTGACGACGAGCCGTCATCAAGACCAAACAAGACAAGATCAGAAATACAAAGATCAGAGAAATGGTAGGAACAACATCAGTTCACGGGCATGTAGACCAGCCAGAGGATAAAATGATTTTGGCGCTTCTAGCGGATGCCGATCTCCCAGCCGGCCCATCGTGCATACAACACGCGGTTCTCTGGATACAAGGCCAGGGGCAGGCCAAGGAAGTCGTGGACCAGTGGCGTCAAAGACGCTCTCACAACCCACAACATTAGGCCAAGACTGGCTTCCCAGCTGGCTGCAGACCGAAAGCAATATTTTCTTGCCAGGCTCTCGTTCAAACAAGCAAATTGAAAACCAACCACAGCGGTAAGTCATCACAAAAATGTTTGCTTCCATTTTGCACCTGTCACTGTTTTATTCTGTAAAGAATGAAAAGAAAATCACAAAAGCTACTAGGACTGTGGTACTTTTGAATTCAGGATCATAATGAACTTTGCAACTTTTTAACACTGTGTGGTCTCCCCCACCTCTCCCCAAACCTCCCACAGACACACCGAAAAATGAACGTCACCGGAGACTCTGAGAATTGAATCAGTAATTACGCCAATTGTCTTATTCTACTGCTAAAAATACATTTAAAAAACAACTTGAGAATGGAGATCTGTAAGTTGTTTTTTTTCGTTTTTATCTGTCTATTCAGGTGAAGCAGTAGTATGAGGTCTAATCCAAGCCGATCAAAGAATGAAAAAAATCACCAAAGAACTCAGGCAGATCATCTTTCAAGTGATATCCACGGTTTCAGGTAGTGAGAACCTTCCATTGCCATGGAGCTTGCGTTACACTGCTGCACATTCTGGGAAACGAGTTGGCGAGGGCAGCGTTTACCAGGAAAACACATATTATTACCATTTGAATGGAACTAAAACTGAAAGAGAAGAATCTTAAGCACTGGTCACTGTGCTTTCTGTGTGTGTTTTCTATCCTTTTACCTATTTGCTTGATTAGCTGCTTGCCTATCTATCTATCTATCTATCTATCTATCTATCTATCTATCTATCTATCTATCTATCTATCTATCTATCTATCTATCTATCTATCTATCTATCTATCTATCTATCTATCTATCTATCTATCTATCTATCTATCTATCTATCCCTCTATCTATCTATCTATCTATCTATCTATCTATCTATCTATCTATCTATCTATCTATCTATCTATCTATCTATCTATCTATCTATCTATCTATCTATCTATCTATCTATCCATCCATCCATCCATTCATCCATCCATCCATCCATCCATCCACCGATCGATAGATCGATCTATCTGTCTACCTATCTGTAACAGGGTGATAGATTGGCAAGGTATAACTAGTAGTTATAATAATATTGTGCCTATAACTAGCGTGGGAAGATAGTTAACGGCGGGGAGACAGAGTCATTGTAGGCCAGAGGGGGAAAGTATGGGATGCAACTGAAGCGCTTTGACACCCGAAAAGGGTAGTGTTTACTTGACCGCCGTACTCGTCGATCAGATCACCTGGGAATTGCTTGGGGGGTAGAGCTGTTTCAATAGTATTTGACGTGGAGCCGACGGGGGTGGCTATTAGGATAACTAATGCACACTCGGTGGGCGTCTTGGGACGCTACCTGACTGGGTATAAATCCCCGAACGCTCCTTCCAACTTCAGACCGCTGAGAGCACTCACCAGCTTCGTGCCGAAGAGGAGACCACAACCGCAACTGTAACTTTGTACTAGTCTTGTGAGTGGGGAAGGTCAGGGAACCCGCAAACATCCTTTGTCAGAGCGTGGTATCTTTGGTATCTTGTCGGCATTTGGGCTGTTGCTGAGTGGTAAGTTAATTGTACGATGTATGTGTATTTTACTTAATGTTCATGATTGTAGAACCTAAATCTAGTGGGTTTACTTTGGTATAACTACTGCCTCTGAGAGAGTCACGGAAACGCCGTTATATATATGTTACGAAACCTTATAGGATGGGGTCCGTTAGAGAGAGCGTTATTCTTCGTGGGGAACGTGTAAATATCATTAAAACTGTATTGATCGTTTATTCTATTGCCTATATGGGAGCCTATGGAGTATGGGAGCTGCAGCCTGACTTATAACAGTGTCAGCGGTTAAAAGTGTTAATGATGAATATCCGTCATGGAGTAAGTATGGAAGTCATGCCTTCCAGCAGTAGATTAGGACTTTGCGATTGTTTTTCTACAGAGGAGGAAGAACAACACCTTCTTGGCTTCTCAACTTCTTGTACTTTGATTAACGACATCGTGGCTTCTTGGCTTCCCGACCTATTGGTACCTGCCGATACCTGTTGATCTAACTGCGCAGTCAAGCCAGGGTAGAGAGGAAGAACCAGTGCCCAGATAGCGCCATACACCCCAAAAGGAGAGGTTTCCTTATGCTGAATGTTCCCATGTGTTTTATAAAATGTGCTAGAAATTGAATATTACGAAGCCATTTAATTAGCATGTACTGATTTGCATCAACTTCATTCCATCGAAATTCACATGAAATTGTATGACCTGTGTTCCTATTATTATTGAATGAATTAATAATTATTGTATATATGTAAGCAATACAGATATCGTTTGTTATAACTTATAGAAGAGAGATAGTCGATTATTTAGTGTGTTTGTGCCGTGCCCATCACGGCTGGTGTCAGAAGAAAGTTAGTGAGAGAAAGTGGAAACATCACACTATCTATCTATCTACCTTTCTATCTATCCATCCATCCATCCATCCACCATCCATCCATCCATCCATCCATTCATCAATCCATCCATCCATCTATCTATCTATATATCCATCCATCCATTCATAAATCCATCCATCCATCTGTCTATATATCTATCTAGCTATCAATCTATCAATCTATCTATCTATCTATCTATCTATCTATCTATCTATCTATCTATCTATCTATCTATCTATCTATCTATCTATCTATCTATCTTATCTATCTAATCTATCTATCTATCTAGCTATCTATCTATCTATCTATCTATCTATCTATCTATCTATCTATCTATCTATCTATCTATCTATCTATCTATCTATCTATCTATCTATCTATCTATCTATCTATCTATCTATCTATCTATCTTTCTACCTATCTATCCACATATCTATCCAAATGACTGCCAGCCTGTCTATGTCTATGTAAGTACATGTTTCTTTTTTTCATTATTATTTGTTTGTGTTAGCTCTTCAATTCCGTTGGAAAACGAACGTTCAAAATTGATACGTGCTAATAAGGTTTAGATCTTACATAATTTGGATTAGAAGCTCCGTTCTCTTCAGTCTTGTATTATAATGCCTAACGATTGGCTGCCGCAGGCAATTAAGACTACATGTAATCTAAGTTTCGATCTAAATTGTTGCTATGGGTTGCCAGGGACAACAAGTGCACATACAATGCAAAAATTAAAAACTGCAGTCTGCACATAGAATCGATAATCGAACTAGGAATATCTGAGTTTTCATCTCCCGGTATTTTCGATTCCAGAATCATTGGTCCCGATATTAGAAAACTGCGAACTTATCACATCACAACAAACATCATGTTTCCATTTAATTTTGATGTAGCAATTTTATGCAATTTCGTTGTTTTTTTCAAAGAATATAAAAAGAAAACGGCAAAAACAGGATCATGTAGACTACTTTTGAAGTGATAATTACAATCACAGATATTGAGGACCACCGTAGGCAGTGGATATAAAAAAATGAAAGGGAAAAACAACAACAGCGACGAGAATAATACACTGTGCGGAAGGCATGAAGCTCAGGAAAATGAGCCAGAGACGGGGTCATTTTCCAAGAACAGACATATTGATCAATAGTGCGAAGCTGAAAGTGAAAGTAAAAGAGGTGAATACATTGTATGCCTTGACCACCGAGCTTTTTGTTGTTGTTGTTGCTTTGATCTATCTATCTATCTATCTATCTATCTATCTATCTATCTATCTATCTATCTATCTATCTATCTATCTATCTATCTATCTATCTATCTATCTATCTATCTATCTATCTATCTATCTATCTATCTATCTATCTATCTATCTATCTATCTATCTATCTATCTATCTATCTATCTATCTATCTATCAATCTATCTAATCAGTATGGCTGCCTCTCTGTCTGAAAACATTTTATTTTGTAAAATTGTGTTTCCTTACCATTCCTCCGTTGAAAAAAAAAATTGATGTGCTTATTTTTTCATCTTCAAATCATCCATCACATTCATCATTATCACGATCATTATTATTTTTATCCTTATCATTATCATGGTCATCATCGTCACCATTATTATGATTTATAACTGTATAATCGTTATTGACTTTGAAGACAGAGACGTGTTCCGTATTGTACTAAAGTTTGTTATATTTTGTTTTTTGTAGTTGTTTTTGTTATTGTTATTGTTGATCTACCCGAAGCATTGTGCACTCAGCGGGTCAATTCATTTGTTTCGTGTTCATTTGAATACCACAGGCAATAGTCCACATACAAGGCCCTGTCAATGGGCATTTGCTGCAAAGTCTGGAATGCATTGATGTCTACAGGGCTCTGAAAGCAAAGGTCATGTAGTGAGATAAAATGTCTAAGTGCTCTGCCGTGTAGAAGAGCTGGAATGCAAACATTAAAGACTAAGTGTTAGAAGAGAATGGACCATCCCGACTATATGTTGTTTCTTTTTGCTGCAGTAACAGTTTGCCCGCCAGCTGATCAGCTACGTCTATTTAATTTTAATTCACCTCTCCCCTTACTTTGATTTTCAGTAGGACACAACGGTATACGAGGGGCGGGTGTTAGTTTAATCTTCCTTTGGGGCTTTTACCGGTGATTCAGTCATTCAAAAATGCCCATTCTCTCCTTCCTTCGTGATACATGCATTTATTTATTCATTTTTCTTTGCCCACAGTCTCCACCGTTCCACAATATTCTGTTGCTGCTGCTTCTTTCGCTCTGCCTCTCCTTCCTCCCAGGTGACCACCAACCCCCTTCGTCCAACCACCTTCTTTAACCCTACTTACAGGTCTCAGACACTCACTTTTTTCATCGTAACATGTCCCAATCAAATGTAAAATAGGGTTATTTACATTCCATTCTTGCTGATCAGTTGTTCACAATATCCATAAACCTGTCAGAACATTTTAAACTGTCTTTCAGCTCACTGTGTCACCCATACAGCCTAATCGATCAAGGAACGAGGGAACATTTAAAGATGCATTCAATGAAACACAGTCATATACACACATTGACAACATCTATAAAGGTTGCATGAATATAAAACAAACGACACAAACGATATCATTGTTGAAAGAAATTTCTATTATCATTTCAAAAGAACACTTCATAGCCACTACAATGATCAAACAAATTCTTAACTACTGCATCAGTAAACCAATATCTGATGTTGGACGGTCAAGCTAAAGATGTCTCAGGGCGATGTCAGTGAGGATTGTAAAACAGTAAGTTTGGACATGGAATGACATCACGCAAACCCTACACTTGGTGAAGTCTATCGCGCCAGCGTATGGTTGATGGGTGCTTCTGGTAAGGTCTCGTCTTCTCCTATCGTTCTGTTAGATCTATATTCTTTCTGTCGTCTTGCCTTTTCCTAGCACATCGTGACTGTTATCACGTCTGCGTACTTTCTCTAATATCAAATTTATTCCAACCTGTGAGTTTGTCTGCCACGTCACAATGAACATTAAAATAGTTAAACTTAATAAAAGACACAACAGAGGCTTAAATTTCTCATTTATCACAATGAATATAATGGCTTCTTTCCAGTTGCTGATTCCAGATTTCCCTGAGTAATTTCAACTTCTCACGTTTTCCAAACATTTCAAAAAAAAGAAAAGTCACTTTAAAACAAATCTCAAATTATATATTTTGACGTTTTGTTTAGTTATTTACTTCATACAACCCCACAATCTCTGCCTGGAAATATGCTTAGAAACAATAGCTTGAAAGTTCAATTCTTTATGTGTGAATGTGATGACATTTTAAAGCAACCAGACTAACACCAGTATAGATTACGGACATTGTTTTGATACTGTTCTAAATGTTGTCACTGCCCAAGATAGGGTTAAGACGACCGTGATTATCCAATTAACTGTTTCACATTGAGAAAGTACAATTTGAACAGTTCCATCATGACATTTAGAGTTACAGTAAAACTCAAGTTTCTGTCACCCATTCCAAGCATGAACAGTTTTCAATAAAAAAAAAAAAATATTCCAAAAGACATTTGTCATAATAATGCATCTATGAGACAGTGACAGAAAGTCTTTGCCACAAAATATTTTTTCACCATCACATTCGTTACATTTAAAGGGTTTGATTCAAACTGGAAAATTTTCCGAAGTTATTATCAACAAGTCATTTTCCCATCATGATATTATTTAACATACCCTAAACCATTAATTTCTTGAATTACTTTTTAAAAAAAATTGCAGTGGAAGATCCTTTGTCTAAAATCTTGTGACCTTCTCTCACAGCCCCGTATTTTACTGGTTTTCGTTGTTTCATTTATTTAGGGTCTTCCATTCTATGCAGAAGACAAAGGTGAAATGTTATACGTGCAAAAAGGTATGTATGCTACATAATTCTGATTACAAGAAGCCGTGACATACATGGAAGTTATATACTAGGAAAGATAAGTTGAAAATAATTATGATACGCAAACAAGGATCCAAAGAGATGCGTTCTGCAGTACATTTTGACATTAAATAAACAGTTTCCAATTGTTCGGGACTAACGATCGAATACCAATCTTTCCAGCTAATAATTACTGTCACCTTATTCTTTGAAAACAAGAAAATTGAAAAAAAAAAAAAAAATGTTGATCCTCATAGAATTACAAACACAAACTCTAGCTTAGAAATGACATGTCATTCAAAGTAGTCAAATAAAGTAGATTGAAAGCAGTCTGGCAGATATTATACATTTTCGTCAAGTGAACTGCGATAATTTTTTATTACATTTTGATCTCGATAGAAAGTGTGGAAATAAAAAACTTTGGCATATGAAGATAAGACAAGTTAAAAAAAAAAAGCGATGGACTATTCTGGGAGTCTTTTCTTATATTTCAAATTATTTTACTTTCGTTCAGATGTTTTGACATCCAGCCCCCCCCCCCCCACAGTCTCCAAGAAGCAGCTCCGGGCTATCGTGCAGTTATGTGATACATGTATTTAAAGATTTTATGCGCTGCTGCGGTAACTAAACTGGCTGAGATTATTTATTTATTTATTATTATTGTTGTCGTTGTTACTTTTCATAGTGATTCATATTAAATGCAAATAAGAAAAATGTTCGATTTCGTTATTATTTAAGGAAGTTAACTTAAGCATTAGAGGGAGAACAAATGAGTAAAAGAAAAGAAAAACCGGATTGTGAAAAAAAAAAAAAGTATAGTGTATTGGGGAAAAATTATTACATGTATTTATGTACAATGTAAATAATGATCATGTTTCATTCACACAAAATTTAAGACAAGAAAAGGTTCACAATTTGTCCACAAAATATTCTAATGAATTACAGCAAGGTTTCCGCTAACTAAAAGAAAATGATAAAATACAGTTTTGCATTAACCATAGAATGATAATGCCTGCATTAGAATAGGTTCGAATATTTAATAACACGCCACAAAAGCATAAAACTTGGATCGGTTTAATTAAGCCAGATGTGTGAAAGAACGATGCACACGCAAATAATTATATTTTATAATCATGCTAATTCCAAAATGGGAAGTAATCGATTAAATGGAACCCCAAAAAGTTGAACACGGTAATATTCACTTTAACATCAACGTAATAGTGTCTAATTACTATTTTGGTTAGCCATGAATTAGCAACATTGAACTGAAATCCACCTGTAACTTCAAGGCCCTGTTCACAGCAGGTATTACAGTCTATGAGTTAAAAAAAAAAAAACAACCAACCAATCATGGACAACACAAATTTCACACAGGAAAAACAATGAATCATCCCTTGAGACTTTACTTATTTGTCTCAATGCAGGGTAATTGCGTTTTTCTCTTGTGTGATGGGAGATGTTTGGAATCTCCTTGAAGAAAACAAAGGAGAAAAATAATTCAAAACTGTATAAAATGGTACGAATCAGCACTAATTTTAAAATCTAAATCTAGAACACCACGGGTCACGATAATATTTTAACAACAATAAAAACATCTTTATTATTAATGAATTGCAATGATCAATCAGCTACATACAAAATTCCCCTCGGCTGATTAAGAAAATGATAGATAGGAGAATGATGCAGAAATGCTGCACCAGTAGTAGCAAACAAATAATTCATTATTTAACACTCCTCTCTACAAATGACGTAAATTACCATCAGGGAATTGCAATGGTCAAATACAATGGGTTACTATGGTCACTTGATTACAAATTTAACACCTGAAGCTTCTTGACCAATACAAAAATTAATAAATAAAGACATGATAAATGAATTGTAAATAGCTAAGAACATAAATGAATAAGAAATAAATGAATAAATATGTTGTAAATAATTAGGTACATAAATGAATAAAATATAAATGAATGAATAAATAAAGTAGATAAAAATATAAGTTTCAAAAATTCAAAACTGTTTAAAATCGGGGCAAATTTACAAATCGTAATCTAGAACCCCCATGCATATATTTTTCAAAGGTTTCTTTATTATGACTGAGTTACAAAACTTCAACCGATTTATTATGAAAATGACAGATGGGATAATATAGGACATGTTGCATCAATGAGGAAACACAGAAAATTCATTTTTTACCACTTCTATTTACAAATAATGCAAATTATTCATTGCCAACAGACAGGAAAAACAATGCTGATAATGGAGGATAAAAGCTTTGCATGAAATAATACACAATACAATATAATATAAAGTTAAATATAGCAACAAACAAAAAAAGAAAGAAAAGGTTCCGCTCCCATAACTGGAGCTCTCATGTTAGAGAAAGCGACAATAAATCCACACAATGGATTCTGATTGAATGAAAATAAAATACATGTATGGTGTTCGAACATTTAGTCACTGAAATAAATTTCTTAATAGTATAGACTACATAAATTCATGCCCTACGTGTCATATGACACATTGTATTTTCGCTACGTTAATAATGTGTAAAACGGCAGTGTGTAATGTCAGATGTCTTCTTTTCTATTGTTGAGATGAGTTAGGATCAATAGACTTGTATAACGGATTTCAGTATTCTGGGATTACCAAAGATAATGACAGATGGATACAATCCACTTTTTCAGATTTGACAACCCTGAAATTTATGAGAAATCCCAACAAAGACGAGTCAATTACTTTAGTCCTCAAGTTCTAGATACTCACATCTCAGAGCACTCATATTTGCGTTAACATAAAACCTGACATTGAAGGTAGAATCATCAGGTCTTAGTGGTTACATCAGTGGCGACATTAAGAAACTCTTACTCGTATTAACAATACCAAAGACCTTTGTAAAGAGAAGGAGTGACATTTTACTCTCCTGTACTAGAAAAATCTACAATGTTTTAAAAGTGAATAATATAATAATAATAATAATAGTTCGTCCATCAGGTATGATGATGACCTTAACAACACCAGAGGAATAAAGAACAGAAATTGTTGAGAATTTCAACACATGGACAATAAAAAGAACTAAAGGACACAGAGGACAGAATGGAAAGACTGTTCTTTCATGACTTATGGCTTCTCATGTGACTGATAAGTCCTATTTTTGCCCTGCAGACCCTTCCGCATAAATGACAAGAGTGCTCCGTTGGTTCAGTACCACTGGGCCTTTTCTTGCGCTGTTCTCTTTTTTTGATAGCCTGCTGGACTCTGTCAGCTTCCCATGCTTTGCTGCCTCTGGTAAGGGCCGCCCTCCAATTTGCACGATCAAGCGAGAGCTTTTCCCACTCACTCACATCAATGGCAAAGGCCTTCAGTGATTGCTTGAGAGTGTCTTTGCAACGTCTCTTTGGGGCCCCAACATTCCTCGTTCCATTGGAGAGCTCAGAGAAGAAGATTTGCTTAGGGAGTCTGGAGTCGGGCATTCTGACAACATGTCCTGCCCAACGTAGCTGAATTTTTTTTCAGGTGGCAGAAGATGCTCAATTCCTTGGCACGATTGAGGACCTCAGTGTCTGGAATTTTATCCTGCCATTTGATCCTTAGGATCTTTCTAAGGCAGGCCAGATGAAAGTGATTTAGCTTTCTGGCATGCGATTGGTACACTGTCCAGGTTTCAGCCCCATAGAGTAGGGTGGGAAGGACCACAGCATTGTACACTTTCAGCTTAGTGTCTGTGCGAATGCCGGCGACATCCCATACTCTCTTTCGAAGCCTGCCAAATGCAGAGCTGGCTTTGCTGATTCTTGAGAGAATTTCAGTATCAACACGAGCCGCGGAAGACAGTGTACTGCCAAGATAGGTGAAGTTCTCCGACACCTTCAGAAGACTGTCATGGACTTCTGAAGGACTTCATGGACTTCTGAAAAAGTGAATAATAACAATGATAATAATACATAGCATTTATATAGCGCTTCATCCCGTTAACAACCAGGCTCTAAGCGCTTTACAACATTTTTATCATATAAATCACACACACAAGACACATTCATTCTCAGAAGAAAAAAAAAAACCCAGATGGACATTCAGAGGGAAAATGATGACTCTTCAGTAGATTGTTTAAAAGTCATAAATTTTGCAATCTCTCTCAAAGACTGAGCTGAGGCAGAGAATTCCAAATCTGAGAACCCTGAAAAGAAAAAGATCCATGGTCTTTAAGGGACATCTGAGGACTTTTATAATGTTTAGTGTCTGCAGATGATCTAAGATGTCGTGACAGTACATAGATAGTCAAAAGATCACTTGAATAGGTGGCTGAGATTTTTGCGCGTATATTTATGACACAGGGTAACCAAATTGATATACATTATTCGTTTTTCTACCGGTGGCCAGTGCAAGCTCTGCAGTAGATGTCATGCATTTTATGCAGGGTACAGTTTGCAGTAGCACCGCTTTACATTTTCACAACAATAATCAATAACTGTAGAGAAACAAAGACGATTTCATTAATCATTTTAATTACATTATTAAGCAAACACTAAATACATATAACATAATGATGTGTGGCAAAACCACACTATACACATGAATGTGCTAAACTGACCAAGCAATAGAATATCTTACACTGTCTAATTTTAGGGCATGCGTTAACAGCCTGCAAAGGCAAAATATGCCTGTTATTATGTGTTCGTCCAAACGTAAGTTTGTCTACATCCTCTCAGCAGTGATTAACAACTATGACCTCCCCGATATGTATATAAACTGTTATGGTAATCCACATAACATACATAGTCAAATTATATACCACACAGACAGTACATAATTATGTTTTGCAATTTTGCTAGCATAAAAAAGGTTTAAAAGTTAAAGCGATACAGAAAACCACAAGCAACAAGGCCTTCAGTGATTGCTTGAGAGTGTCTTTCAGGAGCAGGAACAAAAACCGCTAACAGACGTATAAAATATTACAAGAATTATGTTTACTTCCGAGCCTTCACATCGGAAATCATTAGAAAAAAGGAATCGGTATGGCTGTGACAGTGGCTAGGCCTAGGGGAAAAAAATTATTGTCAGGATCAACGCTGCTAGCATAAGTGCATATCGAGGACTTTAACTGTTGTATTATTTCATGCCGAACTGGATCTCACCTTATTTGGTGCCACAGTATTGGAATTTTAATTTTCACCAACTAGAATAAACTCTAATGTCTATGAGTCATTAACATCAGAAGTTTTGAAGACAAAAACAACAATAATAAAAAAAAAAAAAGGCAAAAATGGAGGGGCTGGGGAGGGAGTTATGAGTTAAAATTTTTACATTCGCTGGTCCTATCATGAAACCTAATTTTACAGGATAGGAATATACAAAAAAGAAAAATTAATTTGCTTGAAGTGTTTAGTTAATCTTAAATACGTTTTTAGAAATGTAAATAATAAATATTTGAAATACCCCTCTCCCTCTTAACAAAAATTAAAAAAACAACAATCTGCAAGGAGTTCATTAGGCCATTAGCAAAACAGAATTATCACCTGTAGTGTGTGACTACACTTGTGCAGTTTCATGAAAGGGTCAGCGATTGGTGAAACGGTGACAGAAGATCATTGCCATCAAATTTTGTCCAGCATCACATCCGTTACATTTCAAAGGGATGATTCACGATGGAAAATTGATCAGGTTAATATCATCAGGTTATCGTCTTATGATAATTTCTAAACATACTCTGAACGATTGATTTCTTGAGTTACTTAAAACCAATTCTGGAATGGGAGACACTTTGTCTAAAATCAAATTTACAAGCACAACCTTCTATCACTGTCTCTTTTGTTTTGGTTGTTTTTTTGTGTCGTATATTCGTTTTTGGATATTCAATTCTGAATCTTCAAAAGTGAGTACAATGTGCACACAAAGAAAGTGATGTAACATAATTCTGATTAAGAGAAACGATGAAACAACCTGTCGGTTATGTTCTAGGAAAGATAAATTGAAAGTAATTAGATTAATGGTTCGCCAAAACTCAGAAAATTAAATTGGAAACAGCAGCAAGCGGGAACTTTCATAACGTGGGCAGATAACTGTTAAAGTTACCGAAGCGAGATCACTGACGAGGGAAGTAATTTAATGTAATCTCATGTGACACATTTCCCTTTAAGATCAGCGTGTCGAGCCATGAACTGAATCCCACAGTGACTTGCCCTTAACTTTGACAATTTGTTGACAGTGGTACATTCGCTGAATTTTAAAACGAAACCATTATGAATGATACAAAATTTACACAGGGAAAGTAATGAGTCCTTCCACGAGAGTGTTTGTCTCAATGCAGAATAATTGTATCCTCTGCTTGTTTGTCCTGTATCTCCGCAATGAGTAAAACCAGATTTAGATGCGAGGTGTAAATACCAAGAGCAGCGAACCTCCTTAAATAAAGACCCCAAACCAAACCAGATTAAGAGGAGGGCCGAAAAAGTTCCAAACCAAAGAGATTTTTAAATCTTGATTTTGATATCCACGTTTAAGCCTACACTTCCCATTATCTGTATTATGAATACTAGCCGATCCGTACAAGATAAATCATCAAGATGCTTTGTAGGAAGCCCAACCCTATATCTAGATCTAAACTACACAAAAAGCAAGATTTGGATTCGATGCAATGACTCATAGTACTTCAGTAGAAATACATCGATGCGAATGACGTTGATTTTCGACAATGTGTAAAGACATGTCAAGGACGAACTTTCCGACCGTGCTTCTTGATTCTACTCGATGAAAATGTGTCTCTATTTTTCGGCGAAAAAAACAACAACAACAACAACTTAAGCATTCAAGGTTGATTTTTATGCCGAATGAATGTGTCTACGTAACTCATCGACAAGAATTGAAGCAGAACATAAAGGTTCAGAAGTTTTGACTGCATAGTGGCGAATTTTTATGTGGTTACACTGTCACCCACCAGCACCTTTAAAGTAAAAATTCACCATGGTCAATCGATTACAGATCACTGCTGTAGTAATGTCCCATTGAGAGTAAGCTTGTATCATTGCGTTTGGATCATTGGAGAATGAGTCTCAAAGGTACGTTGGGAGAAGGGAAAATCAGTCAGAGGCCCCACAGGAGGATTCCTTATACCATGCCTTTCGCACCAACATTGGAAGGCAAGAGGTGGTACTTTGTACCAATACAATCTTTATGCTTGTATACACTCCGTCCAAGGAGTTGAGAGAGGTAGAATCATTTGAACCTTGGCCAAACACAAACAGCTGGTCACGATACAAAACAGCACCGCGCAGTTCCATGTCGAACTCCCAAAGTTTGGCAATGAATTGGAAATTTGTTTCAGTAGGTTCCACACTGATAATTTTCCTCAGAGATCCGTTTCCCTGGATGAAGTATATGTCCTTGTTGTAGCTGAAGCTCACGATGTTTTTTGTCTGTCCTTCTATAGGATTCAGTCCCCAGCTGTTTTCGGTACTAGTGTCAAAGCATTGTATAAGGCCGTTACTGGTAAACAATATAATATAGTCTTGAAAGCGGATGAGAGAATGAACATTTCCGTCAACTGATTCGCCACAGTTTTTCCAATCAGTATTGTGGTTGAAGTTCATAAAGCTACTTCGAGAAAGTCGACACTTAGTTTGGTTCTCATTACAACATCGATAGATATATTGTTCAGTGGCTAAAAGGAATCCCGAAGACATTCAAGTGGATTGAACAATATAATTTCTCACTTGACCTTCTTCTGTAATGGAAGACCATTGATCATGTTTTCCATAGATAAGAAGAATATTGTTATACACGCACATATTTGTGACGTTTCCATCTAGTAGCTTATGGGTGAACCCGGTATTCAATGCATATGCCATTAGTTTGGATCCTTCAGCAAATACCATCACGTGATCCATAGGGCTGGACAGTCTGTGAGTGTCCATTCTAGACCATGGACGCAACCGACGTTCTGGTTTCAACTGGTACATTGTCAGATCGAAAAACATACTCAAACAGTCTTGATACTCTGGCTGTCCAGTCGAGACCCGTTGCAAGAGAGTATGAAGGCAATCGGCGCTAACCAGGTACAACCGTGATGCAAGCAACAGTCTCTTCAGATACTGCAGTCTGTTAACTTCTTGATTCCTGACCCTTGGTTCTGGAATAGCAGGTACATTTTCTTCCTCACCAATAGAAGCAATTTCACCTGATGATAAATCTTTATCTAATCCAGCTGGGTTCTCTGGTACTACATGATTATTTTCCTTCTTCTCACTGAAGATTTCATCCACTTCAGTTTCTTCAGTGGCTCCACAACTTGTAGCACTAGAGGCATGATTTAAATCCTTCTGTCTCTGTTCCTCTGTTCCCTCTGGGTTTCCTTTCTTAGATGGGGGATAGCCAAGTGTCCATTCAGTGGTGGAAGTGTTCAGTGATGACTGTGGTAAAACCTTAAGCGATGGATCAACCCATTTCAAAATTGACTCAATAACCAGATCTTCAGGATACGCTTTGAGGTCGTCACTTTCTACCAAACTGTAAACTACCTCTGGAGAAAGCTGGAGAAAATCTTCAGCGTTTCTTATTGACTCAAAGTTTGCCAACATAAATTGAAATGCATGTTTTGACACCTTTTCTGAGTCAAGCAGTTTTGCTGTTTTGTGAACACGAAAGAAATTGGTTGCTGAGATGTTTTTCATTGCAAAATCCTCACAGGCATTGATCAGGTAATCTATCTGGAGCTGATGAACTGCTCGCCATATGTCAATCAAGTTATCTTCTGTTAGATAGCTCAGTCCAGTGTAGATCATTTTGAGCATCGTACCAAAGGAATCTTTGCTTATCCCCTGGATATGGACAGTGTTTTCAAGCTGTTCTTTCATCCCTGAACGTAACAATCCTCGGAAAAATCCTGAACATGCTCCCACTATAAACTGATGGCACTTGAATGTTGTCTCGTCTACAACGACGGTCAGATCAGTCAAGTACGGTAATACACGTCTGGCCGGAGGGTTGAACTAGTTTAACGTTAACGCATTGCATAGATTAAACAATGTGATATAATTATTTCATTGCTTAGTCATGCACACAATTATTGTGCTTTCTTTATACATTATAAAATATACTTCCTCGAGGGTTAATTGCACATCGAAAGCTCACTCGTTTTTCCCTTAACAATGTTGTGACGGCGATTAATAGAGCATAATTATGTTGTTGTTTTTTTCTTTATGTTGTCATCAATGGCTTCACAAATGTGGGAGGGAGAGGGGGGGGGGTCGATACAAATCCTCTGGGTTTGTCAATAATGTGACAATTTATTGATATCGCCTCAACCATTAAATTACAAACGATTCTATCATCACTGTCAGGTTTCATGACAACAATTTTATAGCATACCCTAGAGGTCTAAATATCTAAATATCCAGTACTTGATCAGTCAAAATTGGACGTTTTTTGGGGGATTTCTCATTATATTCAGCGTTACTAAATAAATCTTTAAAAAAAAAAAATGTTGCTGCTGAGGGCAGCGTTTCGGCCATCTATAGCCATTCAGCCTTCCGACATGTCCAGCTAGACCAACTCCACTTTTGTTGTTGTTCATAATTATATTATTATTTACTTCTGTTTATATAACTATAATTCTTATCTGTCATCCTTTCAGCTCGTAACAAGATATACAGTTGGGATTGGTACAAAGGAGATTTTGCAAGATTAATATTGCTCGGATCAGCAAGTTTCCATAATTTTGGACATTTAGTAACTGACCAACATAACTTATTCATTAGGCCACCGTACTTCTTGGTTGTTCCAACTCCACTTTTTGCACAAATTAGAAATTCGACGTTTTACCTTTGCGACCGTCGGATTATGGCAAGGAGTTTGAATAAATAGGATCTGTGAAGCAGCTTGACAAGTGCAACAATGCATTTTAAACGTATCAAAGTGTGCTTCTGTTATAGAAAACTTCTATATACCAAAAGATCTGCCGTTTTTCAGAAAATGGAGGAAGAACAAACAAAAACTAAGGTCGCAATAATGCAGATAATGGAAAACGTAAACATGTAGTTCAAAGCCCAGGTTTGAAAATCCCATTTAGTTTTACCGTTTCTCTTGTACACTTCTGAAGTTAGTTTTCTTGGTACTCAGCAAGGTCATTCGCGAAATCGCTGGTCAAATAAGAAGACGGTGCGATTATTCTGCACTGAGACAGAAATTCTCAAGGATGGATCCATCGTTTTTCCCGATGTAAGATTTGTGTTATCCATAGTTCCGTTTCTAAATTCAGAGAATGTACTACTGTAAACTTAAAGTGAACGTTAGTAGGAAATAACACCGGGACAAAGTTCATTATTGTTTAGTGCATTTATATTAAAGTGAAATGGTTGTGTCAAATTATTGAGATTACATTTAATGTCGGAGTTCACGTAAGTCGGTGTTTGCCATAAATTTGAGTGTCCCCTATTTTCACCCATCTGGCTTAATTTTAGTTTATCCATATTTTATCTTTCTATGGTATATTGTTAACACTCACAACTGATCTAACACAATCGTATAATTAACCCTTTGACTACTTACTCAGTGAGAGAGAAGTTTTCTCAAATTCTGTTCATATGAAGATCCACTTATCTCAGTTACTTTAGACGGTTAATACGAATCTAAATCAGGACATTTATCTGTATTTGAAAGCTGGCAAAGGAGCACCAAAATGTGTAACAGGAAGGGCAGTAAAGGGTTAACAGTAAAACTGTTTCAATATTGAAAGGGTAAAATCGTAATTTTTAACTGTGAGCCTAAAATTTAAAAATCAAG
Source organism: Onchidella celtica (assembly GCA_963931925.1). Lineage (NCBI taxonomy): Eukaryota > Metazoa > Mollusca > Gastropoda > Systellommatophora > Onchidiidae > Onchidella > Onchidella celtica. The sequence goes on along the minus strand of OZ007579.1, from coordinate 12,808,338 downwards.
TTAATGGCGATCCTTCTTGTCTACACAGCTGTGTGTGTTTGTGTATATGTGTACCTGTAGGTGTGTGTGTGTGTGTGTGTGTGTGCATGGATTTGTACGTGTACGGGAGGGTGTCTGTTTCGTTTAAATGCAAAAGTGTTTTTTTTTTGCTCGTCTCCGTTTTTACCTCCTTAAATTCCTTCTTTGACAATTAATCTATACTGGTACCTTTTAAGTAAGCGATTAAACATAATTACACTTGTAATAATGAAAGGTAAACATTTTGGATAACAAAAAAAGAAAAACTAAAATTTTGATTAAAATGTTTACTACATAGAGCAGTTCGGTGTACACAAATTAATTCAAAGACAAAGTTAGTGGTAGAAGAGGCAGGACCATCCTCATCATACCTCAGGTGTTTTGCTGCAGTCAAAATCATCAATAATAATTTTCCCTCCAGCAGTTTAGCACCACCCATTAAATTTTATTGGTCTTTTCAATGAGTATGATTTCATTAAGATCTTATAGGAGGGGGCGAGGTTGGAGGTTAAATCCTTCCCTGGGACTTTTCCTCCTGTCTCACTCATGAAATATTCCACTCCTCTCTTTTTTTGTGTTTATTTATGCCCTGTCCTCGAGGAATCTCTTTTCTTACATTAGGTTTAATAATTGCTGCTTCTGCTCCTCTTCTGCCCTGCCCTCCTCTCCACTACCCGAGTAGCCTTAGAGCCCCTTCCTCCACCCAGCACCTTAAGAATTACTTTCCGTTCTTGCTGTTTACAGTTTCCCCAACCCACCCCCAACATTTTCAACTGTTTTTTTTTTTAACTTACTGTGTCTAACCCCCCCCCCCCCATCAAAGAACACACATACACACACCATCCAACCCTAAAAAGAGCGGCGAAAACATTCATTCAAACACACATACACACACTGACAACATCTAGAAAGGTTACATGAATATAAAACAAACAAAGAACTCACATGACGAAACAAAGACAAAGAATGGAACAAGAATTGAAACCAGCGACACAAAGATATTATTGTTCAAACAAAGCTATATTATTATCATTTCAAAAGAACACTGCATAGCCACTAAATAATCAAACGAATTCTTAACTAACTGTATCAGTAAACCAATTTCTGATGTTGAACTGTCAAGCTAAATATGTCTTAGGGCGATGTCAGTGAGGGGCATAAAACAGTAAGTTTGGACGCAGACCCTACACTTGGTGAAGTTAATTGCGCCAGCGTATGGTTGATGTGGCTCTTCTGGTAGGATCTGGTCTTCTCCTATCGCTCTGTTATATTCTGTCTATCGTCTTGCCTTTTGTTAGCACATGGTGATTCTTATCACGTCTATTTACTTTCTCTAAACTCAAATTCATTTGTTCCAACCTGTGAGTTTGTCTGCCATGTCACAATGAATATTTCAAAGAGTTGAATTAATAAAAGAAGAAAAAAAAAGGGCTTAAATTTGTATGATGACAATAAATATAGTGATTTCTTTCGAGTTGCTGATTCCAGATTTCTCTTAGTAATTTTAACTTCTCCAAACATTTCAATCGAAAAACAAAGTCACTTTAAAACAAATCTCAAATTAATTATTTTGATGTTTTGTTTAGTCGTTTACTTCATACAGTTCCACAATCGCTGCCTGAAAATAGAAAGGCTAGGTATATTTGGGCCGAATACACGCTCTTGCCTAAAATACCTTCGGCCCAAATAGCACAGTACCGGGTTGTATAGGCCGTATTCGGCCTAAATATACACTTCCAAATAGAAACAGTGGCTTGAACGTTCAATTTTTTTATGCGTGGTGAAGTTTTAAAGCATCCAGGCCAACACCAGGATAGAGTACGGACATGGTTTTGTTCTACATGTTGTCACTGCCCAAGATAGAATTAAGACGACCGTGATTATCCAGTTAACTCATTCAAACCGAGAAAGTGCGATTTAAACAGTTCCATCATGACATTTAGATATAAAATATAGGCCCATTGCGAATGACGTCACAGAGTGTTTTGTACCTCCAACACCTAAAATGGCGGGTGGATCAGCTGACGAGTGTAACTTCGAGATATGTCTAAGCGGTTAAAATGCTTGCTGATTGCACCGTAGTTGACTGTTACGTCAAGGGTGGAAAGGATGGATCCAAGCTGGTCAGATTCCCTACCATTCGTGTAAACAAAGGAAAAGAAGTGAAAGAATTGACCGAACGTCTCCCATGTGCGTGAACACACGTGTCATTGTTTACTATAGTGGACTTTTTTTTTTAGCTCGCCGCCGATTCGTTGGCGACGCCTGAAGTGCTCGCAGTGCAAATCAGTTAACTAATCAAAATCAATGCCACCATCGCCATGGTTATGCGTCGGTCCTGACAACTAAAATGGCCGATATCCGCAATGGGCCTTTTCACTACATTTACAGTAGAACTCAAGTTTTTGTCACCCATTCCAGGCATGAACAGTTTTTAATGAAAAAAAAAATACTCCAAAAGACATTTGTCATAATAATGCATCTATGAAACAGTGACAGAAAGTCTTTGCCACAAAATATTTTTTCACCATCACATTCTTTACATTTAAAGGGTTTGATTCAAACTGGAAATTTTCCGAAGTTAGTATCACCAAGTCATTTTCCCATCATGATATTTAACATACCCTGAACCATTAATTTCTTGAATTACTTAAAAAAAAAAAATTGCAGTGGAAGATCCTTTGTCTAAAATCTTGTCACCTTCTCTGGCAGCCCCGTATTTTACTGGTTTTCCTTGTTTCATTTATTTAGGGTCTTCCATGCTATGCAGAAGAGAAAGATGAAATTTTATGAGTGCAAGAAGGTATGTATGCTACACAATTCTGATTACAAAAAGCCGTGACTTACATATGGAAGTTATATACTAGGAAAGATAAGTTGAAAATAATTATGATACTCAAACAAGGATCCAACGAGATGCGTTCTGCAGGACTTTTTGACATTAAATAAACAGTTTCAAATTGTTCGGGACTAACGATCGAAGACCAATCTTTCCAGCTAATAATTAATGTTACGCCATTCTTTGAAAACAAGAAAATTGAAAAAAAAAAAAATGTTGATCCTCATAGGGTTACAAACACAAACTCTAGCTTAGAAATGACATGTCATTCAAAGTAGTCAAGTAAAGTAAATTTAAAGCAGTCTGACAGATATTATACATTTTCGTCAAGTGAACTGCGATAATTTTTTTTATGAACATTTTGATCTCGATAGAAAGTGTGGAAATAACAAAATCTGGCATATAAGACAAATTAAAAAAGAAACGGTGGACTATCTGGGAGTCTTTTCTTATATTTCAAATTATTTTATTTTCGTTCAGATGTTCAGCCTCACAGTCTCCAAGAGGCAGCTCCAGGCTATCGTGCGGTTATGTGACACATGTACTTAAAGATTTTATGCGCTGCTGCGGTAACTAAATTGGCTGAGATTATTTATTTATTTATTATTATTATTGTCGTCGTTACTTTTCATAGTGATTGATATTAAATACAAATAAGAAAAATGTTCGATTTCGTTATTATTTAAGGAAGTTAACTTAATCATTACAGGGAGAACAAATGAATAAAAGAAAAGAAAAACCGGATTGTGAAAAAAAAAAAAAGTATAGTGTATTGGGAAAAAAATTATTACATGTATTTATGTACAATGTAAATAATGATCATCTTTCCCCTCAAGCATCATTCACACAAAATTTAAGACAAGAAAAGGTTCACCATTTGCCCACAAAATATTCTAATTAATTATTTACAGCAAGGTTTCCGCTAACTAAACGAAAATGATAAAATACAGTTTTGCATTAACCATAGAATGATAATGCCTGCATTGGAATAGGTTCGAATATTTAATAACACGCCACAAAAGCATAAAACTTGGATCAGCATAATTAAGCCAGATGTGTGAAAGAACGACGCACACGCAAATAATTTTTTTTATAATGATGCTAATTCCGAAAAGGGAAGTAATCCATTAAATGTAATCCCAAAAGTTAAACTCGGTAATTTCACTTTAACGTCAACGTAAGAATTACTATTTTCGTTAGCCACGCATTAGCTACATTGAACAGCGTTCCACCTGTAACTTCAACGCCTTGTTCACAGCAGTTAACTCTGAATTAAAGAAAAAAAAACCATGAACAGCACAAATTTCATACAGGAAAAACAATGAATTATTCCTTGAGACTTTACTTGTTTGTCTCATTCGAACAACATGATATATGTTTTAACAAAAATAAAAACATCTTTATCATTAATGAATTGCAGTGATGAATCAGTTACATACAAAATTCCCCTCGGCTGATTATGACAATGATAGATCGGAGAATGCTGCAGAAATGCTGCACCAGCAATGGCAACAAATAATTCATTATTTAACATTCCTGTCTATAAATAACGTAAATTATCATCAGGGAGTTGCAAATGGTCAGTTACAGTGAGCTACGATGGTCATTTAATTACAAAATTCCCACCGGAACCTCCTTGACCAATACAAAACTAAACAAATAAATAAATGAAAAAAAAAAAAAGAAATAATAAATACATTGTAAATAGATAAGTACAGATATGAATAAAAAAATAAGTGAATAAATAAATAAAATAGACACGCACATAAACTTCAAACAGTCAAAACTGTTTAAAATCGGGGCCAATTTTCAAATCGTAATCTAGAACCCCCAATGCTTATTTTTTTTCAAAACGTGTCTTTATTATGACTGAGCTACAAAACTTAAACCGATTTATTACGAAAATGACAGACTGATGGGATATTTAATCAGATGCAGACATACTGCAGCAATGAGGAAAGACAGATCATGAATTTTTTACCACTTCTATAATGCAAATTATTCATTGTCAAAAGACAGGAAAAACATGCCAATGATGGAGGATAACAGCTTTACACGAAATAATACACAATACAGCACAATATAAAGTTGACTGTAGCAAAGAAAAAAATGAGAAAGAAAAGATTCCGTCGAGCGTCACGGACTCTCATATTAGAGAAAATGACAATAGACCCATACACCGAATTCTGATTGAATGAAAATAAAATACATGTATAGTTCTCGAGCATTTAGTCACTGAAGTAAATTGTATAGGTTATAATTATTATACATGCCATAATTATAATCATGTCAAATGATACATTGTATTTCCGTTATGTTAATAATGTGTATAAAAGTAGTGTGTACTGTCAAATATCTTCTTTTCTATTGTTTACATGAATAAGGATCAATAGACTTGCATAAACGATTTCAGTATCCTGGGACTATCAAAGATAGTGACAGATGGATACAACTTCACTTTTTGAGATTTGATAACACTAAATATTATGAGAAATCTCAACAACAACGAGTCGATTTCCATTGTATTCAAGATCGAGATACTCACACCTCAGAGTGTAAGTTAATACGAAACGCCTCTCTGATAATCGAATCGTCGGTAAATTAGTGGCTACGGTGATATTAAAAGACGATTACATATTAACAATATCGAGATTTTTGTAAAGAGAAAGAATGACATTTTCTGTCCTGTAATAGAAAAATCTACAATAGTTTAAAAGTGCATAAAACAGTAACGGATACAGTTTGTTCTAGCATCGCCCTACATTCGTGAAGCAATAATTTAATAACCATGTAGAAAATAAAAATCACCTAGCGTTTCCATAACATTGATAACCAAAACATGAATAAATTTCAGAAGTTCCAGTTAGAGCCACACAAGTAAAATACAATGAGGTATAGTAAAACGTAAAGCTTAACTAAAAAAATATGTTTTGTGAAAAGTAGACTTCATAGTATCGGTTATTATCAGTGGTCATGTAATGATCTGAGTATCAATTGTACCCTATATACGAATTTTGAGGCTCTTACAATTTCCAGTTTAGCCAGTAACTGGTGCTAGGCATGTCCTGAAATATAGTATTGGTGATGAATATACCTATAAGTAAACGACAATGTAAGCACGTGCATGCTGCCCAGGCAATGAAATGTCTTTACAATCTATGATATCATTAAGCATTAGGAGTTGTACTAGCATACTGCAAAGATAAAATTTGTCCATTTTCTTTGTCTGTCCGGTCGTCGGTATGCCTGTCCATTCACTGGTGGATAGAAAGTCTGACCTCCCGTGTATCTGAACACATTTTTGTGATAATGCACATAATTGTAAGACACACAAATTAATTCATCTCAGTCAAATTTATGGCTATAATGTAACATACACAATAATAATGAATCTCAGCCAAATTTATGGTTATAATGTAACACACACAATAATAATGAATCTCAGCCAAATTTATGGTTATAATGTAATATACAGAATAATAATGAATCCCAGTCAACATAAAAATACACAGTACATGCTAATGAATCTCAGTCAACTTAAACATACACAATACATGCTAATGAATCTCAGTCAAAATCGTGACAAACGCAATACAGTCATGTATAATGAATCTCAATTAAACATAATATTTTGTTATACTGTAACAAGCAAAATGTAATGCATCTCAGTGAAGTTAAATACATGGTTGTAATATGACATTACACAATATAATGGTTCTCAATCAAATTATGGTTTGTCCTACAGCTAACTCAAGGTGTCAAAGGGTTAAAAATATGAATAAATAAAATCATCAATATTAGGATAAGATAAAAGACTCATCTGGGCATGGTTCCTAGATATAAGAAGGCAAAAACAATGCAAACTGTGGTACTCTAAAATAAAAATGAGAGGTACATTCATTTTATGTAGCAATCCAAAAGTAAGCGAAAAAAAATGAGAAAAAAAAGAGTATTTTTTAAAAGCCAATATCAGCTTAAAGTATAACATTGATATAACATTTGCAAAGATCGCTGATATGTCGAATGTCCGGTTTTACTAGGGTGTCCTATTGCTTTCTTCACTTTGGATAAGAATGTCCTAAATCAGAACCATCCCATTACTTTGAAACCGTGCTGTACTGTATCAGATCACAGTATCCATTTTTGTTTTGTCAGATCCTCTGATACATCTCAGGGCTTTGGTACTATTATGTTGACAACATTGCTTGCAGTTACACAAAAGAGGCATTGATGGCACAGTTACCAGATGAGCAGTTCTGAAGAAAAGACATAATGTGGCACCCCCTCCCCCCCTCCCCCCAAGAAAAAATATGTACCATACCTTGAAAACCGGGGTGTGTGTTGAGAATCCAAGTCTGGAACTCGCGTACAATAAGAACCCGCCTTTGTGAGAATTTTTTTACGATTTCTGTATTAGTTTAATTTTTTTCCTTTCATACTGTTTCAAGTTTCTCTCTTTTTTGTTTCTTTTGCGCGATAAAGGTCTTTTGGCCGAAAGCTTCGTTTGCTTTTCCTCTTCTTTTGTATGTTATTCTATTGTGTTAATTCTAAGGCGAGACTTTGCTACATACAACCTCTTCTTTTTTGCCACATTTCGACTTCTTTCTTTCAAGCCTTTGTTTGCTGCTAAATTCTCTCCCCCCCCCCCCCCCCCAGTTTTCTTTTCAATTTATCTGTTGTTTTTTTATTCTTAAGGAAATGCAGAGATGACGATGTAATAAAGAATCGTCTGACACGGTGCAAGGTCATGTATCATGGCCTTGTTAGGCATCACAAATGAATGTCGGGGGGGGGGGGGGGGGGGAATAGTCACACATTGAAAAGATCCCATTCAGTACTATATATACATGGATTCCAAAGATGAAAAATGACGTGAGCATCAGTAAAGTATGTAAAAACAACAATAAAAAAACACGTATATTTGGGGGCAGGGAAATACAAATTTCTCCTCTGCGAGACCGAGTAGATTTATGTCAAAAAGCCTTGTTGTCGGGAGTTTAGGCTTAAGCCATGCAGAGTTGTCTCAGATCAGCTGGAGGCCGAAATGGATGATTGTGTTTGTACCTTATACCATGCCTTTCGCACTACTATAGGAAGACAAGCGGTGTTACTTTTCCCCAATACAATCTTTGCGCTTGTACACACTCCGGGCAAGGACTCGACAGATGGAGAATCATTGGAACCTTGTCCAAACACAAACAGCTGATAACAATACAAAACAACACTACGCGGTTCTATGTCGAACTCCCAAAGTTTGGCAACGAATTGGAAATTTGCTTTAGTAGGTTCTATATTGATAATTTTCCTCAGAAATCCGTTTCCCTGGGTGAAGTATATTTTATGTCCTTGGTGTTGCTGAAGCTCACTATGTTGTTTGTCGGTCCTTCTATGGGATTAGTCCCCAGTTCTTGTAGGTACTCATGTCAACGCGGGTAAAAAATATAATATAGTACTGTTAAAAGCGGATGAGAGAATGAACATTTCCAGCAACTGATTCGTCACATATATTCGGAACTGTGGTTGAAGTCGTCAGTCGATTACAAGTCACTGCTGTAGAAATGTCCGATTGAGAGTAAGCTTGTATCATTGATTTTGCAACATTGGAGAGATGAGTCTCAAAGGTACGTTGAGGGAAGGAAAGATCAGTCAGAATCTCCACATATGCAGTCTTCATACAATTCCTTTCGCACTACCATTGGAAGGCAACAGGTGGTACTTTTCACCAATACAATCTTTATGCTTGTATACACTCCGGGTAAGGACTCGACAAGTATAAAATCGTCGGAGCCTCGGCCAAACACAAACAGCTGGTCACGATACCAAACAGCACCGCGCAGTTCCAGGTCGAATTCCCAAAGTTTGGCAATGAATTGGAAATTTGTTTCAGTAGGTTCTACGCTGATAATTTTCCTCAGAAATCCGTTTCCCTGGATGAAGTATGTGTCCTTGGTGTTGGTGAAGCTCACGATGTTTTTTGTCTCTCCTTCTATAGGATTCAGACCCCAGTTCTTGTCGGTACTCGTGTCAAAGCATTGTATAAGACCGTTGCTGGTAAAAAATATAACATACTGTTGAAAGCGGATGAGGGAATGAACATCTCCATCAACTGACTGGGCACAGTTTTTCCAAGTAGTATTGTGGTTGAAGTTCATAAACCTACTTCGAGAAAGTCGACACCCAGTTTGGTTGTCATTACAACATCGATAGATATGTTGTTCAGTGGCTAAAAGGAATCCCGAAGACATTGAAGCGAACTGAACAGAATTTCTCACTTGCCCTTCTTCTGTAAAGAAAGACCATTGATCATTTCTAGAATCGTATTCCTTACAAACAAGAAGAATATTGTTATAAACACACATATTTGTGACTCTTACATTTACATCAAGTAGAGTATGGGTGAACCCGGAATTCAATGAATACGCCATTAGTCTACACTTTTCAGCAAACACCATCACGTGATCCATAGGGCTGGACAATCTGTGCGTGTCTATTCTAGACCATGGACGCAACCGACGTTCTGGTTTTAACTGGTACTTTGTCAGATCGAGCAACATACCCAAACAATCTTGACACTCTGGCGGTCCAGTCCAGACACGCTGCAAGAGAGTATGAAGGCAGTCAGCGCTAACCAGGTACAGCCGAGATGCAAGCAGCAGTCTTTCCAGATACTGTAGTCTGTTAACCTCTTGAATCCTGTCCCTTGATTCTGGAAAAGCAGGTGCATATTCTTTCTCACCAATAGAAGCACTTTCACCTGCTGATAATTCTTTATCTAATCTGGCACGTTTCTGTGGTACTGCATGATTATTTTCTTTCTCCTTCTCACTGAAGATTTCATCCACTTCAGTTTCTCCAGTGTTTCCATGATTTAAGTCTTTCTGTCTGTCTGTCTGTCGTCCTTTTCCCGCTGCTTTTTCCTTTCTAGATTGGGGATGGCCAAGTGTCCGTTCAGTAGTGGAAGTGTCCAGTGACGACTGTGGTAAAACCTTTGGTGAGTGATCAACCCATTTCAAAATTGCCTCAACAACGAGATCTTCAGGATATGCATTGAGGTCGTCACTTTCTACCAGTCTGTAAAGTTCCTCTGGAGGAAGCTGAAGAAAATCTTCAGTGTTTCTTGTTAACTGAAAGTTTTCCAACATAAATTGAAATACATGTTTTGAGACCTTTTCTGGGTCAAGCAGTTGTGCTGTTTTGTGAACACGCAAGCAATTGGTTGCTGAGATGTTTTTCATTGCAAAATCCTCGCAGTCAACGATCAAGTAATCTATCTGGAGCTGATGAACTGCTCGCCATATGTCAATCATGTTATCTTCTGTTAAACAGCTCACTCCAGTGTAGATCATTTCAAGCACCGTAGCAAAGGAATCTTTGCTAATCTCCTGAATATTGACAATGTTTTCAAGCTGTTCTTTCATCCCTGAACGTAACAATCCTCGGAAAAATCCTGAACATGCGCCCAGTATAAACTGATGGCACTTGAATTTTGCCTCATCTACAACCACTGTCATATCAGTCAAGACACCTTCAGACCAGTACTGGCTCAGACATTGTTGGAGACCTTTAGCACGTGTGGTTTCCACGCTCATTTTTATTTTCTTAGTTTAGAGGTTGATTTTGTCTTGGATGTAGAAATTACATGTTGCGTCGGCTTTCACCCACCTAGAAACAAACAAAAATCATTCAATTAATAGGCGAAATCAGTTGAAACAGGGACTTCGACTGGTTACATAGTCCCATAATGGTGCAATGGGTACATTTACAGGTCAAGCATACCTTGAATATCTGAGTTATCGGAAAGTAGTCAGCAGCACCAGATATAGATTGACATAGGTGTATGTAATCCAATATGACGAAAAGTTTCATTTGACTCTTCCTAGTTAAAGTAATAATTTTTAATTCTGTGACATGTATGGACTTTACAGTCCCAAGGGTTACAAATATCGAAAATTAATCTAGTCAGAGAGTCAGTTTAACTTAACATGTTACAGATAAAATGAACCCAAAAAATGGATAAGGAAAAGCCAAGAGCTTCACCCTAGTGATGATTGAAAAAAAGAAAAATAGAAAATATTCTTCCTCAAATGCATTTTTCAATAAGGTCGGCGAGACGGTAAGAAACTTCTATTTTTATGAAGTCTATAAAGCTCTGATGCTGGGTACTCCATCTGTTGCAACTGAAATTATAATAGTCGTAGTATAGTTTTCTCTCTGAAGTAATCCTTCATTAATATCATTTAGATCTACCAGCAATTTACTGAATGGTCAAGGATATTGAACATGTACTTGACCGAATTTTTTTTCCTAACAATGGGCCTAAATAATATGGTTCTTCACTAAAACAAGAAGCGAAATTATGGTCAGGACATTTTAATTGTGCAAAATTTTTATCCCTAGTGAGCAAAATATTAATTTTCCCCCTCACGTTTTCGCCCCCTTAAGTTTCCTTCGTGGTTTGCACCATCCCCTCCCCCGCCGTCCCTTTTTGACGTTTTCTAATTTGCTCCCCATAACAATAAAATGGTTTATGTTCATGATTAGATCTATATGTTTACATGAGATTCCTTATACAGAACAACAATTCACGGGAAAATGACATGAAGTATGAATGGCGTAAATTAGGCATTAGGGAAGAAATAGTGCAAGGAGAAAAGTATTTTCCAATTGAGGAAAGATTTAAGCGGTGAGAACAGTGACAGAAAATACCCCCATGATCAAACTGTGAATAAGTGTGAAGTATAACAATCCTAATCATCATAATCACCAACCTGCACCATCGCAGTCAGTTTTATCAGCAAATGTCAGCTGTCACCATCACTATTACTTACACCATCACCACCTTTGTGGCCTTCAAAAATGATTTTTGAAAATTGCCTTTACCATATTTTCTACTCGCCATCACTTATACCACCGGTGTATATATTTTCTTATCTTATAAACCACATGTAATTCTTTTGACAAATTGATGGTCAAAAATGATGAGACAGTTTACTGAATAAAGGATAGTAGAAGAGCAAATGAATAATAAACACAAACTCAGTTGTGGTCCATGAATATTTATTTGGGACAACAACAAAAGTCCATAACAATACCAACAATGAGAAACAAGCATTGTCACAGAAAAATGCTCGTATTGTACTCTTGTAATTTTACTCTCGTGAAAGGTCATACAAAACTAATACATGTACTATTGTTACCTGTATTTGGGGCCTGGAGAATTAAAAGGAGTAGGAACAAAAATTACCAGACTAGCAAAGAAGAGATTTACTAAAATCGCACGGATCACTAGCATTTCCATCCCTTCGTGAAAGGTAGACGCCCATGTAGATGTGGACATGCAGGGCGGATGGACTAAGGGTCGTTGGTTAGATAAAGACCCTATGCAGCCTTATTCGCGCATTTCTCGAACTGTAGTAGATGGATTACGTCCAGATCAGCCTAAGCCTTTAGATTTCCTCAGACTTATTATCAATGATGTCTTCTTTAGAGCTCTTGACGAGCAGACTAACAATTATGCTGACGAAGGGCTTCTCTTTATTGAATTTCGCCGCTCTCCATAATAATGGTGCTGAAAGAGACTGCAGCAGCAACATCATCAGAATTTATTTTTCTCTAGCCAGTTTAGGTGATGATGTTATTTCCTGCATTTTCATGGCCAACCCATTGTTGAGTTACATTTTACTTATTAGAAATTGAAGAAAAGTGCAAAATGTTGATGAAGTTGCTGTGGCAACAGCAACAACCACCTTCACCACCACGCACACACATATGACATGCATATATTTTAAACCTTCATCCAAATTCCAACAATATTTAAAAACTTTGGAAATAAAAAAGTTATAATATTTTATTTTTAAATAACCAATTTTTTAAAACATTTTGTTCAAACTCTTCTGGCACCGAGGGAAAGATTTCATGGAAATATCTAGCAACAAAAGGGTTAACCAGTAAATCTATAAAATCACTTTTGTCAGAAGAGAAAGATGATCCTTTTCTTAACTACTGGGGTCCCAGTACTGTAGTTATTTGGCTGAACCTGGCAAAAGTGCTTTTCAAAGTCACATGCTGGTTTCACATTGAAATCACATGAAGATTAATCAAGTGAATTGATTTAATACTGTGTAAAATAAGTTTCTCCTTTGCAGCCTCACCAACATCCCTATACATTAGGGCAGAAGCCGCTAAAATTGGGTGGTTGTGCTCCCACTTCAACTCCACAACTGTGGGCCATTCTGGCATATATGGGTCATTTGTGCTGAAAAAGAGCAATTGATAAAATGTCCTGATTTATCCAGAGCTTCCTCTATGATATCATACATGTCAGCTGTTGACAGTGCAGCTTCAAACAGTAATCACTCTGCAAATTATGGAAACCACAGCATGCTTTAAAATGTTTGTTGTTTACCAGTTGCAAGCTCTGGTCTGGATCGTGTCTTGACAAAATTAAAAAAAGAAAAAAAAAAACAGCCCAGCATCTCTCACTTCAGTTGCCACCATTATAGAAATTTGAAACAAACCTGATTCTAAACTTAAGACATGGCTGGGCTGCTTTGTTTAGCTCTGAATTTCCATGTTGACACAATTGATAGAAAATTGCACAATTTCAAAAGGAACATTATTTCCATTAGTTCTGTCCATTGTCAAGGTTAATACTATAATTGTTGTGCTGGGTCACGACTTGTTTTTTTTCACGGTCTCGTTGATCATAGCCAGCGTAAACGTCCTTGAACTGTTCTCGTGAACAGTTTGTTTTGTAACACTTTTGCTTAGAGATGGAAAGAAAGTGGGGCAAGATAGAATAAATGGATGGGTTAGGAGTGACAGTGCGATTCTCGACCCCGTGATTTTGATGAACTCTAACAGGGGAAGAGAAGGGGTGAATAAGGGAGATAGTAAATTCGTACATAAAACGTAGAAAGCACGAGGGTTTAGAGATTTTAGTAATGGTTTTGACATTTTAATTTGACCTTGTCTGTTCTAGTACAAGGCCGTGACCGACTTCCATGTAGATCTATTAATACTGCGAGCTGAGCTCGAAATGGATGCACCAATCAAATCTAGGCATTTGGACGGTAATTTGCAGCTGGCCGCACAGTATATAAGCGTAGCCATTCCTATGGTCAGGACTCCATACAGAAAATTCCATCTGTGCAGGTGTCGGCGTGATTCTGCCAGAAGAATCAGCAGACTGTTATTTTTATGTCTATGTCCATTATAGGCATTAAGATGGAGCCATATGCTCAAGTATGATTTACCCACTGCTGTTGTCTACTGTTCCCTGATTCCTTATCAGGGACCAAGTGTAAGTGTTTGTCTACTGATTCAACAATGAACGAGAAGCTGAAAGTAATTTTTCCAGTAGGACAGGATTGCCTCATCTGCTAGAAGTGCTAACCAAGAATGCAAGACAAAGATGTATATTAACTTGCAACTAGATCTAGTATGAATGTTTGGCATACACATCTGTAAATTGAAATTGATTTGTCTGGATGAGGCTGGGGATTGCCAGCCCATCCTAGAGTAGATCTAACTTAACCACGTCAGTTTGTATTGACGAGCTTGATCCATTATAAGCGGTAGGCACAATTAGCTGAGATGACATTGTCGCCAGAGACATGAGAATATTGCTTGATAGATAGTAGGCAGACTATATCTGAGAGATAGATAATTCATATTTAAATTGTTAGTGAGTCAGAATGATATAATCTTATAGGAATCTAGAGGAGACTTCTAGTGACATATTATTGAATTTTCATTTGATGCTGCTGATGTTGTCTTTTTAGTATGTAAGAGCTAGACAAAATTGTTAGGGAATATAAAGTAATTAAATTTGTGACCCTGCAGGTCTGTTGATAAAAACTTATTCGAATTGTTATTAGTATATGTGGCATGGTATGAAAGAGTAATTTATAAATACCTCTCGATTTTTAAATGCAGTCGTAACACTATCACCAAGACCAGACCCGTAACACTGGAGAGGGACCCCTTAAAGAACTTAAATAACGCCATGCCATTTACATAAATTATTCTAAAACCTATTGCATTTTATTCCATTAGTTAATATTGTACTGTTATAACATTGTGATTTCAGGTCCTTTTTATTTTAGATTATAGGCAATTTGTATTAATATAACATTTTGGTTCAATTTCATATGGTGAGCTCATCATCCCATTGACCCGACGACACCGGCGAGGGACACCATTCACCTTAGAGATCTACCTGTGACAGAAACACATTTTTTTTGGGCTTGGAACGAGCTATGGTTTGAGGACATTACCATCTGAATTCCTCAAAAGAAAGTTAAGTGAACCATCTGTTTGTCAGTCTTGAGGAGGGCGAGGTACTTTCCGCTCTGTGTTTCCAGGCTTTTTTCCATTTACTATATGTTTAGTTTAAGAGCGGGAGGTTGGTTGGGATCATAGTATAGCATATCTTCTTTGCCATTACGAAGGATATTGGAGTGCCTTGGTGGCTATTGATAACTCGGGGGGATTTGCTTCACTGTGAATAGTTCTATTAGGGATCCATTATTCGTATAGATTGTGGCGTTTTTCTTACTTCCTCACTTTTCTTTAGGAAGATGTCTCTCCTGTCTTTTTCTTAAACTTTCTGTAATATAAGTTAGGACTTGTAGGGTCTGTTATCGTTCGTCTTTCTTGTGAGTCTAGCGTCCTGTTTAGTGTATTTCTTTTTTTCTTTCCTTATAAACTTTAAACTAGTATACTAACATTGCTATGTTTACAATATATGCCTGAGGTGTTTCACGTGCTAAAACCACGTTGAATTGTAATCTGGTATTGATATGTGAGAGAGAGAGAGATAATAAATTTTTGATCACGTGATAATTTCACGTCGAATATAGAGAGAATAATTTTGCAGTGGTAACAGAAGACACTGCGTGTGCGCGTTTTAAGAAGAGAGAGATATTTCAAATTTGTCGCGTTGAGAGAGAGATATATTTTTGATTATCGCATTGAGAGAGCGATTCATTTTTGACAGTGATAACAGAGGACACTGTTTCGTCGCGTTGAGAGAGACATAAATTTTGAGAGTGATCACTCAAGACACTGATTTGTCGCATTGAAGGCGATACATATATATTTTATTGCAGTGGGAGCAACGGATAGACGGCACTGCCTTACTAGTATTCATATTCAGAGAGAGAGAGATAAAATTTTTGCAGTGGAAGAGACACTGCCTGCAATTTACAGAGAGAGATAGAACGTTCTTTTCGCGAAGCAGTGCTAACATAGGACACTGGATTAATATTGACAGAGAATAACTGTTAGACATAATATCATTGATACCGCGATATACCGTAACAGTAGGTAAATACTTACTAATTGTGCACATTAGCGTGCCAGTGTTTTGATTCTATACGAGTCTATACGGGTAACAGATTTTAATACACATCATGGCAGAGTTTCTCAAATACATTGAATCTGCCAAGGCTCTGGGTATACCAGAAGAAGAACGCGCCTCGTGGTGCGAACGACAAATACAGCAGGACCGAGACCGTGAGGATCGGTTAGCAGCAAGAGAAAAAGAAAAAGAAAAAGAAGCAAGAGAGAGAGAAAAAGAAGAAAGAGAAAGAGAAAGAGAAAAAGAAAGAGAGAGAGAAAAGGAAAGAGAAAGAGAAAGAGAAAAAGAGGCTGTAGAGAGGGAAAAAAGGGAGCATGAACTCGCAATAAAGAAACTAGAGCGACAATCGCTTATAGCCCCCACTGCTGCCAGCAATACATATGCTACAAAACCGAAGCTTCCGACGTTTAATGAAAAACTCGACCGGATCGACGCATATTTGCATCGGTTCGAGCTACACGCTAAATGCGTCGGATGGCAGCAGGCGATGTACAGTTCATGCCTGTCTAATTTACTAACAGGTAAGGCTCTAGAAGTATTTCATAGCCTCAAAGTAGAGGATGCCAACGACTATGACAAGCTTAAAACAGCACTACTTAAGCGATTCCAGCATACCGAGGATGGCTTTCATCAGAGATTTCGCGCATGTAAACCTGAGCCATCTGAAAATTTCTCAACTTATGTGAATCGGCTGAAACATTACTTAGATCGCTGGATCGAACTCGCGAACGTGACTACCGGAAATTATTTCCAACTTTATGATTTGGTCTTAAAAGACCAAATCTATACGGCATGTCATTCCGATTTGGTTGCCCACCTTAAAGAGAGGGCACCGACATCCTCTGAAGAAATCACATCGTGCGCGGAACGTTATGCGTCCGCCCACCCAAATCGTCCTTTGGCAAAGCCTTCAACTACAGCACCGTGTTATGCCAACGTGGGCAAGGGAGCACCAACCGGACACGATCGTTCAAGGCCGACTCGTCGTCAGGCCCCAAATCCGCGCTCTCAATCAGAGCCGCCTTTTTTTATACAGAGGGATTTTCCGAATCGAAGTAATTTATCCCCGCGTCGAGGATACCAGAGCTATTCTTTTTACGAGCCTCGCCCATATTATCGTGGCAACTATCCAGGCCAACAATATAATCGGCCTCAAGGACCGCCGCGACGAGTGCATTTTGATAATAATCATGATTATGATAGGCCGCAGAGTCTTCCTTATCGTGGAAACGATCCTCATCGTATTATGTGTTTTAGGTGTAATAGGGTAGGCCACATACAAAAATTTTGTAACGTGAAAATGGAAGCGGCAAATGCCTGCTCTGTGCAATCTACACCCTATACAGATGTTGGTTATACTAATAAATCTTCATCGCAATCAAAGAGTATTCCAGTCATGTCCGCCCTACATGAACTGGGTGAATTAACATTTTACCAGGGCCGCGTGAACGCCATTCGCGCTTCCGTTCTACGTGACTCCGGATGCACGACTATCGGCGTTCGGCAGTCACTAGTCCGTCCAACACAATTTTTGGATAAGGATGTAACTTGTATTACTTTTGGCGGATCTGTAGAGCGATTCCGTCTTGCAGAGATTTATATTGATACACCTTTTCTCACAGGTATTGTTACCGCATGTGTACTGCCTAATCCGGTGGCTGATGTAATCATAGGGAATGTACCTCAAGTAAATAAGTTTCCTATCGATAACTTGGAAATTTGGACTGAGGATGAGAGTGTTGCTTGTGCGACAACACGCCTACAATCGAGTCGACGAGCAGACAGTGCATTAAGTAACCCTACTATTGAAGTAAACATAACGTCTAGTGCATTCCATGATGAGCAACATTCAGACCCCACATTGAAACATTTGTTTACTAAAGTTGATCCTACAGCGCCGGATACCTCTAAGTTTCTTATTAAAGATGACTTATTATATCGTAATTTTCGGAATAAGCGAGAGGCCGTTATGCAGCTTGTAGTACCAAGATCTTTTCGTCGCGACATTATTCGTCTCGCGCATGACACTTCCTTGGCGGGTCACCAAGGAAAGGCCAGAACTAAGTCTCGAATACTATCGCAATTTTTTTGGCCCAGTATTTACGCAGATGTAAACCGGTTCGTATCAACATGTGACGTATGTCAGAGACGTACTCCTAAAGGGAGAGCATCGCGGGCTCCTCTGCAGGAGATGCCTATGGTCTCCAGACCATTTGAACGCGTTGCCGTAGATATAGTTGGGCCTCTACACAAGTCAGACAGAGGACATCGTTTTATACTTTCTGTCATTGACTACGCAACCCGTTGGCCAGAGGCCATTCCACTAAAAGACATTTCAGCCGATCATGTGGCTGAAGCCCTTATTACTATTTTTTCGCGTCTTGGATTTCCGGCTGAAATTTTATCGGACAGAGGTCCACAGTTTACCTCTGAGCTTTTTAAGAAAGTCTTGGAATTGGTCGGGATTAAACAAAGATTGACATCTCCATACCACCCACAGTCTAATGGCTGCTGTGAACGGTGGAATGCTACCATGAAAGCTATGCTTGCGCGAGTTTCGGCCGACAAACCGAGTGATTGGGATCGACAACTCCCCGCTATTCTCTTTGCATACCGAGAACTACCGAACGCATCGACGGGTTTTTCCCCCTTCGAATTATTGTATGGTCGCAAGCCGCGTGGTCCAATGGCCATACTCCGTGATTTATTCGCCGGATCAGACACCGACGACAACGATACGCGGTCTGCATATCAATACGTTGTAGACTTGCGCCATCGAATTCTTAACGCATGTCAGCTCGCACAAAAATCTTCTGCGGCGCATGCGAGTCTTTATAAACTATATCGTGATCAAGGTAGCCAATTGCGAACCTTGGCCGTCGGAGACCAAACTCTTGTTCTCCTTCCGGAGACGAAAAATAAACTCCTTCTTACATGGAAGGGACCTTTTAAAGTCCTAAAGAGACTTTCTCGAGTAAATTATCTTATCAAGATTCGGGGACAGGACAAAGTCTTCCATATAAATATGTTAAAGCAGTACCTGTCCGACGATGATAATCGTCAGAATAATCGCCGAAATGTGGTTGCTCAGGCCAATGCGGCCTTGGTTTCAGTTGACGATGATGATCCTATTAAGATAGAGCATTCAATCCCCGCACTTCGATCTTCTGAAAACACTTCGGATGTAAATATAAATCCAGATCTGTCTGAATCGCAAAGACAAGATATAAGAGATTTGCTTAACGAGTTTACTACAGTCTTTACTGATCTACCAGGTAATACTTCTTTGGTACAGCATGTTATAAGATTAAAGACGGATATACCCGTCTTTGTTAAACCATACCCGCGTCCGCTGCACGCACAGGAGACTATAATAACCGAGGTACGGAACATGTTTCACCTGGGAGTGATAGAGCGATCGACGAGCCCATATAACTCGCCCATCGTCTTAGTGAAAAAAAAAGATGATACAGTGCGTTTTTGTATTGACTATCGTAAACTTAATGAGGTTACGATATATGACGCTGAACCGATTCCCAACCAGGAGAATCTTTTTGCGCAGTTAGCGAGGGCAACGATTTTTTCTAAAATTGACCTTTCCAAAGGCTATTGGCAAATTCCGCTTGATGAGAATAGCAAGCAATATACCGCTTTTCAGACCCCGTTGGGTCTTATGCAGTGGCGCTATATGCCTTTCGGATTAGTTACAGCCCCTGCCACTTTCGCGCGTATGATGACAATATTGCTCCAGGATATGAATTCCGTGTTGTCGTATTTTGACGACATTTGTATTTATGAAACCAATTGGTCGGGCCACCTTGCAGCCCTACGACAAGTTTTTATTGCTCTTCGTCGAGCTGGCCTTACGGCGAAACCCATTAAGGTGTTTTTAGGATACAATGAAATTAATTTTCTGGGCCATACAATTGCCCACGGCGTTCAGACTCCTGATGACAAGAAGATAACTACCATCTTAAAGCTCCAAGCCCCTCGAACTAAGAAAGAAGTTCGTAGTTTATTGGGCTTTCTTAACTATTATAGGAAGTTCATTCCAAATTTTTCTTCGCTTACAGCTCCGTTGTCGGACCTCACAAGAAAGAATTTTCCTAATAAAGTGAAATGGACAACCGAATGTGCTGATACACTTCGTACCGTTCAACGATTGTTTTCGACTTCCCCCATTCTCATACTGCCAGATATAAACCAAATATTTATTGTCCGCACTGATGCGTCGGACA
Organism: Onchidella celtica; assembly: GCA_963931925.1. Taxonomy (NCBI): domain Eukaryota; kingdom Metazoa; phylum Mollusca; class Gastropoda; order Systellommatophora; family Onchidiidae; genus Onchidella; species Onchidella celtica. The sequence goes on along the minus strand of OZ007579.1, from coordinate 12,787,880 downwards.
AAGGATTAGGAGCTGTGTTATTACAGGAACGAGACGATACCTTGCGGCCATGTCTATACGCCAGCCGCAAGTTGTTAGATAGGGAATGCCGCTATGCAATTATCGAGCGAGAGTGCCTCGCTATTATTTTTGCTGTAAACGCATTTTCGCGATATCTACTCATGTCCGAGTTTATAATTGAAACGGACCACCGTCCGTTGTTATTCTTGAAGGCTAACAGGGCTAAAAATGCTCGATTAACGAGATGGAGTCTTGCACTCCAGGAATACCGGTTTGTTATCCGGGCTATCCCTGGCGGTGACAATTCCCAAGCTGATGTTTTGTCACGTCTAATTTAGTTCCTATTAAAGAGTGTTGTGTCTTGTATTCGGGTTGGATAGTGCTTTTCCCCCTCAATTCTAGACGGTGGATGGATTCACATTTATCTTGTTCATTACTTTATGAACCAGTTTTACAATCCTTTTTTTTGTGAATATCCTCTTTCCACCAGCGTCATTCCGGACTGTGACCTGAACTTCTGACAAACCTGACGCCCTTGTCAGCGGGTCAATGAGATGGAGACATGGCAAACCAAGCTACCAGAGCTACTGCTGCCATTGGATACCACAGTATTTTAATTAACAATATATTGGTTGTGAATGTGTATATAAGCAGCAATTATGTGTGTTGACTATATAATTATGAGCCTATTCCTTCAGTAAGGCCTGAGTGTTGATAGTAGTTATACTTTAATTCAGCAGTATACAGTGATATACTCATTGTTATTATAGATGTTCCTGAAAATTTTGATTGTGTGCAGTAAGAATGTTTCGATAGACTAGATTCTATAGAACGTGGCATCAATAATTGTATGCTTTTTGTCCATCCAATATGCACGTTCTTAGTTAAATTTTTTTTTTGGTCTCGAGCTTAAGGCTCGTTTTTCTACAGTAGTACTTGAGCCCCTACCACAATAACTTTGGGGTTTTTTGGATCCTATCGTGTAAATTTTTCTTAAAATTTCCACTGGGGTGGGGGATGTCAAGGTTAATACTATAATTGTTGTGCTGGGTCACGACTTGTTTTTTTTCACGGTCTCGTTGATCATAGCCAGCGTAAACGTCCTTGAACTGTTCTCGTGAACAATTTGTTTTGTAACACTTTTTCTTAGAGATGGAAAGAAAGTGGGGCAAGATAGAATAAATGGATGGGTTAGGAGTGACAGTGCGATTCTCGACCCCGTGATTTTGATGAACTCTAACAGGGGAAGAGAAGGGGTGAATAAGGGAGATAGTAAATTCGTACATAAAACGTAGAAAGCACGAGGGTTTAGAGATTTTAGTAATGGTTTTGACATTTTAATTTGACCTTGTCTGTTCTAGTACAAGGCCGTGACCGACTTCCATGTAGATCTATTAATACTGCGAGCTGAGCTCGAAATGGATGCACCAATCAAATCTAGGCATTTGGACGGTAATTTGCAGCTGGCCGCACAGTATATAAGCGTAGCCATTCCTATGGTCAGGACTCCATACAGAAAATTCCATCTGTGCAGGTGTCGGCGTGATTCTGCCAGAAGAATCAGCAGACTGTTATTTTTATGTCTATGTCCATTATAGGCATTAAGATGGAGCCATATGCTCAAGTATGATTTACCCACTGCTGTTGTCTACTGTTCCCTGATTCCTTATCAGGGACCAAGTGTAAGTGTTTGTCTACTGATTCAACAATGAACGAGAAGCTGAAAGTAATTTTTCCAGTAGGACAGGATTGCCTCATCTGCTAGAAGTGCTAACCAAGAATGCAAGACAAAGATGTATATTAACTTGCAACTAGATCTAGTATGAATGTTTGGCATACACATCTGTAAATTGAAATTGATTTGTCTGGATGAGGCTGGGGATTGCTAGCCCATCCTAGAGTAGATCTAACTTAACCACGTCAGTTTGTATTGACGAGCTTGATCCATTATAAGCGGTAGGCACAATTAGCTGAGATGACATTGTCGCCAGAGACATGAGAATATTGCTTGATAGATAGTAGGCAGACTATATCTGAGAGATAGATAATTCATATTTAAATTGTTAGTGAGTCAGAATGATATAATCTTATAGGAATCTAGAGGAGACTTCTAGTGACATATTATTGAATTTTCATTTGATGCTGCTGATGTTGTCTTTTTAGTATGTAAGAGCTAGACAAAATTGTTAGGGAATATAAAGTAATTAAATTTGTGACCCTGCAGATCTGTTGATAAAAACTTATTCGAATTGTTATTAGTATATGTGGCATGGTATGAAAGAGTAATTTATAAATACCTCTCGATTTTTAAATGCAGTCGTAACACTATCACCAAGACCAGACCCGTAACATCCATTATCATTTAGTACACTGAAATATTGCACTAGCATTGAACTCACCTGCTATTTTGCTTTACTTTTTTCACTGTTACAGTCATCATGGCTGTACACCCAGTTTTCTTTGAAGCTTTTGTAGATTTTGAGACTTTGCTTAAGGAGCTGCCATGTTGACAATAATAGACTTTCTGAAAGTTTGAAAGGTTTAAGAATTTAGAAAAAAAAAAAAAGGGACACTATTCTTGCTTGACTGTTAATGAGAATCACTAGGTAGCCTACCAGACAACAGTGATATGTTAATAATAGCAAAGCGCAGTCTTAAAAAAAAAGAAATGACATACCCTCCAATAATTATAAATGAAAATAATATATTTATTTATTTTAATTTGGACAAACTTGCCTAGATTAAATTCTGTAAAATGTACACAAAATTATGTTGGACTAAACATGATTCCTTATAAACCAAAGTGGAACTGAAACAAAATACACCAACTTCAGTTTGTCAGGTTTAAATTTTATTTTAATTTTTAGAAAAATAAAAAATTCAAAACTAAACTTGATTCGGTGTTATCATTCGCATCCAAAATAAAGAATAAATACTGATTCGATACTGGTAATAAATTCTGTTTGGTATGGGATGTTACCATGGATGTTATAATAACGTGAATTCCCAAATGATTCAACATAGCCGCTACTGTCTTAACGGACAAGCAACACATAAAATTAAACAAACCTTGAAGGCGATACGTTGTCCAAGAACCTTTCTGACTCCGCCAACACGAAAGGTGGTAAATGTGAATGACTGAAATATATCCAACCATTCAGTCACTCGCTCCGTCTCTGCCTTCTTTAATTTAATAACAGCATGGAAATGCTCGGGATGTGCCTGAAGTTCTTCGTAAGCACTAACTTGATATTCATATCCATCTAGAAGGATGCTCTATGGATTTTAGAAAAACAAATATGAAATTTTGCAACTGGGAAGCCAGCCCCAGTCCCCTTTTCACATTTTAAGACCAAACCATTCACCCAATTGGCCTATTCCAATTTAATATTGTTTGGTGAATCTGTAAGTGTGTTAGTAGGCCTACAGAGTTTGTATCCAAACCACTGAAATCTATAATTAAGCGCTGTTGGTTGAACACAGAATTCTGTGATCCAAATCAACTGCCAAGGCCTCTGCACTTGAGGCTACACTACAAAACCCTTATTAGGTTTATATCCAGCTAGACCTAGATTTCTACGTGTGCCCAGATTTTCTACAACATTTTTTTTGCAAGCTAGTGTAAACGTAGGAAACCCTTACAATTAGATCTAAATTTGAGTCAAAATGCATGCAGATCTTGTTACAGCTAGATCTATCTTTACCTTGATTTAGGGCCTACATCTGGATTTTTTCCTTTTGTCCCTTGTAATTATTAATGTAAAAAGTATTCTTCGAGGTGCAAAAAAAAAAAAAGGACCCGGATTTAACACTAAGAATGAATGCTCAATGAATGTTCACAATAATTAGCAATTTAGAATTTATGCAAAGAAAACCTTTTTATGGCAAACATACCTCAAGACGAGTAGCTGTGGATGCACAATACGCCCTGTTTCAGAAAAAGCAACTTGACAGGTCAAGGGCAGAGGCCTCCGCAAAAAAATTTCCGGAGGTTCGAAATGTCGTCATACTGGCAGGCTTACGGGAAACCCGGCGATATCCGCGGTTCTGCGTGCGGGTCAGCGCAAACTTGTGGCTCAGGGGAAATGTTTGCGCGAGCGCCCCTAGAGCCTTCCATGGACCCGCGTCCGCGCGTACATGGAATGAGACATGCTTATCAATGGATGTCTGTTTTCCAAGGAGCTTAGATGAAATGGAGGCCTCTCTCACTCGCTGAGGGCACCCGCGAGGCGTGAACAGTAACATGGCGGCTCGGCAGCCACAGCGGGGTCAAGTCTACTAGGCTGCATAGAGGCGCCCCCACTGTTTCATAAAGTTTAGGAGGGTCAACGGACGTTGATTTGGCCTTTAAAATGAAATATCGGCGATTTATCTTTCCTAAAGCGTCAACTCCACTTAATCACTGAAAATATATTGAAAATGCCAACCATGAAGAAGGTTTTCATAGTATTCCAATTCATTCTTCCATCCGATTTCAGACCTATTACATTAATGCATGAGCTTTCAATGATTCACAAGCACATACAATAATTATTGCCAAGTGGCAATACTAGTCTACGGAAAGGCTAGCGAGGTCTAATTGAACAATGACAAAATAGGCACAGTACTAGTTTGTTGTTTCTGGCGTGGTTGTTCATAAACTATAAGAACTTATAAATAATTAAAATGGATAACAGTACAACATATCCATGAATATGAAATCATGCCATAAACGTGTCAATGGATAGTTAATGAGGTTACTTCAGAAATATTATAACTTCCAGTCCTTCCCTCTGTTCTCATCGCATGCCCCCCCCCCCTTTGTAAACCTATGTGAAAGTGAGCCCAGGTTCCAATTCGTGCAGGTTTATGCCTTAATTACAATGCGAAAGAGACCAATAACCTAAATCAATGTTGAGCAAGTTTTCCTCCTATCTCCAACCTTCCTGCATGATACATCATTCAGCAATGTAAAACTGCATCACAACTTTCAAATGCTCAGAGTCTGTCTCTAATGTAAACAAAATTTTTGACGATAATGTCATGATCACATTGGGATCATAAATGCCGTGCTAGGTCACGACGTCAGTGAGTTGATTTTTACGATCTTGTTGATTATAACCAGCGTAATTTGTCCTTGAGCTGTTCTTGTGAACAGTTTGTTTTGAAACACCTTTTTTCTGGTGGATGGAGAGAAGGAGGGGCGAGACAGAATAAATGTATAGCTAGGAATGACAGAGCAGTTCTCGACCCCGTGATTTTGGTTAACATAGATAAGGGGCGAGTAAAGGTAGTTTATTTAGACGCTTAGTTGGCGTTCGGAAATTCGTGCATAAGAGTAGAAAGCACGGGGTTTGAAGATTTTAGTAGTTAATGTTTCGCATTTTAAATTTTGTCTAGACCGTAAAATTGTCCTTGATTTTGGCGCAAGGCCATGACAAGCATAAATTAATATTGCAGGCTGAGCTGAAGCGACTGCACCAATCAAATGTATGAATCTGGACGGAAGGTCGAGACATAGCTTTAGTATTTAAACCCGTGCAGAGCTTAGATAGAGGAGGCCACATGTAGACAATCCATTTACGAGCTGGACGGCGATAGTCCTCAGCCAGATGAGAGACATAGAGACGCAGTTGAGCAGTCCATATTGTGAGGAGCGTGATGTTTTAAAGGTCCAGAGCCTAAGCTACTTGGTTTGATATGAACCCACAGCGTTTACATCCAGCGCTCTCACTCCCAGTGAGGGCCTAATGGTGAGAGTTCATACTAATTTGTAATGATGAAAGTGAACCGTTCTACTTACTTTTGAAGACAGTTTCAGAGCTACCGCCAGACAACGCATGGTTGTACAAGCATTCTCCATGGCGTGTCTAGAGGAAATGTCCATATCATAACATGTCTCATTGAACTAATAGAATTTAAACTGTTATATCCGTCGCCACGTGCGCGGATTCTATTTGGCATCTAACTCAAATGACCTGCAAGTAGTTAGAGTGAATAAGTTAGTCTTTATAGAAAGCTGTAGTTTCATTAGTTAGATTCAGTTGCCTTTGAATTGATATTTATATTTATAATTATATTTGTTACATTAATTCCTGTAATTAAACTGCCCTACAGTTCTGCCAAAAATCAAAGCAATTGATTTATTTAGTTTTTAGAGTGCAAGTATTTTTTTTGTGTGTTCGTCGATTGTGGGAGCGGACCTCGAAAGAGTGTCAGTCGAATTCTCCCCATCTAACCCACATCGCGACCATGGAGGGGACTTACCAAATTTCTTAATCCTTAATTTCTTAAATTCGTTAGATTATAATCACCTTTTCTCTTTGTTTGCATTACATTTTTGTTCTTTTCATGATCCGTCGCTCACGGGGTGTCGCACGTTGAGCTAGTTTAAAGTTATTTATTATTTAGTTTTGTATACTGCTTTGTTATTTTTACTTCCACATATGTCGCTGCTCTCCCATTGACCCGATGACCGAGGCCAGGGAGACTACAGAACAGAACTTGGAACGGTGAAAGACAAAAAAGACTGACTGTGGTGTACGCAAGGGCTAAAGGAATTACCACCCAGTTCCTTGAAAGTTAAGTGATTCCATCCTAAAATTTTGTCTGCATCTGGGGAGTTGAGTGTTCCTCCTCGTGTTTTACAGGCTTTTTATACTTTTCTTCTTTGTTAGAACTGCGGGAGGTCGGCGAGGGTTCTTACGTGTGCGTGTCCTCTGTGCCAAAGTGGTGGCTTGGTCGCCGATTTTGCCGTTTCGACGACAACGTCTGCGGTCTCGCAACAACCAGTGGTGATTAAAACAGTGAGGATTCGCATTCGTGAGAATAGTCTTTGTTAGGGACCTGTATATTTGTTTAGATTGTGGCGTTCACATCTTCCTCGTCTCTTTGGGAAGACGTCTCTCTTGTTCTCTTCTCACCTATCTGTAATTATATTCAGAACTTGTAGGGTCTGTTATCGTTCGTCTTTTCTTGTTTGTCTAGCATCGTGTTTGGTGTATTTTTTTTCATTAGACCTTTATCATTATGGTGTTGGTACATTCCTTTGTTTAATATAATACCTGTGTGAGTCATGTGTCTACATTGACGCATTGATTGAGTTTATCTGGTTATTGTGACGTATAAGGCTGATACGCCAGAGTATATATTTATATATTGGGAATATTGATTCCCCATTCAAGTGCAGTTGTGCACCTGCCTTGAATATCCAGTATATAATTACTGAAGTTATTGTTCTTTAAAGAGAACTTCAGGTAATAAAATTACCTTGCAATTGCAATTATACTAGAGCTATAGAATAATAGCTAAAAATATTAATCAACGATCTAATATTCGTTGATTCACATGTAATTATATATTACATCGGCAGTGATAACAGTAAGGACACTGCGATTTCATTGAAGAAGGAACATTGTTTGTATTTTGTCGTCTACTAGGGACGTCGACCCGACGAGTGCAAATTGCCCCAGGGATTAATAATCGCGGAGTTAAATAAGTAAATATTTTTTATCGCGTATCGGATTAACATAAATACTACAGTGATAACATAGTACACTGTCAGACGGGTTATTGCGTGAATTTATCCGGATACCTGTCCATTAACATTAATAGATCTCCTGTAGAGACATATTGTGACTGTAACTAATCATAATGGCCGATTACACTTCCTATATAAATTCAGCGAAGCTGTTAGGCATACCCGAGGACCAGCTGGCTTCTTGGTGCGAGAGTAGACTAAAAGAAGACCTAGCTAGAGAAGAGCGTGCCGCAGAAAGAGCCGAGAAGGCCGCGGAACGCGAACGAGAAAGAGAAAAAGAAGAAAGAGCCGAGAAAGCGGCTCATCGAGAGCACGAAATTGCCCTAAAGAAATTAGAGCTGCAAGGAAACCAACCGACCGCGGCTCCAAGTGTTCCAACGAATAATGTTAAAGCAAAACCAAAGCTTCCAACCTATAATGATAAGGTCGACCAGATCGATTCTTATATTCATCGTTTTGAGCTCCACGCGGTAGCCGCCGGATGGGAAAGAACTGAATGGACTTCGTGCCTTGCAAATTTATTAACGGGACGTGCACTTGAGGTATTCCATGGCCTCAACATCGAAGATTCTAAAAATTACGACATCCTTAAAAAGGCTCTTTTAAAGCGTTTTCAACACACCGAGGACGGTTTTCACCAAAGATTCCGGAGTTGTAAGCCAGACCAGTCCGAAAATTTTTCCACGTACGTCGACCGCCTAAAGCACTACTTAGACCGCTGGATTCAGCTGGCCGGTGTCGCTGACGGTAATTTTAAAGGGCTTTACGAGCTCGTTCTGAAGGACCAAATATTTAACGCGTGCCATTCAGGACTAGTCTCCCACATTAAGGAGTGGGCACCTAAGACGTTAGCGGAAATCACGTCCTTAGTAGAACAGTACGCGTCCGCACACCCTAATCGTTCGCTGGCTAAAGCCAAAACTAGCGAACCGTTTTATGCCGGAGTCGGTGGAACTACGCCAATGGGTACAAGAAATTCTCGACCAGTTCATCGCCAGACGCCGCCTCCGCGTGCATATTCCGAACCGCCGCCCAATAAAGCTCGCGGTTTTCCACGCCGTGCTGGACCTCCCACTCGGGGACATTTTATTCGCTATTCAGGTCCACCCCGTCGTGACATTAACGAGAGCTACCACTATCAGAGCCCACCATGTCCACCTCCTTGGGCATATTATAATAATCCATATAATGTACCTCCAATGCAACCCAGACGTAATATATATGACAGCACTAGGTGTTATCGGTGCAATAAACCAGGTCATACGTCAAAATATTGTATTGTTAAGTTTGAAACTGCAAATGCTTGCACCCTCATTGTTCCGGCTGCACAGAGTAGCCGTAGCGTTGAACTCACGTCGCCCATGACGGGCACCGTTCCGGTTATGTCGGCTCTCCATCAACACGGGTCATTGACCTTATATGAGGGTCATGTTAACGCCATACCCGCGTCTGTGTTACGCGATTCAGGTTGCACCACTATCGGTGTTAGGGAATCACTGGTCAGACCGACCCAGCTGATTGACCAACAGGCAACTTGCATTACTTTCGGGGGCTCCGTCGAGCGATTCCGTCTCGCGGAGATATACATCGACACGCCATTCATTACAGGTGTCGTAACGGCATGCGTATTACCAAATCCGGTTGCCGATCTAATTATGGGTAATTTACCATAGGTCAATGACACACCTGACGGCCATTTAAAAGTTTGGAACGAAAACGTTGCGTGTGTCACCACACGACAACAGTCAAAACGTCCACCGGATGGTAATTTACAAACCCCTGCGTTTGATTTTAATGTCACGCCTACAGTTTTCTATAAGGAACAACAAAGCGACCCATCACTAAAACCGCTGTTTGCGAAAGTTCAGCCTCAGAACGGAAATGCCTCTCCGTTTATCATTAAAAATGAATTATTATACAGAAATTTCCGAAGTAAACGTGAGACCATTGAACAGCTCGTGGTGCCTAAGTCGTTCCGTCGCGACATTCTGCGTCTCGCGCATGATACATCATTTTCAGGCCATCAAGGTTCAGCCAGAACCAAATCACGGATATTGGCTCATTTTTTCTGGCCTGGTGTATACGCGGACGTGAACCGTTTTGTGGCGCGCTGCGATGTATGTCAAAAACGTACACCTAAAGGTAAAGCATCACGCGCACCCCTTCAGGAGATGCCTCCAGTCTCAACACCATTCGAGCGTGTCGCAGTTGACATAGTAGGTCCTCTTAGTAAATCAGACAGAGGCCATCGATTCATCCTTTCGGTAATCGACTACGCGACGCGCTGGCCTGAGGCTATTCCTTTAAGAGACATTACGGCTGACCATGTCGCTGAGGCACTTGTTACTATTTTCTCGCGAGTCGGATTTCCGACCGAGATTCTTTCAGACAGAGGACCACAATTCACCTCTGATCTATACAAAAAGGTACTAGAATTAGCGGGCATTAAACAGAAATTAACGTCCCCCTATCATCCGCAGTCAAATGGTTGTTGCGAGCGGTGGAATGCGAGCATGAAGTCTATGCTAGCACGCGTATCCGCCGACAAACCTGGAGACTGGGACCGTCAGCTCCCCGCTATTCTCTTCGCCTATAGGGAACTCCCGAACGCGTCCACGGGTTTCTCCCCATTTGAGTTATTATACGGACGTAAACCACGTGGCCCGATGGCCATACTTAGTCAATTGTTCGTCGGTTCTGAAACCGACGATTATGATACGCGATCCGCGTATCAATATGTTGTCGATCTCCGACAACGAATTATTAATGCATGCAAAACCGCTCTGCAATTTGCATGCGCTAGAGCGAGTTCTTCAAAATTTTGTCGCGATCAGGGCGCCCAAATGCGCGCCCTGTCAGTCGGAGATCTGACACTTGTTCTTTTGCCGCAAACGCAAAACAAACTCCTTCTAACTTGGAAGGGACCGTCATACAGAGTCCTTAAGAGACTCTCCAGAGTGAATTATTTGATAGATATTCGTGGGCAGAGGAAAATATTCCATATTAATATGATGAAAAAGTACCTGCTTAGCGATGATCGTCGTAACAACTCCGTTCATGTCGTCCCAAGGGCCAACGCGGCTTTAGTTACTGTCGACGACGACGACCCTTTGAGTATCGACAAATCGTTGCCCATATTACAGGCCACCGAGAGTATAAACGATGTTAATATTAATGATGAGCTTGCGCCGTCGCAGAAACAGGATCTTACACATCTGCTCCAAGAATTTGCCACGGTGTTCACTGATTTGCCGGGTTGTACGTCTTTAGTCCAACATGTAATACGACTTCAGACAGACGTACCGGTGTTTGTTAAACCGTACCAGCGCCCCCTGCACGCTCACGAAACGATAATTACAGAAGTACGTGCCATGCTACGGCTAGGCGTCATAGAGCGATCAACAAGTCCGTATTGCTCGCCGATTGTCCTGGTCAAGAAGAAAGACGATACCGTGCGTTTTTGTATTGACTATAGAAAGCTCAATGCTATAACCATCTATGATGCGGAACCCATTCCCAATCAGGAGGACTTATTCGCGCGGTTATCCAATGCAAGTATCTTCTCTAAAATAGACTTATCCAAAGGATATTGGCAGATTCCTCTCGAAGAAGGAAGTAAACAATATACAGCTTTTCAAACCCCTTTGGGTTTAATGCAATGGAAATATATGCCTTTTGGACTGGTTACTGCACCAGCCACTTTCGCGCGCATGATGAACATCTTGCTAAATGAATTGCGCTGCGTTCTATCATATTTCGATGATATATGTATTTTTCAGGCCGATTGGGCTGGCCACTTAATGGCCCTTCGTGAAGTTTTTGCCGCTCTTCGCCGAGCTGGCCTTACCGCGAGACCCAGTAAAGTGTTCCTAGGATATCACCATATAAACTTTTTGGGTCATACCATAACCCACGGGGTTCAGACTCCAGACGATCGCAAGATATCCAGTATTTTGAAACTGCAACCCCCTAAAACTAAAAAGCAAGTCCGTAGCTTGTTGGGACTTTTGAATTATTACAGGAAATTTATACCAAACTTTTCCTCTCTCTCAGCCCCGTTATCTGATCTAACGAGGAAGAATCTTCCAAATAAATTCGTCTGGACGCCTCAGTGCGCTGATGCCCTTCAGACTATTCAGAATTTATTTTCTACTTTCCCCCTGCTTGTTTTACCCGATATACGCCAGACATTCGTCGTCCGAACGGGTGCATCAGATAAAGGAATAGGCGCCGTGTTACTCCAACAGCGTGACGGTTTCTTGCGACCGTGCTTATATGCAAGCCGGAAATTACTTGATCGAGAGACGTGCTATGCGATTGTCGAACGAGAGTGCCTCGCAATTGTTTACGCGGTAGATGCATTTTCTCGATACTTATTAATGTCCGAATTTATAATTGAAACGGATCATCGACCATTACTGTTTCTTAAGTCGAACAGAGCCAAGAATGCTCGACTAACCAGATGGAGCCTTGCGCTCCAGGAATACAAATTTACTATTCGGGCTATACCTGGGGAGGATAATTTACAAGCTGATGTATTGTCCCGTTTGATTTAGTGTTCTAAAATAGTCTGTTAAACATTGCGGTTGAGCATTTTTCACCTTTTTCGGAGACCGTGGATGGTTTCACATTATATTGTCCTACCAATTATGGACATTCTTTCTCAAAATTTCCATGTGATTCCTTTTTCCACTAGCGTCCATCCTGACCATGACCTGAGTTTCAGACAACCTTGACGCCTTTGTCTGCGGGTCAATGAGATGAGAAAATGGCAAACCGAGCGACCAGACCTACTGCTGCCAGGATACTATTACTTTAATTAACTATTGTTCGTTCATGTTCTATGAATGTATTAATTACGCTCAGTGAAGCGATGAGCTAGTTGCTCAATATTTCAGTCTTTACAGTATGTCTGTGTGAGAGAAGTTTATCACTTTAATTCTTGAGTGCTACAATAATTATATATTATCACAGAACGTCGCATATAAACATACATATGCTATTGTCCATCGATAATGCACGTTCTTAGAATTATTTTTTTTTGACTTTCAGTAACGCTATATTTTTTACTATATAGCCCTTTCCAAAGTACTATTACATAGCAACGTTAGTAGACAGTTATGTCGTTCAAACCCTAAGTTTTCACTGGGGTGGGGGGTGTATCATGATCACATTGGGATCATAAATGCCGTGCTACGTCACGACGCCATTGAGTTGATTTTTACGATCTTGTTGATTATAACCAGCGTAATTTGTCCTTGAGCTGTTCTCGTGAACAGTTTGTTTTGAAACACCTTTTTTCTGGTGGATGGAGAGAAGGAGGGGCGAATGACAGAGCAGTTCTCGACCCCGTGATTTTGATTAACATAGATAAGGGGCGAGTAAAGGTAGTTTATTTAGACGCTTAGTTGGCGTTCGGAAATTCGTGCATAAGAGTAGAAAGCACGGGGTTTGAAGATTTTAGTAGTTAATGTTTCGCATTTTAAATTTTGTCTAGACCGTAAAATTGACCTTGATTTTGGCGCAAGGCCATGACAAGCATAAATTAATATTGCAGGCTGAGCTGAAGCGACTGCACCAATCAAATGTATGAATCTGGACGGAAGGTCGAGACATAGCTTTAGTATTTAAACCCGTGCAGAGCTTAGATAGAGGAGGCCACATGTAGACAATCCATTTACGAGGTGGACGGCGATAGTCCTCAGCCAGATGAGAGACATAGAGACGCAGTTGAGCAGTCCATATTGTGAGGAGCATGATGTTTTAAAGGTCCAGAGCCTAAGCTACTTGGTTTGATATGAACCCACAGCGTTTACATCCAGCGCTCTCACTCCCAGTGAGGGCCTAATGGTGAGAGTTCATACTAATTTGTAATGATGAAAGTGAACCGTTCTACTTACTTTTGAAGACAGTTTCAGAGCTACCGCCAGACAACGCATGGTTGTACAAGCATTCTCCATGGCGTGTCTAGAGGAAATGTCCATATCATAACATGTCTCATTGAATTAATAGAATTTAAACTGTTATATCCGTCGCCACGTGCGCGGATTCTATTTGGCATCTAACTCAAATGACCTGCAAGTAGTTAGAGTGAATAAGTTAGTCTTTATAGAAAGCTGTAGTTTCATTAGTTAGATTCAGTTGCCTTTGAATTGATATTTATATTTATAATTATATTTGTTACATTAATTCCTGTAATTAAACTGCCCTACAGTTCTGCTAAAAATCAAAGCAATTGATTTATTTAGTTTTTAGAGTGCAAGTATTTTTTTTGTGTGTTCGTCGATTGTGGGAGCGGACCTCGAAAGAGTGTCAGTCGAATTCTCCCCATCTAACCCACATCGCGACAGATAATATTACCCAAAAAAAAAAGCAGTAATATAATAATCACTAAACTTGTATGTAGCAAAGAACACCAACACATGAATGAATGAACGAAGATTTTAAAGTCAAAGAAGGAAAGAAAAAAAAAACTTTAAGATAATAATGCAACAACGTTTTGAGCCTTTACTAGATCTATGTCTAGTGGCTGAGCCTGGAACAGGGCACTTCAGACCTAACCAGATCTTACAACTAATCTGTGCAGATATAAGACAACTTGGGCTTAAACAACCAAACTATATCTTTCTCATCATTTTCTATGTTTGGAAACAGAATATTTGTCTAAATATAGGCCTACTGTGGAGCTCCCCACAATCAGTCTCGGTTGATGCCGACCAACAAGAGGATTGGGGCAGAACGGCAATGTAGGGCCTAGGCCTACTGTTTTGCAGCTCATAGATTTAGTAGACAGACTGTCCCTCATGGACAGAGATCTATTTACTTGAACTGGTGGAGGCAGGAGGGATGAGGATTGGATTAGAACTAACCATCTTAATTCTTTTCTTCTTTTTAAATTATACATAGACTAGAGCAAACAGGAAGATGTTTGGATAGTTGTTGAAATACCATTTGGCCTTATGTAACTTCCAAATAATAAACCTGGCAGATTTTTGGTGCTGTCTGAATCAACATGGCCGTTCACCTTTTGTTTGTCAAGCCCATGTAATTTAATGTCACATAAACAGGCATTTGAGATGGTGTCAGAAGTGGGATAGAAGCTACTTCTGGGGCCCAGAACAACAAAATGCTTTTGACACTGTCAGACGAAATGTGAATCAACACATGCGAATCAGCCGCGTGCCAGTGCCACGGTCGAGAAATCAGAATTCCTTCATTTTATTACTAATCACGTTAAAACCTCAATTTAAATTTAAACTAAGTGTTCAATAAGTACAAATAAATACGAATGAAAGATTCTGGCTGGATTCTTGATCTCACAGGCTGTACACCTAAACACGACACACGTTTTCATCATTGTTACCATGGTAAACAAACACTGCTTCGCCCCCAGTTCGGTGGCGGCGAGCGGGTTCAACGAATCATGGTCACCTGACCGTAGTGCGGTCTCCATTTCATCTAAGCTCCTTGCTGTTTTCCCGCGTAGCCGGCAAAATCCCGCCGAAATCAGAGCGAAACACATGATTGTGTAGGCCTAAGTATTACAGAAGGAAATATTAATAAACATAAGAAAAGAAAGGAAAGAGTGTGTTATCAGTATTAATTTACATAGCATTTCTTTTTCAAGAATTATAGAATACAACATTTTGGGGCAGTAGATCTATTATGAAAAGTAAGATTTAATTAGTAGTTGGTTTTTTTCTTCAGAATGCAAATGCAGAGAATAAAGAAAGCAAAGTGATAAGATCTGGATAAATGATAATTCTTTACACTTATAAACAACAGTTGAATTACTTAAAAACAGCATAGATCTACTGTGTTTGATGGGAGAAAGAAAATGAAAGAAAAGTGAAGGATGAAGCGAAAGGCCAAGAATGATCAATGATGATTTTTTGTGTCATCAGTGCGTCTATGTGCGTATGAACCTCAATGTTGCAAATTTATGGATTTCATCTTGATCATTTGCAAATTTTTATACGCATGGGAATACATTTTTCTATATCTTTGCACAGGTCAGCTGGAGAACGTAAGCGTGTACATAATTATTAATGTCGGGCTAAATCTTGATCTACCTACTCACTTAAATTCGCCAGCGTAATTAGATTAAAGTGGCATTTTAAAAGGCTACTTACCTTCGAAATGATAACTTGGTATCTTTTCTAGCTCGATTGTGTCACTTGTACACACAACACGCATTACCCATGGTGAGAAGAAGCTCGTTAGAAAAATCGTGTGCTGTGCATCGAAACTTATGAACAGGCGGGCATGAAGGAGCAACTTCCGGTAACACTTTGCCGCCAACCAGTGTGGCCGAGGTTTCGTCCACTGAGCGTGCGAGCTTGCCTGCCATTTGGCGCTATTACACCTTCTGACGGGCCGGACCTAGGCGCTCTTACAAACAGGCCGGTCACTCGGAATCTAGGTCAAATCATTGAGGGCTGGCACAGATGGTGCATAACATTATTGCAGCACGCTTCGCTGGCGGTGCCATTTTGCCCGGCCGGTTCCCATTACAGGTATCGATATAATAGATTTTTTTCTTTTGTGTATCATCACAAATACAGAGTACTTTGGTGTATGAGAAGAACAGGGGGAAAATCAGCTATATTAATGATGTCTCTAAATCAATAAATTTTAAATCACAGACGCTTGAAACAGCCGATAAGAATATCTCGATACCGATGTCGAGTACTAGATAATGATAGGCGTCCATCTGTACAAAGCAGTTAATGTGTAAACAGTACCATGTGCGGATGCTGATGCTGTTGTTTGCTTATTAATCCAGTTGATACGCATTTTCTAACCTCATCTATAGTCTTCATTTGCCTGTGCCAGCTTATTCTCAGGATTCACCAGTTTTCATATTTGAGACAGTGGTTCTTTCCTTATGAAAGGTAAAGTTTTCGTGTTAAGAGCCGTTTTCTCTGGGACCTGAGTAAGTCCTCTGATAAAGTGATAGTAGGAGTGACTGACCAGCATGTTGTAGCATTAAATGGGCATCACATGTGTGGCACGATTGTAATGAGAGCAGCAACGTTAAGGATTGTGAAATTTACTATTAACTAGGAAACGTTGACCTAAACTGTGGTATCTTGTGAGTAGATTTCTGATTGATGAGACGGTGAACATTCATCTTTCAGCATGGGAAGAAAATGTTCAGTTTATGGCTCTACGACAGGATATGACAGCCAGAAAAAGAGTGGAAAGACTCAGCTTGCGGTTTACGGATTCCCAAAGGATCCTGAGGAGCGGCAGAAATGGGTGTCGTGTTTGCCCAATAAATTATTCGGTTGACGATATCACTGACAACATGGGTGTTTGTGCTCTTTATTGGCCTGCAGATGTGACTTTAGTTCGAGTCCGGGGAAGGTACCATACACCATCAGTTCCAACTTCAGTGTTTCCAGAATGTGCCAAAGTCCTGTGTGCCAACATCGTCTGGCACACCTCGTACCACATCAAAATCAACAAGTTCTGCAAGGGCCCTCGACATTGATGAAATGTCACAGTTTAAAAATAGGGATAGTTTTAAGCAGCCTACATTCGCTTCAGTCCTGATCCCAAAGCTTTCCAACTTTGGGATCTCAGCAGCTACTTACTGACTACTGACTCTGCTGACAAACATGACTATGTTTGTCTTGGATTCTATCAACAGGACGATCTGGAGCAACACTTTGGTCACTTCAGAATGGCTAGTGGATGTAATTTTTATGTGACTGTTCAGGAAGTCATGAGCACCCATGCCATTGATCGTGCAAAACATACTTGAACTGGACCTAGACGTTGAGGACCATAGTTAATGCCATCGCTGTCATCTCTGTGACACTGAGCTGTCAGATTCAGAGCTCCTGTTGATAGATGACTTGTACAAAAAATTTCACAAAATGAAAAGATGGCCTTATTTTATATTGGTGGCTATGTTGCTTCCAAACACGAGGAATTGAGAGGCAGTGTGTCAGAGGGGTGTGACGACGATGTTCTAGCTTTCTTGTCCACAATGAACCGCGGAGGACTGAGTTATCCCTCAGAGGCATCATTTCATCCTTCTGGCATATTGCTTTTTCATAGAAACTAAGGAGCTCCTTTGTCGAAACAGGCTGCTGAAAGTATTCTCAAACTTTACAGCATTTTTTCATGTGGATGTTTGTGTCAGCAAAGTGGCATTGTTGCGTGTTGCTAACATTCTTTTGAAGAGATACGCTGATAAAGTGAAAGGTGTCACAAATCCCAGACTGGGAGATGTAATAATTTATGACAGGACAACAATCACGAACAAACAAGTTTAACACTTAACAGAACAATCCATCAGACTCACACATTTATTAAACATAATTATACAGATAATAGCGCAATTACATACATTATATTATTGAAATTAACTGCCGTACAACGGCCTTATTCTCACATGCACTCTTCCTCGGATCCACAACCCGGTAGTTACTTCCTAAAGGCACTTCGGCCTCAGCCTCTCCCCTCAGGGTCGTAATAGCACATTAATAATTCACTGGCACCGCAGTCTCTCAATATCACCTTCCTATTGTCATACACCTTAGCATTCCACTAGCACCTCCGCAGGGCAATAACACATTATCATTTCAATAGCCCATCAACATGGCAATAGTACATTATCAGTTCACTAGCCCATCAACATGGCAATAGTACATTATCACATTCACGCTCATATCTACGTCCCTGTCCGTGGCCTGACTGCCACGACTTTATGTGCCTCTACTGTCCTGCACCGACAGCCTCACTTCTGGCCTATGTGTGGCCTCCGGCCCTATGCTGGCCTATCCCCCGTGCTCACTGAGGCGGCTCTTTAGCCCGTCCCCGACACCTACAAGAATAACATTACATTGGTATAATACCCTACCATTTCTATTCACTCCACCTCTCCTTACAACCCATGAAGCGTACACACAATAGTTCACCTTTCACTCACCAAACATCTTACGGTAACACACCTCCATCGGAGTACACAATACTCACTCGTGCTACAAATCCATGAACTCACTTTCATCTATCGCTCATGGCGCACATTGCTATATCCAATATCAAGGACTTCCACATTCCTCACATATACTTATTTACATCATGGTAATAGACGAATATAATATAATACATCAACCATAATTATCAATCAACGTTCTACCTACCAGTCATCACTGGAAAAAACACTCTCATCCGTCTTCCGACTGCTCCCCTTATGTTCGCCCGCTGGGCTCTTACTAGCGTCCGTTCAGTAGGACCTTCTAACTTGCAGTGATAGTAATACAGTGCTTTCGCCTCATTCAGACCCCCCCCCCACAACTCACAACATGCACGCTTTAACTTACTTGTCTACGTGCGTTAATTTTACTCTCCTCCTTTCACGTCTTTCCCTACTTGTCTGCCGTGAGCCCTTCTTACTCTACACCCGCTCTGTAGCAATCCCCTTAATTGCACTCACTCCACTCGTGACATCATCCCCCACCCCAAAAAAATTAATGCAATTAATTTCAAATCGCATCAAGATGACTGTCAACGAGTGAGCGTGAGCAATACCTACACTAAAAATGACCTACCAATGCCCCTAGCACATAAAATACCGGAATCAGGGGAAAATATGGGGATCAATATGCCCTGCACTATGCATATATGTATCACATCATCAATAGCTAACTAAACACACTACCTAATACAGAATCAAAAACCAATCAACCTATCAACCATTCTTCATATCATATTTATAATGTCACTATTTTAAAGTCGACTCATTCACACAGATCCTGTCAATGTTCCTGTCCTCCGATGTATAAGCTCCTGAACTCTTCCCCTAGGCTCGACTAAGGTAGTCGGCGATATGATTGCTGGTTCCTGGAATTGGTTGAATAACGAAGGTATACGGCTGCAAAGCCAATGCCCATCTAGACAAGCATGGGCTGGACGACCGATTCTTCGACAAAAACGTTAGTGGCTTGTGGTCTGTCTGGATACAGAATTCTCGTCCCATGAGATAACGTCCTAATTTCTGGACGGACCACACAATGGCAAGACACTCCCGCTCTATCACAGAATACTTTCTTTCTCTCTGCAATAACTTCCTACTGACATAACATACAGGATGGAGACATTCGTTCTTCTCCTGTAGAAGACAAGCGCCGACACCAGAGTCCGACGCATCCGTTCTGAGGATAAAATTAGATCGAAAATCGGGTAATATCAGAATGGGTGACGATGATAATGCTGTCACCAAATTATCAAATGCTGTCTGACACTCAGACATCCACTGGACCTTATCGGGTTGTCCCTTCTTAGTAAGGTCAGTAAGAGAAGATGACAAGGAGGAAAAATTTGGAATGAACTTTCTGTAATAATTTAAAATTCCCACTAAGCTTCTGACTTGTTTCTTTGTTTTAGGGATTTGCAACCCTACTAATTTGTCAATTTTTGTTACTTCAGGTCTCTGAACACCTCTACCCACGATATGTCCTAAGAATACTATCTCTGGACATGCCAAATCCATCTTTGCGGGTTTAGCAGTTAAACCAAAATGACGTAATCGTTTAAAAATTACTGTTAGTGTCTGAATATGATCAGACCATGTCGACGTATGACATGCTATATCGTCAAAGAATGACACGACATTAGGTATGTCCTTCAACACTAGTCTCATTAATCGTGCAAACGTCGCTGGCGCGTTTACCAACCCAAATGGCATGACCTTAAATTGGAATAATCCAATGGGCGTTTGGAACGCCGTGTATTGTTTAGACTCCTCAGTAAGAGGGATTTCCCAATAACCTTTCGTTAAATCTATCTTGGAAAACCACGTGGACCCGGCCAATGAAGCTATTAATTCCTCCTGAAACGGAATAGGCTCCCTATCGCCTACCGTAATAGTGTTCAATCTTCGAAAATCAATACAGAACCGCACCGATCCATCACGTTTTTTCACGAGGACGATGGGTGATGAATACGGCGATGTTGATGGTTCTATCACATCTAACTTCAACATTGACTCAACTTCCTTTATAACTCTATCTCTCGAAGAAAAAGGCAGCGGATAAGGTCTAAGAAATACTGGCTTATCCGAAGTCAACTTTATTTGGTGCTGGATCACGGTAGTGCGACCCGGCAAATCCGTAATAACATCCGGGAATGACGCTAACAGGGTCTTAAGTTCCCTACTCCTTGAACTCGTAAGGTCAGGGTTAATTTTTACGTCCCTGTAACCTTGTGTCGGAGTTAACTCCGGCAATTGAATTTGTAACTCTTCCTGCGCCTCGGTGTCGCTTACGTCACAGTCCAACTGGTCTACGACCCCCGTACAAGCAATAGAGAAGACAGTCTCCTCTGGTTTTGTCTGTGCACACAGATACTGTGGTCTCTCATAAAATCTCTGTAGCATATTAACATGGAAAACCTTACTCGTTCCATCAATGTGGATAGCGTAATCTACCTTTGAAACAACTCGCTCAATAACATAAGGACCTTTCCATGTCATCAATAACTTATTATGTCCGTAGGTAACAACAATAGGACCTTGTCTCCTGGCTTAAAAATTCTCAATTTGGAACCTCTATCTTTATAGTCTTTTGCTCTTTTCGAAGCGATACCAGAAGCTTCTTCTGCTATAGTGCGCGCTGAAGATAATCTTTCTCTTAAATCAACAAGGTACTGAAACACCGAAATCTGCTCATCGTCTCCCGATGATGGCGACGTCATCATGTCCCGAAGAACATCAGTTGGGCCCCTAGGACTACGACCATACATCATTTCAAACGGCGAGAATCCCGTTGACTCCTGCCGTACCTCTCTGTACGCGAATAATACTGCAGGGATATATCTATCCTAATCTTTAGGGCGATCAGCAGCTACCTTACGCAACATCGACTTTAACGTCGAGTTCAATCTCTCGCACATGCCATCACCCTGCGGATGATAAGGGGTGGTAGTGATGGGTTGTATGCTGAATAAGCGGAACAATTCCTTCATCATTTCCGAAGTAAATTGCGCACCCCTATCAGACAAAATTTGTTCTGGTATTCCTACCCTAGCGAAAATTGCAAACAACGCTTCCGCGACTGCCTCAAACGTTATGGTCCGCAGAGGAACCGCCTCTGGCCATCTCGTAGCATTACATATGACCGTTAAGAAAAATCGATTCCCCCTATCGGTCGCTGGGTGAATGGGGCCAACAAGGTCTATCGAAACCTTTTTAAACGGTTCCGAGACCGTGGGGATCTTTTGAAGAGGAGCCTGGGGTGTACGCCCCTTATGCGTCGTCTTTTGGCACGCACTGCATGTCTTACAGTACACTTGTACATCTCTGTGGATCGATGGCCAGTAAAAATTTTTAAGAACCCTTTCTTTGGTTCTAGCTATCCCCATATGACCCGCTAATGGGACATCATGTGCCAAATGCAATACTGTTGCGATCAGCAACGCTGGCACAACGACCTGCTTTAAAATGGAGGCCACCGTTACATACTTACGGAACAGAATGCCCGCCTGAACAACAAAGGAAGACGAGCCGTTCTTATATTTCCTCGTTTTCTCGGTTCGCGCTTCCCCAAAACATGGGTTTAATGATGGATCCTCCCTTTGTAATCTCGCCAAGCGCTCTGGCGTGATATCTAGGTTGACCGCTGGCGTCGCCAAAGGTCTAATCTTATTCTTATCAGCTACCTGTCGACGTGTTTCGACCGCGGCACAAAAGTCAATACCTTTTGATTGCGACCATGCCTGCACATTCTCCTCGGAAGGGGAAACTACCCGTGATACATTCCCAATGATGAGCTGGGCGCCTGGAAAACAACCAACGACTGCCTCGACTTCCCCGCTAAGGAAAGGTGTATCTATCACTATTCTTGCCATGGGTAATTTCTCAATGGTCCCCGAAAATTGGATGCACGGGAAAGTCTCACCTGTAAGCTGTGAATCCTGAATGCAGTCCCTATGCACTCCCACAACGGTAGATCCTGTATCTCGTAAAACCGAGACCGGTTCGTCCCCAACAAACCCCGGATAAACCCTAAGACCACCTCCTGTATGACATGAATTTATAACGGGGATCTTTCTCCCACAAGGTAAAACACCGGAAGATAATAACTTCTCACAACTGGGACACTTAGAATACTGTCCGCCTCCGTTGTCCGATGTAACACACGCAGCCGCATGATGAAATTTATTAGGGGAACATGGACTGGAGCTACTGTCCACGTTCGCCGCTATCCTACCTGCAGGGCAATTCACGCTGATGTGATCTGCTCTCCCGCAGTTCCAACACTTCGCGGCCCTACACTCGCGTGAAAAGTGACCCACGCGTCCGCAAGTCCAACACTCCGCTCCCTGTGCTGCACTAGGCCTGGGTCCCCGTGACCCATCGCGACCGGAACTAAAGTCCCTATGCCGTCGGTCATCGGCAAAGGTCACAAATCGCCCCCGGCCATTACCGCGACCTAGCCCTCCTGCTCGGTCAAACTTACCGGATCCATATGCAGGTGATTGGTGATAGCCCCTACGCTGCCCCTGGGCTTGCCCACTATAGGCACCACGCTGACGCGACCTGTCTTTATGTCCTGTCGGCGACCCCTCGACAACGGCGACGTACCCAGCATCTTGGACGTACGCCCTCGCCACAGGTTTGGACGGATGTGCCGTACGGTATGCTTCCGCCAACTTAGACGCCTCCTGCACCGTCGCGGGTTCGTTTTCTTTCAGGAAAGCCACCAGATCTTTATGGCACGACGCGTACAGCTGGTCACGGATCATTAGGTCTTTTAATTTAGTAAAATCCGCGCCAACATGCGCCAAGTCTACCCAGTTCGCGAAATATTCCGTCAATCTCGCGACGAAGGCAGCAAAGTCCTCCCTGGTATCCGCACGTGCTCGCCTAAACTGCTCCCGGAAATATTCCTCGGTACGCGCAAATCGGCGAAGCAGCAAAGCCTTCAGCTTATCGTAATCTTGCACGTCTTCGCGCTGTAGCTCTTTAAAGTAGGTTAACGCTCGCCCCTGCAATAGAGACGCCAGGTACGTGGACCATAATTCCTTATTTTCCCCCCATTGCAATTGTGCGTTCAGTTCGAACCTGTAAAGGAAGGCGTCTATGTCGTCCTTCCGGTCGTCGAACGTATGGAGCTTAATCCGAACACCACCTTTATTGTGTACCTGCCGCTCAACTGTTTCTGTTGGCGCATTCTTTTTGATTTCCAACTCCGCGATTCTCATTCGCGTCTCTCTCTCCTGTTGGTTATCCCTAGCCTCTATCTCCCTTAACTTTATCTCCCTCTCCTGCTCCTGAGCCTTAGCCTCTAACTCCTTTAACTTAAACTCCCTCTCCTCTTCTCTCTGTCGCTCTTGAGCCTCTTTTTCTCGCTCTCTATCTTTAGCACGCTCATCGCGCAACTCTGCCTGCTGCTCTTTAATCCAGCCGCGCAGCTCCTCTCCCTCCAGGCCAAGTTCCTTACCCAACTTCATTAGTTGTTGGAGTTCCGCCATTTCACAGATTTATGGTTACGGTATATACTATGAAAAAGGCTAACCTGTCGGTATGATCACTAACGACACGACCAGAGACCTGAAATTATGTCACTATAATAACAACCGCTATTTTCAAATGCAATTCAGAAGATTACCTACAAAACATTTTATAACATACTATCTCTAACTAATTCTACGTTCATAAAATGTATTGCACTATTAAATAACAAAAAGAGAAAAGAAAAGACAAAAATGAAGAAATTCAGTAGAAGGACCACAAGTACGTCAAGGACAACGAACCAGACTAGGACAAAGACCTAAAAAAGAAAATATAATGGAACAAAAAAATGCAACCTAACTACGCCGATTACACTACAAGGTACGAATAAGAACAGAGTCTGAAAAAAAAAGAACATATCTACAGATAGGTCAGATAGGGACAAGAGAAACGTCTTCCTAAAACAACGAGGAAGATGGAACGCCACAATCTAAACAAAAATACAGGTCCCTACAGAGCTGTTCACTGTGATGAACGAAGTTCCAAAGTTTACCACACCTTTTAAAAAGGATAAACTAAGTTCAAGACAGCAAACGAAAACAGCAAAAACAGAGAAAAAGACAGATTAAAGGAACAGCCCCCAATCCAGGGTACAAAATTTCAGTTTCACTTAACTTCGAATTTTGAGTTTAACTCCTCCCCTTAATCGGAGCTCTGGCCGCTTGACTCCTCAGGCTGGCACACACACTCTGGAAAGTTCAAATACACATTAGTACATATTCATAACAGTACATGCATCAATACATATTCATAAATATACATAAATCATCCCATCATGAAATTTCCATTCATCCCACGAACAAGACAGCACAAATTCCTACCACAAGATAAGTACTACGTGGACAAAAACTAAAGTAACAAATGCCCACTGAAAAATACCTACTTACTAACTACAACTAAATATTACGAAAATGGACGTGTCACAACGGACGAGCCCCCAGTGTCACAAATCCCAGACTGGGAGATGTAATAATTTATGACAGGACAACAATCACGAACAAACAAGTTTAACACTTAACAGAACAATCCATCAGACTCACACATTTATTAAACATAATTATACAGATAATAGCGCAATTACATACATTATATTATTGAAATTAACTGCCGTACAACGGCCTTATTCTCACATGCACTCTTCCTCGGATCCACAACCCGGTAGTTACTTCCTAAAGGCACTTCGGCCTCAGCCTCTCCCCTCAGGGTCGTAATAGCACATTAATAATTCACTGGCACCGCAGTCTCTCAATATCACCTTCCTATTGTCATACACCTTAGCATTCCACTAGCACCTCCGCAGGGCAATAACACATTATCATTTCAATAGCCCATCAACATGGCAATAGTACATTATCAGTTCACTAGCCCATCAACATGGCAATAGTACATTATCACATTCACGCTCATATCTACGTCCCTGTCCGTGGCCTGACTGCCACGACTTTATGTGCCTCTACTGTCCTGCACCGACAGCCTCACTTCTGGCCTATGTGAGGCCTCCGGCCCTATGCTGGCCTATCCCCCGTGCTCACTGAGGCGGCTCTTTAGCCCGTCCCCGACACCTACAAGAATAACATTACATTGGTATAATACCCTACCATTTCTATTCACTCCACCTCTCCTTACAACCCATGAAGCGTACACACAATAGTTCACCTTTCACTCACCAAACATCTTACGGTAACACACCTCCATCGGAGTACACAATACTCACTCGTGCTACAAATCCATGAACTCACTTTCATCTATCGCTCATGGCGCACATTGCTATATCCAATATCAAGGACTTCCACATTCCTCACATATACTTATTTACATCATGGTAATAGACGAATATAATATAATACATCAATCATAATTATCAATCAACGTTCTACCTACCAGTCATCACTGGAAAAAACACTCTCATCCGTCTTCCGACTGCTCCCCTTATGTTCGCCCGCTGGGCTCTTACTAGCGTCCGTTCAGTAGGACCTTCTAACTTGCAGTGATAGTAATACAGCGCTTTCGCCTCATTCAGACCCCCCCCCCCCACAACTCACAACATGCACGCTTTAACTTACTTGTCTACGTGCGTTAATTTTACTCTCCTCCTTTCACGTCTTTCCCTACTTGTCTGCCGTGAGCCCTTCTTACTCTACACCCGCTCTGTAGCAATCCCCTTAATTGCACTCACTCCACTCGTGACAAAAGGCACTGACAATAGACAAGAACAGAAGCGCCGAAAGATAGCAAAACTCTCATCATCATCGTCCTCTCACTCAACATGGCAAAGGTAAGAAATTATTACTCACTTTGATTCACCATTCTCTGTAACCTCATGGGCTAATGCTACTTCACTACTACAACTACTAATAATGTATTCTTTAGCCTAGTAGTAGTACCCTCTTTTGTGTACCACCATCATCTTCATCATTACTTACAATAACTTACATTCACATGTACTGACGCATGATAATTGTTATTCTTATAATCTTATCAATACCTCGGGTGCAGTTTTATAGTTAACATATAATTTATTTATTCTCTGTTTGTTTTCTTGAATGTTCAGTGGGATACCGAATTCTTGCACATTCAGAGAGAGGAAAGGGGAGGTTGGAGGGGGGGGGGGGAGATTCGGAGAAGGAAGCGTAAGCAAAACTACTATGTAAACATAGTACCGTGCATTGTCTGCTACCAACCAGCTGGCTGGCTGGCCGGCCCTCAATGATTTGACCTAGATTCCGAGTGACCGGCATTACTAAAATTTCCAATATACTTCAGACACTTCTGACGTCACGCATGTTTATTTCTGCCTCGGTTCCCCACCGGCTGGGGATTCCCTTATGCGCGCGCAGCATGCCCTGCTAAATTTCCTTCCCGATCTTTTCGACTTAGACCATGGAGTTATTAATAGCATATTAGTACCTCCATGACTTAGACTGGCTTTGGTTTGGGGGCAACCACCAAACTTCTTTTCTGAGATAATAAAAAAAAACAAAAAACAGTGGACTTTCCCCTAACACGTGGATGGTAGCTCCGTTCATTTGAATTGAGTTGAACACCAAGTTCCTTTATTTCTAATCCTCTGTGGCAACAGAATTAAAAGCTAAAATGAAAGTGATTTTTGTTTAATAGTTTGACCCAAGACCCATTAGACCAAGGACACCAAGACCCATTAGACCAAGCACACCAAGACCCATTAGACCAAGACAGTGCAATCGATCGTTAAATACAAAGGCGAAGAATTCCGCCGCGTGCGTAGTCTGCTAGACTGACCGAGTGCGTATGGAGTATTAGTTCATAAACTTCAAGGGATCTGCTATAATGCAGACTTGAAGTTTATGTCTATTGTATTATAGTAAATTGGACATCAGACATACACCTTTTCACTCATAGTACAGTCACAATATTTTTGTATTTGAACTAATGCATGACTTGGGTGCTATGGAGATCACCTGCTGTATTTTTGTGAACTGCTAATTCAACTTTTAGTATAAGGTTAAAGGGCATAGTCTTTTTGTTTGCTTGAAGAAGCCGTAAAAACGTCATTGATCAAATACTGATAAACTGAATTTTTACCTGCAGTCTTACATTTATCATGACCCTACAAATCTTGAATTTGAAGTCTCTGCACAGCACCGTTCTTTCAAAGCGGCGATTTCCTTTGATCGTTTCTTTGTTTTCAATTGAGTAGGCCCCAAACTTATAGATGTTTGTAGTATACGTGTTCTCTTAAAGCTAAGGAATCCCATATGTACAATCAATATGTGAATGAAATTTTCCACTTGATCATCCCGAATTTCTTTTAAAGGAAGTTTTGTTGTTGTTTGTTTCTTTCTTTCTTTTTTCTTTTTTAATCTTCAAGCAAATTGAAATTCAATAAGAAATAGTGGCCCAAAACAGGAAATTTCAGGGAAGATAGTTGGAAAACTGAGGAAGCTGCAACATGAGTAACACTTTTTTTAACTTTCATTATCATCAGAATACTGCGGCTCGATTTTAGTGAGTTTTTGTTGTTGTTTTTTTAATCGCAGACCTGGTCACTTTTCCTACTTCATTACCCTTTTTCTGCTACCATGGTTATCTCTACACTTTTTCATAAAATTAGAAGATGTAAATTTCCTCTCTGGTCTGATGTATGTGAGAACTTCATTCAAAGTTTGCATTTTATACCCATTTATTTGCTTTAGACATTTAAATAATGACCCATCTGGTGTCTTTTCCTACTTCATTCCTCTTGTTTCCTGGTTATCCTTACACTCCACAAGATCAGAAGATGTACAGTTCCCCTTTGGTCTTATTAAGAATTTCAACGTTTGCAGTTTACACTCATTTATTTGCTTTAATCACTAAATTAGGCTAATTCTTTGAATAGGTGCTATATTGTACAGTTCTCGGTAGTCTTGGTAGTCTATTAACCCCATCTCATCCCATGGGACATAAAACGAACAAAATATATTTTTGTACAATAATATCACTGTTTACTTCATGCCACCTTTAAATCTTTGCTTACCGAACCATAACTGGGCACTCCATATTACACTCGGTCAGTCTAGCAGACTACGCACGCGGCGGAATTCTTCGCCTTTGTATTTAACGATCGATTGCACTTGTCTTGGTCTAATGGGTCTTGGTGTGCTTGGTCTAATGGGTCTTGGTGTGCTTGGTCTAATGGGTCTTGGTGTCCTTGGTCTAATGGGTCTTGGGTCAAACTATTAAACAAAAATCACTTTCATTTTAGCTTTTAATTCTGTTGCCACAGAGGATTAGAAATAAAGGAACTTGGTGTTCAACTCAATACAAATGCACGGAGCTCGGCCATGCACGTGTTAGTTAAGGGAAAGTCCAATGTTTTCTTTTTTTCTTTCTTTTTTTTTTTTTTTTTTATTATCTCAGAAAAGAAGTTTGGTGGTTGCCCCCAAACCAAAGCCAGTCTAAGTCATGGAGGCACTAATATGTTATTAATAGCTCCATGGTCTAAGACGAAAAGATCGGGAAGGAAATTTAGCAGGGCATGCTGCGCGCGCATAAGGGAATCCCCAGCCGGTGGGGAACCGAGGCAGAAATAAACATGCGTGACGTCAGAAGTGTCTGAAGTATATTGTAAATTTTAGTAATGCGGGCCGGACGCTGGCCGGCCGAAAATTGGCCTCCGACTGTGAATACGACTAATCGTATCGTGTAATAACGAAAATAGCTGAAATGGTATGGTACCCCTGCCGGTCGACCTTTCGACCACCAATTTCTGGCGTCTCCTGATATTTTGTCGTACGGTTTCAGTGAATGGTAGATGCCGTCGCTTGTCTTTGAAGTTTTTCCTTGCCGGGAATGGTATGTCCTTTTACAAACATGTTGAAAACGACATGCTAGCACGAATTTGATATTAAATTCGGAATCAGCGTGTCAAAATTAGTCAAATTGGTCACAAGTGCTTCGTTTTATTGCTTAATAAAAATAATTTTAACAATTTAAAAATAGGGCCATTAGATGTTCAGATGGACTGGACCAGATTAGCCTTCGGCTGTGCTTACGACTAATCGTGGGCCGGTAAGTTGATTACACGTTACGATGGACCGGATGATGTGCCTGATGGAAACAAGGGATGCTACTGTGATACACAACACAAAACCCCGCCACTTTTGAAAAATTTGCGATGGCAAAAGATATATTTTTAAAATTATCTTTATTAAGCAATAAAACGAAGCACTCGCGACCAATTTTACTAATTTTGACACGCTGATTCCGAATTTGATATCAAATTCGTGTTAGCATGTCATTTTCAACAAGTTTGTAAAACGACATGCCATCCCCGGGGAGGAAAAACTTCAAAGGCAGCATAGCAGTTGCATCAACCATATACTCAAACCCTACGACAAAATACCAGGTGACGCCGGAAATTGATGGGCGAAAGGTCGACAGGCTGGCACACCATAGGATTTCAGCAATTTTCCTTCGATACGATTAGTCGTAGGCACAGTCGAAGGCCAAATTTCGTCGGGGAAGCGCCCGGTCCAAGTTAGTCTATGGTCAGGACCAACGTTGCTGGCATGTGAGTCACGAGGGCTTCGTTTTCCAGGAAAATCTATTATTGTCCCATAGAACTGAAACTGAAAGGGATTGGGATAACATGTTTGTCTCGGGGATTGTGCCCAATCTATCTATCTATCTATCTATCTATCTATCTATCTATCTATCTATCTATCTATCTACCTGTCTATCTATCTACTTATCTATCTATCTATCTATCTATCTATCTATCTATCTATCTATCTATCTATCTATCTATCTATCTATCTATCTATCTATCTATCCATCTATCTATCTATCTATCTATCTATCTATCTTTGTCTTTCTGTCTATCCGCCTGAACGTCTGCCCGTATGTCTGTTGCCTTTTGTGTGTTTATCTACCCGTCCGTCTGCCCTTATATACATGTATCCACCTGCTCATACATGTATTATGTATTTAACGATTCACAGTTCAACCTCTCCAAAAGTTTATGACCATACTTACGAAAAATCAGGTCACCCGTACCCTGGTCCCGTTTCGTGAGACAACATGTAACTGTAGGAACACATCATATATGACTGGTTGCACACATAATTATGAAGTGCGGACGCTCGGCGAAAGTGAGGGGATGCGAGGGAAGAGGAGTGAAAATGCACGTTTTTGTCTTTGTAGCGTGTTAACACATTGCATGAATTAAACAACGTGAGACATTTCATTGCTCAGTCATGCACACAATCATTGCGGTTTCCTTATGCATCATAAAATTTACTTCCTCGGGGGTTAATTGCACATCTAAAGCTCATTCGTTTTTCACTTATTATTATTTTATTATTATTATTATTTTATATAATGTTGTGAATGTGATTAATGGAGCATAATTATGTTGATGTTTTCTTTCTTTATGTTGTTATCAATGGCTTCACAAATGTGGGAGGGGGAGATGGATGTTACTGGAAACTGCACACATTATTATATTATTCACCCTTAGAACATTGTAGGTTTATCTATTACAAGACAGCAACTCGATAAAGATCCTTTGGGTTTGTCAACAATGTAACAATTTATTGATATCGCTGCCAACATTAACTTACAGACGATTCTATCATCAGTGTCAGGTTTCATCTGAATAATTTTATAGGGTACTCATGAGGTCTGAATATCCAGTACTTGAGTACTAGGGTAATCAATAAAAATTGGATGTTTTGGGGATTTCTCATTATATCCAGTTTTACTAAATCTCAAAAACTAAAGTTGATTAGTGTGACTGTTCTTTTGATACACCCGTCCTGCCTTTCTAAGGAGAAAAAGAATGACAAAGGAAGGTGTAAATAGTGTTCAAATTCTTTTTAACGAAATGAATTTAGAAATATATTCAAAGGGAAAAAAAAGTTTCAACGTTTGCAATATGTTGTATTAAAAATCGTTGCGCGCGTGCCTAATTACGGACAATCGATCTCATCCTTACTGGCACAGGTTGGTTAAACTTGATGACGTATTCCTGCCTTGTGTAGTATCTCTATTCTGTGCTCAGAATTGAAACTAATAAAAAATTTATCATTGGGCAACGCCAGCTACTATCATAATAACAATATAATTACACATTACCATGGTGACAAATTCTTGAATGTTTGTAATCTCCCACTAAGGACCACAGTTGACTGAACTGAAGACACAGCTTACAATGATACCATGTTCTGCTTTTACTTTTACTGGATAAAATTGCCCAATGTGAGTATTGCTAAACTGTCACCTGTTGGGCATGATTCCTGGGAGAGATGGTGAGGACATTTTCCTATGTGGATGGATGTGTTGCAAGGAGAACAAAATGTGATACTATTTATTTAATAACTTCCCTCTGTCTTTCTGTGACTATTTTGCTTTGTATTTTGTATTAAGTTCTTCTGCCTTTTTCTTTCTCTCTGCCTTTCTTTTTCTCTGTGCATCAACGTGTTTCATAGTTTTCCATTGCATGTAAGAGTATACGAGAGGGAGGGAGGGACAGTGAGATAGACAGATAGATAGATAGATAGATAGATAGATAGATAGATAGATAGATCGATAGATAGATAGATGGATGGATGGATGGATGGGTGGGTGGGATGGATTGATAGATGGATGGACGGATTGATAGATGGATGGATGGATTGATAGATGGGTGGATGGATTAATGGATGGATGGATAGATTGATGGATTGATTGATAGATGGATGGATGGATTGATGGATGGATGGATGGATAGATAGACAGACAGACAGACAGACAGACAGACAGTTAGATAGATAGATAGATAGATAGATAGATAGATAGATAGATAGATAGATAGATAGATAGATAGATAGATAGATAGATAGATAGATAGATAGATAGATAGATAGAGAGTGGGGAGAGAGAGAAGAGTGTGAGAGCGGGGGTTTGTCATCATCGTAATTAGAGCTTGGAACAGGGTCACGAAGATAAGTTCTAACAACAGACTGATAAGTGATAGGCAGTTGACTCTTAGACTCTACCCAGATTTGTCACATTTCACAAACATTCAACTCTTCAACAGCAAGAACACAACATAGCAATTTAAATACTAAGGGATATATTAATTTAATGATGGTCGCACATGTTCATCTTCCATAAAAACAATAATAACTCTGACGGAAAATCTAAATGCAAACTAACTGGAGAACATAGGAGTGAGTGGATCCGGCAAAATCGGGCTTAGGGCGAAATTTTCGTAGCTCCTTAAAAAATCAAAATAAAATATTTCTAAGACGATTTCAAGCAAAATATTTTAACTGGATACAGAAAAATGGCTGATCTTTTTTTTTTATAAGCCAATCTCAATCTCAATAGAAAATGTTCCTTCCATTTGGAGACGTTTTCTCATAAATTTGGTCTTTTCATCTCAAGCCCAATTTCTCCACATCCACTCAAGTAAATACATGTAAGTGCCACATACTGTCGTAAGTTGTTTAAGACAAATGCCTAAAGTCATATAATTAAAATTATAATTGCCTGTGTCACTGTGTCTAGAACAACAATTTGAGGTAAAATATTCTGTGGTCTTTCATAGATACTGTAATTTAGATGTACCCATTATAATTTGCAAATGAGAATTGCATTGTATGTGAATGTTAAAGGTTGTTTCTTTTTCTCTCTCTCTCATTTTCTCAAAACCCCTTCTTTTGACTCAGGCATTTATCGTACAAAACTGACGATGTGTAAGCCGAGGTTAAATGATAATAAAAAGGAAACAATAATTCACACGTGAGTATTTTTTATCTGTTGCAATGGCCCAATCAAATTCTTTTATTGGGTCAGTGCTGTCGGGAGAATGAAATTGAGCCTCGACGTTCAGAGCCAGATTAGGTTTTGAAGGGCCCTGGGCACTTTAGTTTCGATGAGCCCCTCAGGTGTTATAGAAATTAAAATACATGGCAAATCACCAAATGTACACATTGAAAATACATGGCAAATCACCAAATGCACACATTGAAGTCTGTAATTGCAACTGAAAAATTGTACATACATATCTGAAGTAAATGCATAATGCATACACGGCTTCAGACGTTGCTGAAGCCTAAGTCGCTTTCAATACTCTTTCCCAGTACTGGTAGTCGTTGTGGTAGTATTAGTGGTAGTTTTATGACAAACTTCATAATTTGTATGTATAAATTTTACATTTTAATAAACACAACTAATTTTTCGACTGTTTGTTTTGAACACAATGAACAGGCCTCCCTTTCGGGCAACTGATCCTTTTCACCCTTTCACAATCCGGCCTACGTTGCACTGGGATCCCAAACTTAACATGTGAACCGGGAGCCTAGAGACATTAAAATTAACGCAAGCGTGGATTGTTAGTTTTGAAGTGGGAGGTGTTTGAGACATGTGGCCAAAATACACACAATACTATTATTAAGAGCAAGCCGAAGGGATTCGAGAGTTGAGATGCTGTAGCTGTGTGCAATAAAGATCTCCTTCACACTAGATAGACTCCTTGCGCGTCCGTTTTAAAAGATATAAAAAAAAAAAAGAAAGTTTGTGACTGAATCAGGTGAACCAGCCCAGTCCTCGCAAGGGATTGAATTTTTAAAAAAAATCCGCACGAGAGAGAATGTAAAACAATAAATGACAGCCAAAGCTGCGTTTTCATGTGTATGGAAACGGAAAAGGCAACGGAAACGTCAAAAATCCTTCAAGCCGTGAAATAGAGAGAATGTTTAAATGTGTACGGAAAAACGAACTTCCCTACACAATGTCATGGAAACACTCTTTCCTTTCGCTGCTTGATGACAGATGACGATCTTCAGAGTAAGGGTGGATTCTTTCCTTAGATGTTTCGGCCTTTAACTTCCTGACATCTTCTAGAACCCCGGTCGGTTCACACCGAATTCATGACTCTCGGTGTTCGTCATCCACCTCTTTAAAATAAAAACGCCAAAAGTTAAAAAGTCAAAACCGGCCACTACAGTTTTAGGGAACGATGACGACACAGATTTAAATTCTTCAAGTGCAATATGTGACACGGTGGTCAAGAGGCAAGGTGCTCGCCTCTCAAGCCAAAGGTACCGGGTTCGAATCCTGGTCGGTACAGGCATGTTGGAATTTTGGGGATTTTTCTCATATTTTCCTGTCCCTGATCCTTTGGAAAGTAGGACCGAGCACCTTGTCTCCTCGGATAAGGACAAAAAATTCGGAGGGCCCGTGTGTACATTGCGCACGTTTAAAGATACCTTGTACTTTGGCAGTTGGAAATCGGAAAGAACAGGCCGCTGCCGGGGGCAAAATTCTAAAAAAACAACAACTAATCCCTACCACAACAACAAAACTAACAACAAGAAAAATGAGGTGTAAATGCCAAGGGCAGCGAAACCTCCTAAAATAAAGAGCTAAACACAAATGCAATATGCAAATTATTTCACAGTTTGTAAATAGCGGGAATTTGACAAACACCATCGGACAAAACAGAAATAATAGATAAACTAAAGAGGAATGCTATTCTCTAATTACATTTATACAAATGCGTGAATGAAATGTGGTAATAATGACTGATTTGTGACTGAAAATTGACAGTAACATTTATTAATATTTCATTGCTTATAATTCGCTTGCTATTCCGATTCCTCATCTTAAAAGTTCACCAAAATATTGGCTTAGCTTTCGCTAAGTTTCAATGAGTAGTGACTAAACTCTTAAAAGACTTCAGTGAATACTGAATGAGGTTCCAGAAATATTTTCCATGGAGTATTGAGTAAAGTCTTATAAATTTACAACGGGTGCGTTCTTACAAATACCGAAGGAATATTGTCTAAGCTTTTGAAAAACTCCAGGAATACTCATCAACGTGTAAAAAGAATGCCCAAGGAGTATTGGCTAAGCTCATATGAATTTCTAAGCAGTAAGTGCTACATTATTGCAGGATTTACTAGCATTCACACTAACTAAACTCTTCTAAATTTCAAATGAGTAATACTAAAGCTCTTAACAATGTCCAAGATGTCTGAAGCTGTTTAAAAAATTCCAATGAGCACTGGCTAAGGTATTAACATTTTCCAAGGAGTATTGATTAAGCTATTATAAATTCCCAGACTGAGAAGGAATATCCTGAAGTTTGCCCATAAGAATGGCGTTACTTCCTTCCGGTGTTGGTCCGTTGATTACGATATCGTCCCGACGTCGGTTTGATAAATGAAATCCGAACCTGAGGTAAACCTACTAGCCCTATGGAAATCCTGTACAAGTCTACATCGGACTAACGTGGGAGTGCTTTTATAACGTGGGTTATGTAATATACTTTCTCTACATAGAATTCTTTATCTTATTTCCGTCTGGAAAATAGGAACAGAAAAGTATAACATAGTAAATCGCGACATTAGTTCTTGTTTGTTCCATCTCCATTTCCTGAAAAAACGGGATATCTTTCAGTATGCAGAACAAGTATAACAAATGCACACCTTGACACTTGTTTAAAAATTGTTCTGGCACTTATCAAGCTGTTTCATGGCTCGGGTTTATTCTAACTCCTTATCAGAATACTAAAGCCGCAAACGTATAATGTTGGATTTCTCAGTGGTGCAAAAATTGGAGTTGGAACAAACAAGAATTAAGGTCCCCAAACGTTTTAGTATTCAGCCAAGCACACACATCCTAGCTACACGCTCATGCACACGCATATACTCAACATTCATACAGAAAATGAAATTATTGCGTTGTCTTTGGGGGATGTTGGCAAAATCAGCTCATGTCGTATTTGTTGTTGACGTTGTGAACGATGAGCACCAGGGTCAGAATAATAAGTAGAAACTGTGGAGTGATAAACAAGGAGTGATTTAATATCAGGATAGACGAAATGATAACGGCGACAAAGACAGCCATTTAGCAGCCCACCATTTGGTACTTATGTTAACACAATTAAAGAAAATCCCTTTGTGATGACACGACCTGAAAATAATGAGAATAGATCCCTTTTACATTTGGCGCGAAAAAGTGAAATGTGGTTGCCACACTCGAAAGCTAGTGAATAAATCTTTGTGAAATTTTGACATGAAGAAGTGAAATGTAGTTGGCCGAACCAAAAAGTACTGAATGGATCTTTTGAAATTTGGCATGAATCTGTAGAATGTGGTTGCCAGACTCGAAAATTTGTAAATGGATCTTTTTGATGTTTTTGGCAGGAAGAAGTGAAATGTGGTTGGCAGGATTAAAAACTACACAATGGATCCTTTTGAAAATTGGCATGAACCAGTGCAGTAAAATGTTGTTGCCAGACTGGAAAATTAGTAAATGAATCTTTGTGAAATTTTGGCATGAAGAAGTGAAATGTGGTTGTCAGGCTGGAAAACTAGTGAATGCATCTTTGTGAAATTTGACATGAAGAAGTAAAATGTGGTTGTCAGAATCGAATACTAGTGAACGAATCTTTTCGAAATTTGGCATAAAGAATTGAAATGTTCTTGCCAGGCTCGTAAACTAGTGCTAAAATGTCTATTAAAGAAAGCCATATTCAAATCGCTGTAAATAACCGCAAAAAAAGTCCTTGCTAGACTTACCTGAAATGCTAAAACTCCAATAGCCACACCAATGACAACCCACTGGTAGATCTCAAACTCGTCCGCAATTGCATCTCGACAACCCTGAATGAACATACAAAAAAAAAACCAAACAATGTGTCGGTTAGTGGATTTCGTCATGACCGATCAATAATCATCTTCTTTTCGTGCACAAAGAATGCTAGTAAAAAACCCCGGCCAGGTCATTATAGCCGGGCAGCCATGTTTAATTAACTCAAATATGAGGTGTAGGACACGCAAAGAAACGTTAATACTGAGCAATCTTTTACTAAATTTGCAGTCTTCCATTAAATTAGTTTGCTGAAATGTTGCTCCTCTTTTCAGCAACACTGAAGCTATATCGCAAAGGACGTTTTCACTCCCTGTGGGCCACCGACCATTGAGTATCTTAAAAAAAAAACCCACAGTGAAACAATAATTATGGCGGATTGGAACTTGTGACCTCCTCATTACTGGAGCAAGCGCTCTAATCACAAGGCATGGGGACACTGCATCGTTATTGCGACCTGTAATACTCTCCAAAAGTCTGTACAACACTCCTTCAGCACTCTACTTAAATGGCCTAGAGCACTCCACGTATTCAGTTATGATCACAGAGGCGTCAAGAGACGAAATATTAAGCTGTGTTTTCACTTGTACGGCAACGGAAATGCCACATAATCCATCAAATAGCAAAAAGAAAAGGTGTTTCCACGTGTATGGCACAGCCGTCTCCGTAAACACGAAAACCCAGCTTTAGTGTTCAAACAACAGAAACTCATAGTGGCAATAAGAACGATAACAACAACAACAACGAAGAGAACGATAGTATCAGCAACAGCCACATCCATCTCACCTCACTACTGAAGCTGGAACTGTTGTACGGATTGACCACACACTCCATGACGTAGGTGGCGTTGTCAGACATACAGCACGAGTCTGGTACCTGGCGTTGCTGACCATTGGCCATTGTGGTGTTCCAGTGTTTTCTGTCCACTTTCATATAGTCCATGCTCCCTTCCCAGCCACAGCAGTCCAGCTGAGGACAGTGTTATGCATCGACTGACCAATCAATTAATCTTCATAACATGATCAATATGTCCATCGATTTTGGCATCCATCTATCCCTCAAGCTGTTACACGGTTCCGATTTATTCTAACTCCTTATCATAATACTAAAGACGCAAACGTTTAACGTCGAATTTCTCAGTTGTGCAAAAAGTGGTGTTG